>OZ012682.1:13599907-14119907 GCA_963942445.1 Argyra leucocephala | reverse complement strand
TTAAGCACGGACTGGCCGAACTTAAGGAACTGATGGACGTCATCGTCAGTTGCCGGGCAAGTTGGAAAAAAACAGAAGCCGAAGTTGATTGTAGAAAAAAGGAGACAAGGGTTGAGATAACAGCCAGTACAAAGCGGCCTGCCTCTAGCCCTGCTGAACAGGCTGACGATCGGCGTAAAAAGAAGAAAAAAAAAGCAGGCGGACAAAACCAGCGAGAGACACTGGAGTGGATAAAGGTCCAACCAAAGAAGAAGCGTCTGTTGAAGGCGGCAGTTGAAAATCCTCCAGAGAAAATGGTGGCTAAGACTGTCGCGGCAATGCCTCAGAGAAGTTCGAAAAAAACGAAACCTGACGCAGTGCTTATACGATCAAACGATGGACGCTCCTACGCTCAGGTGCTGGCTGATATCAAAGAAGGAGTTAAGCCAGAAGAGTCGGGGACTGAAATTAAAGGAGTCCGGCAGCCCAGGTCTGGAGGTCTCCTAATAGAACTAGGTCCTGGGACCAAAAATCGAGAAGCCTTCAGGGAAGCGATTAAAGGAGTATTGGGGGACAAGGCTACAGTAAATGGCCTTGAACCAAAATGCACTATCGTGATTCGGGATTTGGAATGCGTTGCCACAAAAGTGGAAGTGGAGGACGCAATACGGCGAGATATCCCGGAAATAGGGGTTTTCAGGGTTGGGCTGACGACGGAAAATAATTGGGGGCAGAGAGCTGCAATCGTTGACCTGGCCGAACAAGCTGCCATAAAGCTGCTGAAGCAGGGAAGGCTCAAGGTAGGATGGGTTTACTGCAGGGTTAAGCCAAGGACTGATGTCACACATTGCTACAGGTGTCTGAGTTTCGGTCACATGGCTGGCTCTTGCAGGGGACCTGACCGAGGCAAAGCCTGCTACCGCTGCGGAAAGAAGGGACATATCGCTAAGGCCTGTAAAGAGAAAGCCCACTGCATACTCTGTGCCGATGCGGGCGAGCATCATGGAAATCTAGAACACGCTCTAGGCACAGGGTTATGCAAGGTGTTCAGAGATGCTCTGAGAAAGGCCAAAGAGACAGGGAAATGATCAGCGTCCTCCAGGCAAACCTAAACCGAAGCCAAGTGGCAGATGACCTTCTGCATCAGCTTGTTCGGGAGAAGAGTTCCGACATACTGCTCATTAGTGAGCAGTATAAGGACAGAACCACTTCTTGGTTCTCGGACGAGCTGGGTATGGCTGCCATCTAGATACCTGACCCAGCGAAAATTTCGGTACTAGATAATGGGCGCGGGCGTGGGTTCGTATGGGTGAAACATGCGGATATCACTTCTATAAGTGTTTACCTGACACCCAACGTGGCCATAGCGGATTTCCGAGCGAAATTGGCGGACCTTGAGGATACGGTTCTGAACACGACGGGTCGCATAGTGATTGGTGGCGATTTCAACGCTAAGGCAACGGAGTGGGGAATCCCTTAACCTGACTCGAGGGGAAGCGAGGTGCTAGGGTTTGCATCCAGAACGGGTTTACTTGTTCTGAATGTTGGCTCGGCATCTACTTTCCGTCAACCGGGGTACCCAGAAACCGTTCCCGACGTATCCTTTGCCTTTGAGCGCTTGGCCGCTTTGGTCGAAGGCTGGCATGTGATCGAGGACTACACGGGCAGTGACCATCAGTACATTGTATTCGTGGTCCGTGAGAGAAGGCAACTCTAAAGAACAATTACTAGCAAACCACAGCGCTGAAACATGGGGAGAATTGACAAAGCAGTATTTGCAAGCCCTCACGAGGCAGGGCCATTGGTTGACGCCACTCTGCGTCAAATCACCGTAGCCTGCGACCGCTCAATACCTCGGAGGCGAATTCCTCATAGAAAACAGCCTATGTACTGGTGGACAGCCGAGATAGCTGAACTCCGGAGAGATTGTCTCCGACTGAGGAGAAAGGCTCAGAGAGCTAGAACGGAAGAGGAGGTTAGGCTCAGGTCCTCGGATCACAAGGAGAAAAAGCGCCAGTTGCGACGTGCAATCAATCACAGCAAGGCGAGATGCTGGGCAGCGCTGAGAGAGGATATAAATTCAGATCCATGGGGTTTAGGTTACAAAATTGTAACCCAGAAAATTGGGGCACTGAAAACCCCTCCGCCCATGGACATGCGCACCACAACGCATCTAGTTAGTACCCTCTTTCCAGTGCATTCCCAGCGAGCTGCTAGAGTATACAACCGGGATGGCGCTTCTCCGTTTACAATGGAGGAGCTGGAAGTGGCCATCCAATCCCTCAAGGTCAAGAAGGCCCCAGGTCCAGACGGTATCCAAGGAGAGGTATTGAAGCTGGTCTTTCGGTATAATCCGAATATTCTGTTGAGTATGTACAACGCCTGTCTTTCAGCGGGAATTTTCCCCAAGTGTTGGAAGACAGCTAGGCTGGTACTTATCAGCAAGGAGAAAGGAGACCCGGAGCTACCATCCTCATACCGTCCGCTGTGCATGCTGGACACTGCTGGAAAGGTTCTAGAGAAGTTACTCAAGCCAAGGCTGTTGTCTGCCTTCGAGGCAGCCGGAGGTTTGTCACCGCGTCAGTACGGTTTCAGGGCTTGTCGTTCCACAGTAGATGCCATTGTGGAAGTCACATCTGCGATGAGCAGAGCCGAGGACCACAACCATTTTTCACGTCGTATAGTCCTCCTTGTGACTTTAGACGTGAAAAAAGCGTTTAATTCGGCCAGATGGAGCGACATGCTTCAAGCTCTAGAGCAGGAATTTCGTGTTCCAGAATATCTGCTAGGAATGATCAGCGACTACCTTGACGACCGTACTGTACTCTTCGATACGGCTGAAGGACAAGGGAATATCACGGTCTCTGCAGGTGAAGCGCAAGATTCAATCCTCGGTCCCGACCTTTGGAATGCCGCATACGACAATCTGTTGCGCTTAAACATGCCGGATGAGTCAATGTTGGTCGGATATGCGGACGACGTTGCCGTGCTGATAGCAGCGCGAAACGTGCAGCTCGCCCAACTGAAGCTCAATCAAACCATGCGGTCATTCTTTCTTGGATGGACAGCCGCGGACTTTCGTTGGCATCGAGCAAGACGGAGGTCGTAGTGCTAACAGAAAGGAGGATGAACCTTGAGCTCCAGATGCGGCGAAGAACAGGTGCAGACAAAACGGGCGGTAAAATATCTCGACATCATGATTGACAGCAGGCTAAATTACTTTGAGCAGATCAAGAAGACTGCTGACAGGGCCGCAAATGGTGTCATGGCGCTGTCTCGATTGATGGCCAACATAGGTGGACCAAGATCGAGTCGGAGGCGGCTACTGATGTCTGCGGTCCAGTCAGTCTTGCTGTATGGTGCCGAGATATGGGGTCATGCTCTCGCAAAGGAGTGCTATCGGATAAGGCTGGGTCGGGTCCAAAGGCTGGTAGCGGCGTTGCGAGTGGCGTCTCCTTACAGAACTGTCTCGGAGCCAGCTGTCCTGGTTATCGCTGGCGTCATTCCAATTGCACTACTTGCAAGGGAGCGTCAGGCGATATACCGGAGAAAGGCCGAAGAAAATATAGAATCAGTGCAGCAGGAAGAGCGGAATCGCACGCTCCGGCAATGGCAGGAGAACTGGGAACTGGAGGAACGAGGGATATAGACGAGGCGGCACATCGGGGAGGTTACCCGATGGGTAGAACGTCGACATGGAGAGGTAGATTACTACTTCACTCAGCTGCTGAGTGGACATGGATACTTTCGGGCCTATCCGCACAAGATGGGGAAGGCACGTTCAGCGGAGTGCATATATTGCCACATGCACGATGATGCTCAGCACACTTTTTTCATCTGTGAAAGGTGGGCTCGAGAGCGTATGCAGCTAAGGGAAGCTGTACCGCGGTTCTCTCCGGACACAGTGGTGGGCCACATTTTACAGGGTAGGGGAGCGTGGGAAAGTTTGTCACTCTTTGCGCAGAAAATACTGCGCAAAACGAAGGTGGACCTAGACACCACAGAGGTCCAACCTACAGACTTTGGCTAGGCAGCAGCCTTCAAAGCGAAGGCATTGGACCTAGCCCGAAGTAATGTGACAAACGGTTCCAGGCTAGTGTCCGTGGAGAGCGGGAGGTTTTTTAGTCGGTATGCCCGATGTGGGAGACTCCGACATTGTTGGACGCACGTGCGCCCTTCATCCATAAAGGATTTTCCCTTCTAAAAAAAAAAAAAAAAAAAAAAAAAAAAAAAAAAAAAAATTATTATTATTATTATTATTATTATTATTAGTTGTATTATTAAAATGATTCATTATATCAATAATTTCAAATCTACGAAAAAACACAAGATCACAGACAATAATTAATAAAATCACAAAGGCAAACACAGATCATTATGACACGTGCAATTAAGTTCAATAATTACCTTATATTGATATAGGTATAGTTTTATATTAACAATGAATTTGAATTAGCAAAAAACATTATTTAACATCTTTATTTAACAACAATTCATTGATACTTTTTATCCATATTTATTTATAATAAAAAGTAAATGATAATTAACGTAATATGGGTTGCATAAATTGAACAATTTAATGGATAAATTTAAACTTCTTTTGATTGTATGATTTTAATAATAGTAATGTAATTTTATTAATTATTATTATCCGTTATGCGATAAGTAATGATATATAATAATTAATAATGTAAATATTATAAAATAAAAAATTTGTGCTGTGGTGTATCGATGAATTTTTTAGAGTAAATTAAATATTTACCCAAGTATCGAGGAATCTCAAAGGGTTAGATTCCTTTAAAACGATAAAATGATAACAATTGTAAAAAAAAAATCATATTCTAATGAAAATATTGTTAATTTATACGGGACAGAATTTTTTGAGAAATTAGCGTATTTATTTTATTTTTAGCACATTCGTTATTTCTTGAATTTAAAGAAATTTGTTGAACCTGTGTTTCTTTCTATATATATGGTCTTTCTATGGTGTTGGTTGGTTGTTTATGTTTTTAATTTTTACTATGAAGCAAAGAGAGAGCGTAGAATTTCGTTTGTGTGATACTGAAACATGATAATTTAATCGATGTACACAATGTACAAACCCAATGTGTTGTCACCTGATAATTTACTTTTTAGTAGACATTTTTTCTGTTGAACCATCTTATTGTTCTATAGTCTTTGGTCAAACTCAATTAAAATGGCGTCATGAACACTGTCATAAAGCGGTTTCCAAGTTACGTGGGTGAGTAATAATATCTAATCTACTGTCTGCTATGGCTAAGTCTAGATACGAATTTGAAGGCTTATAGGATGGGGAATCGGAACCATATAATTTTATTTTGTAAACTCATTCATTTTGGTTAATCCAGTTATAAAGAAAGTTTCCTCTAACAACATTTTTAATGTTGGACCACGAGGAATGTTCGGCATTTAGATCGCCAACGATATCATAATAATTTTTCTGGTTTATTCAGTTTGAGAATCTGGAAAAGCTGGTTTAGTTCAGTATTGAATATGTAGGAGTTTTCGTACGGTGAGTAAATTGAAATAATTTTTATATTTTTATTATATGACAACTTTAGGGATATGGCACATGTTTCAATACATTTAAAACTATTTAGGATTGGGACATTGATATTACTAAATTTTAAATTGTTTTTTTATGAGAATAGCCGTACCACCACCTTGAACTGAGTTACGTCTGTCTTTTCTAATGAGGTTATAATTTCTAAAATATCTCTTATGTTTTGCATTTAATTTAGTTTCACTTAGTAATAAAAAATCCGGGTTGCGTTCCTTTAAAAAATTTGATAGGTAGCCTCGTCTGGTAATGGAAATTACCAAAAAAGGAATTAACGTTTATAGCTATTATTTTAATATTGACAAGATTATTAGTACAATTGTTCATTATTATTTTCTGAAACTATATTGAACAGAAAGTCTATTCTCTCAACTTGTTCATTTAGTTTGTTAGTTAAGTGTTTTCTAACGAATTAACATTATTTTTGATGATATCTAAAGCATTTTTTATTTCACTAATAAGTTATTAGTAACATTATTATTTCCAGATATTTATTCCAGTGACAGCATTATTGGTATTATTGGTATTAGTATTTGTATTGCTATTTCTGTTATTTTTCAATAAATCCGAAAATTTTGTTTTGGGGGAGACAAAAATGTTATAGGAGAAAGATCTCATTTCTAATTTTCCTTTAGATTGTTTCTTTTTAAGCTGTTAGGTTTGTTTGAATTTTATGGAAATCGTACAACCTATATAGCTGGAAGGATGGCTCGTATTTTAACATAAAACTCAAAAAAGTTTTTCTTTATTTTCGTTTTTGAACTCTAACGAACATTTGCCTGGGTCCTGCTTTTGGCAACCCTTGACACATCGATATTCCATTTTGCAATTAAACCCTGTGTGTTCAAAACGCTGACAGCGCTTACATTGAGTAAAATCCTCTTTTTTAATTTTTCTCAAATATTACCTGATTGTCCAGGTATTTAATTTTCAGAATATTGGCAACAATACTGTGGTGATCTTATAGTCTTATAATACAGTTAGTTAATAATATTTTAGAATATTGTATTTTATACATGTATATAGTTTTCAGTTGTTGATTGACTAAGAATCAAGAATAAAGAAATGCAACAATGTGGCGACGAGGATAAAAAAGAAATCGGTACAATCATTTTTTTAAAAAAAACAATCAATTAAATAAAATTTAGTTTTTGCACCTGGATTAAAAAACAAAAAAATAAAATTAAATTTTTCGTTTAACTTAAATTAAGTTAAATAAATAAAAGTTTTTTAAACGAATTTACTTCAATGCCAACAACACGAGAAGAAATGACTGATTCAATGCCACGTGGCAGAAACTTGAATCCGTCAAATACCATTGAGCCTTTTAATTGTAAATCTACTAAATGGAACAGATGGATTGAAAGGCTTGAAAATTCATTTACTTTATTCAATGTCGAAACTTATAAAAAGTTCCATTACTTTTGCAGTATATTGGTGCGGAAGCTTATGATGTGCTAAGCGATTAAATTTGTCCTGAAAAGCCTCCAGATAAAACGTACGAAGAAATATGTATAACACTACAAGAATTTTATGAACCAACACCAAATGAAATATTGGCAAATTATCGTTTTCACTTAAGGAAACAAAGACATGGTGAAAGTGCAGATGAATTCCTGGTGGCTTTAAGAAGCCTGGCAAAAAATTGTAAGTTTGATAAATATTTAATTACTGCTTTACGAAATCAATTTGTGTTTGCGGTACGAAACCAACGAATTGTTAACCGCTTGCTCGAAAAAAAGGAATTAACTCTGGAGACTGATTTAGATTTAGCCAAGTCAATTGAAATTTCCGAAAGTGGTTGGGCTGAAATTAATAGAGTGAAAGAAGTGGGTACAATACATGTGATTAAAGAAAAATACAGAAAGAAAAGTACCCAAATAATTAGTAATGGGAGTCAAAATAAAAATATCCAAAGTTATGGAAAAAAAAAACACATAGTGCTATCGTTGCGGCCATCCTAACCATCTGGCTAACATATGTAAACATATCAACTCAATTTGCAATGCCTGTCAGAAAACTGGTCATCTGGCTAAAGTTTACTTATCAAACAGACAAGGTAAAGGGGAAGCAAATCAAATAGAAATAGGCAGTACAACAGTAGAAGAATTATTTCATATACGGAATATTAATATTAAAACGGATCGTGCTACATATACCTGTGAGATTGATGTTAATGCAGTACCAATTATATTTGAAATAGATACTGGGCGACTGTTACAGTGATTAATTTGTCAGACGCTAAAAAATATTTTGGAAAATTACATGTGCATGAAACCGATTTGCAGCTACCCAGTTACTGTGAGAAAAAATTGGATTGTCGTTTAGAATTTTCTTTAATGTGTAATCTAGCTTGTAACCCCGTGATTTTACCCATTGTATTACACATTAAAGAAAATTCTAAACCAGTATTTTTTAAGCCAAGACGTGTTCTTCAATCATTAATGGAAGATGTTAAGCAAGAGTTAAATAAATTAGTGGAAGATGACATTCTAGAAAAAGTGGAAATAAGCGAATGGGCTACTCCAATTGTGGTAGTAAGGAAAAGTAATAATCAGATTAGAATTTGCGGAGATTACAAAATTACGTTAAATCCATGTTTACTAGTGGATGAATATCCATTGCCTTCAGTAGATAAATTATTTGCGTCAATGGCAGGTGGTAATAAATTTTCAAAATTAGAGCTGTCCAAGTCATATTTACAATTAGAAATTCCTGAGGAAGATCGTCATTTACTTACACTAAATACTCATAAAGGTTTGTACCAACCTAAGCCACTAATGTTTGGTGTAGCCAGTGCACCAGCAAAATGGCAACAATTACTTCAGGATATTCCAGGTGTTACAGTTTTTCTGGATGATATTAAAATAACAGCGAAAGTTACGAAGAAAATTTTATAGGGGACAATGATATTATCGAAATTAATTCAATTGAAACATTACCAGTTACAATAAGTAACCTGGCTATAGCAACAAGTAAAGAACCAGAGGTTAAAACTTTAATTCAAGCATTAAAATATGGACATAATTGTGATCCAAAAAATCGATTTGGAATACCACAAGAAGAATTCACATTACAAAGTGAGCGTTTGCTAAGAGGAATTAGAGTATACATACCATCTGAACTGCGTCAAAAAATTTTGGAGGAATTACACATGGGTCATTTTGGAATTACCAAAATTAAATCTTTAGCTCGTACTTATTGCTGGTGGAATACCATAAAGGAGCGCCATACCACCCAGCAACAAATGGTCAAGCTGAGAGATATGTGCGTACAATTAAAGAAAAGTTGAAAATTTTAAAATGCAACAAAAATGATTTAAATGAAGAATTAGCTAGTATTTTATTAACCTACAGACGTAGTATACATTCATTAACAGGACGTTCACCAGCAATGATGATGTTTGGTAGGCAAATAAAATTAAGATTAGATATTATGATACCAGAACACAAGCAAAAGTCTGCAAATGAATATAAAATTTTGCAATCGAAATTTACTATGAATGATCGAGTTGCAGTACGAGATTACCTATCAAATGAAAAATGGCAGTTTGGTAAAATTATTGAAATGTGTGGTACACTACATTATAAAATTGAATTAGATAACGGGAAAATTTGGAAAAGATCAAGAACAAATACGTCGAGTTGGTGAGAAGTTAGAAAAAAAACGAATGAACTATTTGCAGAGAAAGAATTAGACCTAGCAGAAAAATTTTCTACTGTTGGGAAAAGCGCTGAAAATTCATCCGAAACAATAAGTGTTAAGGAAAACAAAGAACCCAGTAAGTCACCAACTCCTAAATCAAGTACTAATGCGGAAAATAATTTAACCCAAGTGATTCTAGAGGAAAAGTCGTTATCGCCATC
This sequence comes from Argyra leucocephala, assembly GCA_963942445.1. Lineage (NCBI taxonomy): Eukaryota > Metazoa > Arthropoda > Insecta > Diptera > Dolichopodidae > Argyra > Argyra leucocephala. Next base: position 14,110,481 of record OZ012682.1, on the reverse strand, counting down.
AACTTACAACCTAAGACGATCAGAACGAAAGTAAAATACCCGATCGTTTAACCTACTAAGACGAGAAGACAATTGAAAAATATCTTATATGCGTGGGAGAACTGTGGTGATCTTATAGTAATAAGGACGACGAATATTACAAACTGGCATTTTTACTACATTATAATACAGTTAGTTAATAATATTTTAGAATATTGTATTTTATACATGTATACAGTTTTCAGTTGTTGATTGACTGTGAATCAAGAATAAAGAAAGACAACTATCAGGGCTCGAAATACTTTTACAAAATTAACATTTTCTAGTTTTTTAGTAACATGATGTATGACAAAATATGACAAAATATGTTGACAAAAACTGAGAAAATATGTTCTGGGTTGACAAAATATGTTCTGGGTTGTTACTTTCTTTTAGGCCTTTTAAAACCAAAGATCTTATTTTATTTTTTTTGGATGTAAATGTGTAAAAATTACAGTTCATTTTTCCAAAACATTTTTTATACTATTGTAACTACTTAAATTGTCTAATATTGTTCAATCGCCATCAATTATTAAAGTTAATTATAAAATTAAGGCTGGTTAAACAGAATTGAAAGCTCAAATAGTTGGGCTTCATAAGACGTTGGTCAAAGGAGTTTAACGATCTTTTCATTTTTAAATCATTGTATACATGCCTCGTTAGACCCCATCTTGAATATGCATGTCAGGTCTGGTCTCCATTTTATAAGTCACATATACAAAGAATAGAACCAAAAAATTGTACCAAAAAATTTTTTTAAGGTTTGCACTACGTAGTTTGCCTTGGGATGATCATATAAGACTCCCTCCATATGAGCATAGGCTAAACCTTCTCCATCTTAAGTCTCTGTGGAAAAGGCGGGAAGCAGCTGATGTTTTATTTAATTTTGAAATTATTAAAGGCGGTATTATTTCCCCTTCAACTTTAAATAAAATTATCATTAAAATAAATACTCGTTTACGCCACTCAAATCTCTTTACATTAACATTACACAGAACAAATTATGGAAAATATGAACCTATTAATATAATGTTAATAATTAGTAATAAATATAAGAATAGTATAAATTTTTCAGTATCTAAAGATACTTTAAGACGAAAATTATATGAAATTAATTGAATATTTTGTTAACTTGACTTTTTAATTTATATTAAAAAAATAATATTACTATTTTTGTATATTGAATTTTGTTAGTTTTGAATGTATACCAAGTAAATTTAATTGTATTTTTAATTAATATATGAAATGTAATACTAAATACATCAAAACTCGATTAAAATACATCAAAACTCGATTGGTATATTTTTTTAAGTTAAGCCAAACACTAGGTTTCAAACGATACCTTCATACACGAATATATAGCGTGGACTAATTGAGGATTGTAGAAAGAAAAATATCCCTTTGATCAGTAGGGACATTTTGAATTAATTTATTAATATTACTCTTGAACTTTTGTAGATTGTACGTAGGTATATTTTTGCATTGGGGAAACACGTTTGTTGGAATATGGTTCCACATTCGGGAAAATTTTACTACAAACAAATTCCCATAGCCAGTTTTGAGCCACCTTGGAATTTGCACTGAATAGGGGTGGGCACTTGATGCCTCTCTTGTTCCTCTTGAAATGTTTGAGAGGTGGCATTAGGGTTTTTATTTCATCTGAACAAGTGCCTAAACCTACGAGATATCTATAAAATAGGGAAAGTGCTCCAATAACACGACGATTTTCAAGTGGTACAAGGGAGGCTGTCACATTAGGGTTGTCAATAAGACGAATGGCACGCTTTTGAACTTTGTCAAGAAAATTTAGTGCGGTTCGTTATGCACCGGCCCATATATGTGAATTGTATTCCAACTTGGGTCGTATGTATGATTTATAGATATTTAGCATGTCCTGGGGAGAAAAATACGTTTTGCAGCGACTCAAAAAACCCAAACATCTCGCGGCATTTTTAGCAATGTCAAAGATATGGTCATTCCATATCATTTTATTGTTGACCTTCATGCCCAGGATATTCAAGTGTTCAGTTCGCTGAATACGCACACCCCCGAATAATAGCGTGGGATTAAATGGGGTAGTTTTGCGCGAGACTAGACAGCTTTGAGTTTTGGAGGTGTTGAACTCAACTCTATTACTTTTCCGCCAGTTGAAAATAATGGCTAGGTCATGGTTGAGCGTGCTGACCATGATGCTACGTTTAATATCAGTAACTGGTATTGTAGCATGTGATTTCCGAAGAAAATCGAAGGATGCTACTAGAGTGCTATCGTCTGCAAAACTATGGATAGGATTGAAAGTTGATTGGAGAAGATCATTGATAAATATCAAAAAGAGAGTAGGTGAGAGAACTGATCCTTGAGGAACAGCAGCGTCAATATGATTTTTGTCGGATATGAATCCGTCAATTAAGACACGAATCGAACGATTCGAGAGGAAATTTTCAATCCATTTTATGAAAACAGAACCCAGGCCTATAGCTTGGTATTTGGATAAAAGAGCGCAGTGCCAGACTCGATCAAAGGCTTTTGAAATATCCAGAGCTACAGCAGTAGATTCGCCAGAGTTGTGAATGCTAATGTTGAGCTTCTCGCTAAGGCAAGTCATTAGATCGCCAGTGGAGCGTTGTGATCTAAAACCATATTGCCTATCACTAATGATACCTTTGCATTCAAGATACTTCATTAGCTTTTTGTTGATAATGATCTCCATTACTTTGGAGAGGATCGACGTGATGGCTATAGGTCTGTAGTTGGAGGGATCGCTTTTGTCACCTTTTTTGGGAATAGGATTAACGTGCGCAATTTTCCATTGAGTTGGATATTTACCAGTGGAGTATGATAAATGAAAGAAATTGCGCAGCGGTTTAGAAATGGCGAGGGCAATGTGTCTCAGGAACTTGGCTGGAATCCCATCAGGACCAGTCGACTTCCTTATATCAAGATTCATAAGAACTTTCACCACAGTGCGTGTTCTAAAGTAAACTCTTCCAAGGGAAAAGTCTACTTCAGGGAGAACTGGTACTTTTTGAGCTGTGGGAGGGAGTGTGGAATTAGCAGCGAATAATTTCGCAAAAAGGTTGGCTTTTTCAATAGAATCTGATATAATTCTGTCGTTGGCAATCATCGGTGGTAATGAAGACCCAGAAAAATTTTGCTTAACAATTTTGGCGAAAGACCAAAATGATTTACTATTTTTGGGGAGGCTAAGAATTTTTTGCCTCAACCTTTGTTTATGCAAACATTTTTGTTTTTTGATGATGGATTTACATTTGTTACTGGCCACTTTATAACTCTTACGGGTTTCATTGGACACATTAGCCTTGTATTTTACGTATGCATTTTCCTTCATTTTTAATGCAACACTACAAATGTTATTAAACCACGATGTGGAGCTTTGCTTTTCGTTTTTATAGGAGTTTGGAATGAAGGTTTTCATTCCAATCAATATTACTTTACAAATAACATTAGCAGCGATGTCAACATCTTTACGTTGAAAACACTCATCCCAATCAAGAGCGCTTAAAAAATTGTTGAAACCTTCCCAATTGGCATGGTTGTAATGCCATACTAGTCTTTGGGGAGGCGCTTTTTGATTGGAGAGCTTATTAATGTGGAATTCAGTGCTGATAAGACAGTGGTCTGATCGACCCAGTGGAGAGTTAACAGAGATGATATATTTTTCTGGATGAGTGGTCAGAAATAAATCTAGAAGATGTTCATCCTGGTCACTTCGATCTGGGATTCTAGTAGGACTTTTGACAAGCTGAGACAAGTTGAAAAAATTTGAAAATAATTCGAAATGTTTGCCTTCGGGGCTATCGTGACTAGAGAAGCGGAGCCATTTTTTGTTATGAATATTGAAGTGTCCAGCCAATAAAATTTCAGATTCTGGATATTTTTCCAAAATATCGTTAATTTGATTGGATAAGTTTACAATCTCCGTAACAGTTTCAAGCTCATTTGCTTGGGGAGATCTGTATAGAGCACAGAAGTGGATAATATGCCTTGCAACGTGAGTTTTAACCCAAGTATAGTGAAATAGTGGGTTGGAGCACGTATTTGAGTAAAGAGTGTTGAAGGCAATATCATTTCTCAAGTATAAAGCGGTACCTCTATAGGAGATGAAAAGCGGAATGAGTGTATAGTTACTGACATTGTAATCAGGATCACCACTCGAAACTTGTGTTTCGCTTAACGCTAATACTGCTGGTTTTTGAGAATGTAAATGGGACTCAACGGCATGAAAATTCGCTGAAAGTCCTCGAATGTTGCAAAAATCAACTTTGAAAGTGGCAATTGTCATCTATAAAAAAGATTATATTAATAATATTGGGAGTAATTAAGTATTGAGAAAAAAAGGAAAAAGAACAGAAATAAAAAACCAAAAATAAATAAATAAATAAAATAAAAGTTATATTTAATGAAAGTAGTGAGAAGAAGAGAAAAAAATATAAAATTAATAATAACGTAATCCTCAAGTTCACCACCGACTCAAACTAAAGATCCACTGAGAATGCATCTGCGACTTCATTGTTATACATACAGCAGTTTTTATGACCCTTACTCTATGTAAAATCAACATCACATATGCACTCTCAGTGGATTAATAAACCGAACAAGTGCGAGAAAAAAATAATAAATAAAACGGTGACAAGATTATTTCTTTTTTTTTCCAAAGTTTACATGGTATGTAAATTAGAAAGAAGAAAGAGATAAAAGAAATATTACTTGTTGAGGACAGTTACTGACTTTAAAGGCCATTCTCCAATGCTGGCGTCGACTTGTAACTTTGACTTTCAAAAAGTTTGAACATATGGAAACTAATGTAACCTTTTCCAATGTGAGCGTCGACGGTAAGCGTGAAACTTTTTTAAAGTTAAAGTCGAGCAATGTTCAAAGCTGAAAGCTGAACGCTGAACTATTTGACAGTTTGATTGAATTGACATTTATTTTTTGGGTTGTTTTTATTATTTTGCTTGTTTTTTGTAAAGACGTAATTTTTTTTAAAAAAAAAAGAACGGGATTGCAATAATTTTTAATTTAGTTTTAAATCAAATGAATTTTATACTTTATTTTAAATCAAATGAAATTTATATAGCTATTTTTTTTAAATCAAAAAATAAATTTTTTATTTTAATGTTATGGTTTTATTTTAATTTATCATTGTGGTGGTTATACAGAAATAATATAAATTTGTGATATAATAAAAGTACAAAATATTTCAAATATAAAATTAATTTCTAAAATCAATATAATATAAGTAATTCATCAGAATATTTCGTAAACGGAAAGTATCTGGGTTTTTTTTTCTTTTCAATTCTTGATTATCCATAATCCATATCCATATCCATATCCATTATTTTATTTTGTTTATTTTTTTTCAAATTGAAAATCAAACAATATATAAATTCTAAAATTCAATTGTCATAAATTCACTGACACCAACAATTGAAGTTATAAGTTAACGCCAGCATTGGAGATTGAATTAATAAAAACGCTGACGTCAAACTTTTTCAAAGTTAAAGTTACAAGTTAAAGCCAGCATTGGAGAATGGCCTTAATAAAATAGAAATTGCTTTGAAGGAATAAGATGGTTTTATTGAATTTTGATATACATAGTCCAATATAAAGATTTTTGTTTGTTCTTTTTTTTTTTTTTTATTTTTATTTTTCTCATTAGAGAGGCTGAATAAAAGTATGAAGTCTCAGGGCTCAACCTAAATCAATGCGTACTGCGTAGTGCGTACTGTACGCAAGTATACAGATAAAACAACGCAGCCGAAATGGATACGCGCGTACTATTTTGAATTTGTCAAAAATTATTCAGTTTGGATAGTGTTTTCATATAAAGGAAGTGTTTTTAAATTTTAATTTGAGATTTTAAAAAAAAAATTTTTAATTTGTAATAAAATGGATATTTGTAATGAAATGGATGATGTTGAAGTGTTAGAGCATTTGATGATTTTAAAAGTGATACAAAGAAAACAATATCGTGCCTGTAATAGAGAACTATTCAAATCTAGAGAAAACTTTGGATTTTATAATACTGGATTCGATATCATTACAACAAAAAATCCGGAACTATTTTACAAATCGGTTCGTATGACTTATGATCAATTTAAATCACTTTTGGAATTAGTCCGATTTGCATTAACAAAAGATTCTCAAAGGAAACCTATAAATGCTGAACAAAGATTATTCATAACATTATAGTAGGTTTTTGTAAATATTTTTATGCATTTCTGTTACTTATGTGTTATTTAGTTTTCTTGGACATGGATGTAGCATGCACACATTGTCTATGAAGTTTCGTGTGGGCTTGGAAACGGCAAGAACAATTGTTCTGGAAACAAGTGAAGTATTATGGCGTGAGTTACATGCATTTTATGTAAGCCCTCCTACAAAAGAAAATTGGTTACAAATCGCGTCAAAGTTTCTATCGACAACTGGTGTACCTAATTGTTTAGGTGGACTAGATGGAACGCATATTAGGATAAAAAATCCCGCCCATGCTGGATCCCAATTTTTTAACTACAAAAAATTCAACAGCATAAGAAAAAATTATAAATATAAATTATTATTTAGCACAATAAAATTTTTCAGGTCTTAATGGCAGCATGTGATGCGGATTATAGTTTCACTTTAATTGATGTAGGAGCCTATGGGAGTCAAAGCGATGGTGGTGTATTCAGAAACTCTTCATTTGGACAAAAAATCATTAATTATGAATTAAATATACCACCAGACGCAAATCTACCAAATACATCGGAGCCTTTCCTGTTTTATTTTGTAGCTGATGCAGCTTTTCCGCTAAAATCAAATATCATGAAACCCTTTGCTACAGTAACTGATGAAAGTATGGACACTTACAATAAAAAGATATCAAAAGCAAGAGTTCGAATTGAAATGGCGTTTGGTAATGTTATTTTATTTTAACGCCAATAAAATTATAAATTTTTATTATTTTTTTAAGAATTCTGTCATCTAAATGGCGAATTTTACTAACAACTATAAATAGTAATCCAGAAAATGCCAAAAAATTTGTATTAGCAACCATAGTTTTACACAATTTTTTGCGTCTTAATTCAGCCACCACCACTGACTTCACAGAATGTACTTCTAATTTTACAAGCGTCAACAGAACTGACTTAAATACGCAGAGAAATTCAAGTCAAAGAGCTTTATCTTACAGAAATATACTTTGCAACTATTTTAATTATTAAATATAACATTACATTAAATATAACATTTAATTATTGAAATAGTTGCAAAGAATATAAACATAACGTTTAATTTCATTTAAAAAAAAATTTGTTCATTTAATATAATCATAACGTTTAATTTCATTTAAAAAAAAATTTGTTCATTTAATATAAACATAACGTTTAATTTCATTTAAAAAAAAATTTGTTCATTTAATATAAACATAACGTTTAATTTCATTTAAAAAAAAATTTGTTCATTTAATATTTTAAACATAACGCTTAATTTCATTTAAAAAAAAAATTTGTTCATTTAATATATAACTTTTTTATCTATTTTTAAATTCTTTAAGTTTTTCATTCGCTTTTTGTAGGAGTTCTAATTTCACATCGTCTAAATGCTCCTCTGGTATTTTATCTAATTGTTCAGACAGCAAATTTAAAAAAGTCGAATGTGAATTAGTAGAAACATTAGATGCATTTTCATATTTCTTTTTTATTAAATTTAAAACTTCTAAGGTAACTTCATCAGTGTTTGATTTTCTTTTACTGGTCGAATTTTCAGTATATAATGGCGAGGAAGCTTCCAAATCTATTGTTACAATATCTTCGTCGTCAAAATTACTTATTGTACTAAAACAACAACGAAAGCATTACAGTTTATATAAAATCATTTTATTCATTATTTTATACTTAGCTGGCTCACTACTACTATCTAAAAATGACATATTTTCAGTAAGTTTCCACTCTTTTTGTGGTTTTCCACTTCCAGATGGTTGGGGTATCTTTTGACGCTGGTATTTATCCCTTAATGTCCTCCACCTAATTTTGCATTGCTTAGCTACAAATATATTTAAATTATTATTTTTTACACCAATTTATTATAAACATCTAGGTATGTACGTGTAGATTCCATTTCAATGGCTATTTCTTCCCAAACTGTTTCTTTAAATTTGTTATCTTTATACTTAATATTACTTTTTCTCCATAAACATTCTTGATTTGATATTAATTCTATCAGTTTTTCATTATTTAGCTAATAAGAGTTCATAATAATAAAAAAGTTATAAAATAAAAACTATTTAAATACATTAGGAATATACTTACGTTAACGTCCATTTCAAACAGATTACTTCACAAGTATTTCAATACTAAAAAAGTTACACAAATACTACTAATTTATATTTTAAAACACCTGACAACAATTTTTTTAAATATAAAATTTTATTTTAAAAACAATCCCATCAACAATCCCAAAACAAAAAAAAAAACACAACAAAACTTTTTTATACGCACTGTCAGTTTTTAAATTTTAAAAGCTAAGCGTACTGCGTTTTGCGTATTTCGGGTGCGTTCATATAAATAGATGTATTAAAAAATATTTTGACAGAAAATATACGCATTACGCATTGATTTAGGTTGAGCTTTTAGTGTTAGGTATTGATTTAGTCTAATGTATGATTTGGTTTAGTTAGTTATTATGTGTATATTATAATTAAGTGTTTAGTTAAGTAGTTTAGATTTTTATTCTATTTTTTTTTTTTATTATTTAGAAATATAAAATATAAAAATTTAATTTAAAAACTGTTTTGATATAATATTGATTAAAATTATATGTAATAATTGGAAATTTAAATTTGTGATTTCCAATTTAGTTGGAATTTTATTTTTAATTATTATTATTTTTAAAATGATGATTTTTTGGTTTTTTAAGTTTGATTATTGTAATGCTTTTTATATATAAACAACATTTTTTTTTATTATTTAGAAATATAAAATATAAAAATTTAATTTAAAAACTGTTTCGAAAGAATATTGATTAAAATTAAATGTGATTTTAGTTTGAATTTTATTTCTAATTATTATTATTTTTGATTTTTCATTTTTTATAAATTTATTTATTATATAATAAGCCACATTTTTTTTTATCATTTAGAAATATAAAATATAAAAATTTAATTTAAAAACTGTTTTGATATAATATTGATTAAAATTATATGTAATAATTGGAAATTTAAATTTGTGATTTCCAATTTAGTTGGAATTTTATTTTTAATTATTATTATTTTTAAAATGATGATTTTTTGGTTTTTTAAGTTTGTTTATTGTAATGTTTTTTATATATAAGCCACATTTTTTTTTATTATTAAGAAATATAAAATATAAAAATTTAATTTAAAAACTGTTTTGAAAGAATATTGATTAAAATTAAATGTGATTTTAGTTTGAATTTTATTTTTAATAATTATTATTTTTGATTTTTCATTTTTTATAAATTTATTTATTATATAGTAAGCCAATTTTTTTTTTATTTCGAGATTCTAATAAATTATTAATAAAAGCATTAATCCGCGTTAATTTTTTTCCGTGTTAACCGGTTAAAGTACAGTGGTGAACTTTTATTTTTTATTTTAAATTTAGTAAAATCGTTAGTACTTTTGCACATGTTCCTATAATCTACTTGGTATTTGCTGTTATAGGAAAAAATTTACTAAAGAAAATTCGACTTTACTAAATCAGCTTCAACAAAATATTCTCCTTATACTTTTATTTTTGTCACTTATTTCTTCTTCCAAAATGTTTAGGAACGAATTTTAATAAATAAAAATTGTTGGTAACATACCTAAGCTGAACATATGGAAAAATATATTCAAAAATTACAGAATTTCAAAAATAACGTTTTTTATAATAACATTATTATATTTATGTACTGTTCAAATATATCCACACATACCCGAAATAAGTGAACACAAATATATTTCTTTGTTTTCAAACCGGAACCTTCGATAGTGTGTGTGTAACAAGCCGTGAACAACTTTTTCCACTCGAGTTGGCTTAGTCCGACACTAATCATAGTTTTGTGAAAGTGAAATTTATATTTGGATACAAATTTTAAATAATGAAATTATTATTATTAATAATAATTAATAACAATTATCAAACATTCTCTGATGGCATTGTGAAAATCTAAATTAATCCTGTTTCTAAATTTTTTTAGAATAAATTTATTACTTTTCTGTTTATACAAAATCAATTATAAAAGAAAGTTTACGATAAAAAATTTGCTTAAAAAATTAATTAAAAGGTTTTATATTTTATTAAATAATTTTAATTTATCTTATTTTCAGAATAAATTTATAAATACTTTACAAATTACAAATTTCAATTATATTAAAAATGTATTATCACAAATTACTTTTATATTGCCAATGAATACTAATAATGTTCAAGTAGAAGAAACGAAATTAAAATTTTGTATTGACCTAAGAAAAAAGAAAAACGCAAAATCAAAAGAAAAAAAAAATTCCTTATTGGTTTAATTTCTTACTCACTGTTCGCTTTCGGTGTGTTTAAGAACTATATGAATTATTTATTGTGTATGCATATTCATTGAGTAAAGGGTAAACTCTAAACTGATTTTAACGATCGAGTTGTACCAAAGAATATCCATTAAAAGAAGGTTCACTGGAATAAAATTTTATAATTTATCAATGTGTTGGTTACCATTTTTCCAGCCGATTTCCAATATTGTAAGAAATAGATAGTCATAAGAATTTAATTTGTGAGAGAGAGATAAAAATTCAAAATACAAAGTGGAAAAAACATGAACGAACGATTTTTTTGCATGAAAGAAATATCGTATCTATTTTTAGTTAGTTAGTTTATTTCCAAATTATGATTTTTTTCAGCACCGCACACCAAACACTTAACACGATGATGTTTTCTCATTTTCAAAACGTTTTTAAAAAATTGTATATAGAATAGTTTTTACAAAAACTTTTTTTTAAGCGTTAGATTTAATTTATTTTTAAATATAACATACACTAAAGAATATCCGGATACGTCCTCATAATGGACGTACGTCCGGACAAATTTTTTAACCATTCAAAAAATTTTATTTTACCAACACATACACAAAAAATTCCGGGCATTTTCTTCATCCAATTTCTTAGTTAAAATATTTGTAACTTTTGGCTGAAGGCCACACGCTGGGTGGCGCAGTAGGTAGAGCGCCTGCCTTGCAACCGAAAGGTCCCAAGTTCGATTCCCGACGAAGGCAAAAAAAAATGCTTTCTGGATTTTTCGAACTGGTCCCCAGTATCCTTTACCATTGGGATAAAATAAATGATAAATGGTTGAGAGTTTTGGTTATCACTTAAAGTAAAAATGGAACTATGCTATTATGAAAGCGAAGTACTCTACAGTAGATATAGTTTTTCACATTTAAATTAGTAGATATACCATAAAAATTCTACAGAAAAAAGCTATTGGATGTAATTGTGTATTCCAAATCTCTGTGTAAAAGCAGTTAGGGTGTTCATCCCATAGACTTGGAATTATATAAAAAAAAAAAAGGACGAAGTAAAAGAAAAGGATAGATATATAATTATTTGATAAATATTTATTGCTATCTCGATTTATGAATGAACGCATTCACATTTAGAATTTCAAATGTTTTTTAAGAAAAAGATATGAAGTGTAATTTTTTTGTTTTTTATTATTTTGTTTCTAATTATTTATATTTTAAGATAAAAGCAAAGCGCTATATTTTGTTTTTTTCGAATATTACAATATTATTTATTATTACTCTTAACAAAATTTTAAATTTTTTTAATAAAAGTAATATCAACACATGTAAACATATTTTCAAACATCAACTTTTTTTGACTACATAACAAATGTTAGTCCTTCGCGCATTGAGATGAAATCATAAAATTTTCTTTAGTTGTATTTGTGTTTCAAATATAGTGTAAAATGAAATTGTCCGGACGTTCGTCCATGAAGAGGAAATCCTCCATTAAGAAACAAAATTTTAAAACTACGTATGGCAAAACAATACGAATAAAGTTGTAATCAATGATTTGTATGAATATTTTGCCCTATACGCCAAAAATTGTCGTATAGGGCAAAACAATACTTATATATTGATAAAAAATTGGATATGGAGCAAAAATCTATCTGGATATCTCTGAAAGTACTACTGCTAGGAGAAAGCGGATAAGTGCAATGGACACATCACCTTTTAAAACCCCAGAAACAACTCCTAACTCCAAATCGACGATTTGGAGTATGGAGCAAACCAATATTCAGACGACGATATGTAAATTTTGGAATTTTAATATTCTGTTAGGATCTAGTGTGGAAACTATAAATAAAACTCACTACAACTTCTTGTCACAAGATTAAAATTGGGAATGAATTTATTTTTCTATATATAATATTATTTTCTTTAAAACAAAATCGATTACTTAAAAATATAAAATATAGGATTACAGTAAAAATAATATATTTTATTCTATAAATAAAAATCCATTGTGTAACTGTACAAAAAACATATTTATTTTAGTGACAAAGGAAATCAATTTGCTGATAAGGTTTTTTGTCACTTGAAATATTAAATATGCCCATACAATATTTTGAAGGTCAAAAACCACTTTTACATTTTTAATATTCTAAAACCTTCAAATATGAAATGTGGTTTCTGATTTCACGACAATTAGTTTGTTTTTATTTAAAAACAAAAACTCTTTAAAATGTAATTTTTATTGAAATTTGATATTTACGATTTCTGTTTATTTGTATGTGAGAAAAAATTGTATGGCATTATATAAATTAATATTTCGTTTGTGATGTTGAAGGAATATAGGGTTGGTATGTAACTTGATAGAAAATCAATATCAGATTTAATTGGTTCATTAAATTGTGGTCATCTTTACAATCAGTTTATTCAAATCCAAAGGTTTTATGCAAAACCAATTCTCTTAATTGAATTTGATCAAAATAAACCATTTCATTTACAGGTATTTGTTTATAATTCTTGTCATATAAATTATTAACTTTTTTTTTTTTTTAATTAATTTTAGAATAAATTTATGTTATCTGATGTCTCAACAATTTCATCAAATACAGATATTGTACAAAGATTATTACAACTTTTAACTTTCCTAATGCTACTATACAACTATTTGAAGAATTAAAACATGGAAAAAATGAACCAGATAGTAACGTTGCACCTTTACTTGGTGGTGATTAATCTACACAATTTGAAATTGATTATATATATGATTTTACGTTACGTTTACCTGTAATAAATTCAAAAAATATTCATAAAATAATTTTAAATGATGGTAGTTCAAAAGAACTGTTTAAAAAAATCCCAGATAAATTAACAGATCTTTGTGATTCTGAAAGAGATGGTAATAGTAATATAAAAGTAATTTGTAATATAATAATAAAGGTGTGATCGATAATGTCATATGCCGGTCGACAACAATTAAATCTGACGGTCATCAACCGGCAATTAACATTTATGCTAAAAGAACCTTTGCATATAAACTTTCGTATACAACTTTTGCGTACAACCGTTTGACAACTACTTTAGAAACAAATTAATGTTAGCATTTAGATATTTGACGTTGTTTTGAATTGTGCTGTTTTAAAATATTTAAATTAAATATATAAAATAACTAATCGTCAATTGAAAATGCATATATGCATAATGCATTTACATCAAATAATTACTTATCCTCTTCAAAATTCAATTTTCAAAAAAAATTTCAACAAAAACTTATTTTGCACTTGAATATTTTTATCTACACTTATGCTTAAAATTTTAAGCATATGACCAGCATATAGCATTGTTTATTACGTGATATTTGTTTTTTGCATTATTGGCTACACTACAAATGTGGCCAGTGCTGACAGCATTAAAAGTTACAATGCTTTTGTCGACTGCAATATCGATTAACATGCAAAAGAAATTGACGCGCATATGACATTATCGATTACACCTATACATTTTTAATATATAATTGTAATTTGTAATTTGTAAAGTACTTATAAATTTATTTTGAAAATAAGATAAATTAAAATTATTTAATAAAATATAAAACCTTTTAATTAATTTTTAAGCAAATTTTTTATCGTAAAATTTCTTTTATAATTGATTTTGTATAAACAGAAAAGTAATAAATTTATTCTAAAAAAAATTAGAAATAGGTATAGGATTAATCTAGATTTTCGCAATGCCATCAGAGAATGTTTGATAATTGTTATTAATTATTATTAATAATAATAATTTCATTATTTAAAATTTATATCCAAATATAAATTTCACTTTCACAAGAACTATGAATAAACAAAAATAATTTTAATTTTTGCGAATGATTAGTGTCGGACTACCAACTCGCATGGAAAAAGTTGTTCACGGCTTGTTACACACACACTATCGAAGGTTCCGACTAAACACAACACAACATTAACGAACCACCATTTTCGTGGGACTACCTTTAGTATTTATGTGGTAGTAAAAAGTTGTACACAGCTTTTACACACACCCTATCGAAGGTTCCGGTTTATCTGAAAAAAATTGTGTTGTTGGTAGAATTCATCGTAAAAAGAAGAATATTGCTACGTAACTTCCAAAGCTCTATAGCGAAACTTCTTAAAACTAAATTTTTAAGTGTGCGTAACTGGATATTTTATAAATTTTTATAAATTTAAAGGTTTTAAAAAATATTTTATGATTATTATTTTAAAAATAAGTTATAAAAATATGGTTACTAAATATAAAAAAGAAAATATATAACTTTTTAATAAAACAAACAAAAAATTGAAATTAAAAGGGAATTTTGAGTTACAATCCATTTTATAAAAGAACACTTAACTAAAAAATTCTCGAAATCTAGGACAATTTTCAAAAATCAGGCCGCGTTGTTACCTCGGTATTTTTTTTTTTTTTTACACTCTACAGTAACTTAGGTAGAATAACCTTTTCGTGCATATTAAGAAGTTTTTCCCAAAATTTCATCCAAATCGTGAAATGTGAAAACGTAAAAAATGTGAATGCCCCGTGCTTCAGTTTGCAAAAACCGCTAAAAAAAAACACAAAAATTGAGAACTCAATGGAATTTTTAAGCCTTTTAAATTCCAAAAGTTAAAAATCAAGCCACGTAGCTACCTCGGTATCGCAATAGAGAACTTATATCCAAATCAAACAAAAAATATGGATGCCCCTTACTTCAGTTTGCGAAAAAAAATCTCTTTAACCTAGCCTTAATAACCAGGCTTGTAAATCTTGTAATTACTCTGGATTTGCTATAACTGTAATAGGAATAATTTTTTCGTTTGTGTATATTAATTTTATTAGTTAAAAAAAACTTTTCATAAAAAGAATGGAATTTGAAATAAAAAATTTATTTTGTTTGATGAGATTTGTACAAATAAAATTTTACTGCAAACTTCTAAATTCTAAATAAAACAAATATTGTATTGATTTGAATTTTAAAAACTAAAAAAAATAAAGCGTGTATTTTTTTTTAAATGTTTCTTATCTAAAAATACAATGATTCGTTCGTCCAATTCCAGAAATATGACCTTGTGGAAAAGTTGTTTCAGATATAAAAAAAATAAATTATTTATTCTGGCTGCAAAAAAGGGCAGTGTTTCTATATCAACATGGCATGATATGGACGTTTTAAGTAATTGATATACTAATAATAATACCATAAATATCAATGTTTTCAATCATATCCTAAAACTTAATAACTGAATTTTAGAAACTAAACAGCAACTAAAGCAAACTTATTATGGTACATAATTATTCTACCAAAACTGTTTTAAGTAAATTAGTTTAATCATGAATCATTTTGCTATCAGGGGTTATTTCTGTAGGCTGAAACATAATTTTTAGAAATATTTAATTAAATTAAATGAAACACTTGTTGTTGTTTTACTAATTAAGAAATTACCAAAATTTTCTTATACCTATATTTTATTTTAATATTTTAATTAAAAAAGAAAAAAAAAAAAATTAGATTCATCCTTCTAAGATAATGGGGCTTATGATTGAAAACGAAAACGTTCAATCGTTTTCCGAATATCACTGACGTTTGTCATTTGGTATGACAGAAAACGAAAACGGAAAACGTTAACTTCGAAAATAATTTTTCATATGATTGAAAACGATCGGAAAACGTTTGTAGTGCAAAAATCAAACGTTCAGTTGTGTTGAACGTTTGTATGGAAAAAGTTTATAAACATAAACAAAATGCAAGTAGTTTTTTTTATATAACTAATTTAGGTGTTTATATTTGTATTTTTGTAAATAAAAAATTAGAATATAAACTAAGAAATTATTTTATTTATATTTATTTGTAAAATAAAACATTTACTTTGTAAATACAAATAAATACATATAAAATACAAAAAAAAGTGAAATTTTAACCTGTAATGCATTTAAAAAAAATTCTTTTCTATATAAAAGAAGAATTGTTTGTTTCTTTTTTTTTAGTTTTTAAATTTTTTCTTCTTTATTTTTCTATATCTAACTATTTTTTTCAATTTATAATTTATGACACTACACTCTACTCTACACTATTCTTTTTGTTTTGTTGTTTTATTAAAATGTATGTAATTGTTTGTAAAATTTTAATTTTAGTTAATTGTTTATTAAATTTTAGTTCAATTTTTAATTATAATTTTGTTTTATAAACTGCGAAGGAGTATAAATAAAAAAATAAATCAAAATAAACAGAAACACAACAACAAAAATTTAAACATATGTTTTTGACAACTGTCAGTTAAGTTTCGAAAATTTTCGAAAATGTTTTTATTCACACGTCTTCAATCATATCAAAATGTGAAGAAGGTGATAGTGATGATCGTTTCGTTTCGTTTTCCGTTTCGTTTTCAATCATAAGCCCCAATGTCTTAGAAGGAGTGTTGATAAAGTCTTAGAAGGACGAAACATGTCGATTTTAAATAGCCCACGGGAGATTTTTGTGTATTTATTTAGCCCACTAGAGAATTTTAATGTAACTTTTCATGTATATGATTTTTCATGTAATTGAAATTTTGTGTTCGAAATTTTTTAAAAATAAACGAATTAAATTTATTAGGGTATGAGAATAAATTTTTTCAAGTCTTGAAACAGGTAGTTAAAAAGAATACCCAGCGTTTTTCTTTTTATGAATGACTCGCTGCATTTTTATTTCCTTAAAAAAAATTAACAATCAATGAAATGATTATAAGTAAAATATATAATGCGTTTTGGTAATTTTATAAATAGGTAAAAAATTTTAACATTAATAATATTAATATTTCAAGTTTGAATAAATAATGTTTTGTATTGCTATGCGTTCTAACCAAAATTTAAAGCAATTTGATAAAAGATAAGAAATGTAAGTGTAACGCATCTGCAAATTTTGATAACTAATGGCGTTTCCGAACCTGTCGCACTTGCTCTTGATACTCGCCCTAAACCTGTCAAATCGCACTTGATTTGTTGTCAAAATTTTAGTGTAGTCTCAAGTACACTAGATATCATAAAATTAAATTTATTAAATTTAGTGCAATAATTTGAAAGGTTTAGTGCGAGTACCAAGTGCAAGTGTGAGAGGTAAGAAAACGCCCTAAATATCGCAAAATTAAATTTATTAAAACCGAAAATAAAAAAAAAATTAGTGCGATTTGACAATGCTTAGTGCGAAAGGTTCGGAAACGCCCTAAGAATAAATACAACAATATTTCTTTGATGAAAAAAAATCGTTCGATAATTTTTTTCCCGGTTTGTGTTTTGAATATTTATCTCTCTCTTACAAATTAAATCCTTATTATCTATTCTTAATCTTACAATTTTGGAATTCGACTGGAAAAATTGTAGCCAACTCATTGACAAATTATAAAATTTTATTCAAGTGCATCTTGATGTATACCCAACAAACACTCGAATCGGAATATTGCAGATATGTAAATATTCTGTCAGATTTCCGAAGGAATTATTGTACTTGATTCTGTGTTCAGAATTAATTAAGAATTTCTGTCAGATTTCTGATGGAATTTTTGTACTTTTTTCTGTGATTGGAATTACCTAAGAATTTCTGTCAGATTTCTGATGGAATTATTGTATTTGTTTCTGCGTTTGGAATTACTTAAGAATTTCTGTCAGATTTCTGATGGAATTGTCGTGTTGTTTTCTTAAGCTTAAACGCATTTTTGTTGAGTTGATCATTCGTGCTTAAATTTTGTTAGGTAAGTTTGTTGAATTATAATTATAATAATTTTTCTATATAATTTTTCTAATTAATTTTTATAATATCCTTTTGTAAATTGGAGCGATTTAATTAATATTGAGTTGAAAATTATAAAGTAATTCATTATTTAAGAGGTAATTTTAGTATTGTTATTGTTATAGGAATAATTTATTTGATTGAATATTTTGTATTATTTTTCAGCTTATTGTATTTCAAAAAATGTTGGAGTGAAACCAAAAGAAGTAAATGCAATAATCAATACTTTTTTTATGGCAGCAACAGATAGACTAAGGAAATCCAATAAAAAAATTATTAGATTCAGGTTCATTTGATTTATAAATATATATATAATATATATGTAATTTAAGATATTATAACATGCTATAATTTAAAAATGAAATTTCATATTTTTATTTCAATATCAAATTTCTTTTCAGAAAAACCGTATTCTTTCTATTGCAAATAAAAATTCAATATTTTGCTTAAAATAAGATGTAAATAATAAAATTAAATATTATTATTTACATATTATTTTGAGGAAAATATTGAACCCATATGTCACCTTCCCATATAAAAATCCGCCAATAATCTAACAGATTTCTTTTAGTTTTTTTCTGACGGAATTCTTTAAAATTGACGGTAATGCTCTCGGATTTCTTATGAAATTCTGCAACGAATGCTTGCTGGGTATTCTTTATTATTCGAAAACGAAAAAAATAAATATCCATGCTTGCATTGCATGCTTAGTTTATGATTTAATTTGGTTTAATTGAAATAGCAATAGCAACACTAGGTTACTACATATATACAGGCTCCATACAAATATTTATATGCATATTAAATGCTCAAGTGGAATAGAGATAGAAGGAGCGCAACAGCTTGTATTTTTAGGAATTTATTGTTGTTTTGAAAATTTACAAAAACGAAATCCATACATATAACAAAGAAAATAATTAAAACTAAGCAATTTATATTGGAATGATATAAAATGGAAACAACTGAAAACAAAAAAATTGATAAGGAAATCAAAAAATGGCTTATGCGCAGTTCAACAATCACTTCTATAGTCTACTAATACTAAACTAACTAAACTACTCTTACTCTAGTACTCTAACTCTACTCTACTCTACCAGTCAAGTCAGTCAGTTCTTCTCAACAAAGTGTCAGTAGTAGTCAGTAATATTAGTGTAGTACTGTCTTCTAGTCACAGTAGAGTTGCCACTTTTGGTTATTATTGCCAAATTTGCTTTTTGTTTACTTGTTTTTTGATTTATTTCTTTCTTTTAGCTTACAATAATTCTTTTTTTTGTTACAAACAGTCGCGCTGAAAATAAATAAATATTGATCACGGCAGAAACGAAGTTCTGTTTCGACTGTTAGATACTGAAGCTTAGCTTACATTAAATATTTTTATTTGTTCTTTTTGTTCTTCTTTCTGATTTAGCTTCTTTCTTCTACATACATAACAACATAACTCTGAAATTCTATAATGGACTATTAAACTATGAACATATTCAGTTTGTTCAGTATATTTAAAAGAGGATCGGACTGAATTGTGTTGATAATGACAAGTAAATGTCAAAAACTTTCGGATTACTTCAATTGAACACTGTTTTGCCCTAATTTTTATTCTCAAATTTCTTTGTTTAAAACTCAAAATTTAAAGAAAAAACAACAACAAAAACAGTTGCCCAAAATCGTTCTCAAAAAATTCAGAACAAAAAGGATCAATTTAAAATTGTTATGGACAATCTGCTGAACACCGATCAGAAAACTTTTTCTGTCAAATTAAAAATATAAAAATGGTTGAAGTGATATTTTGAAAATTTATATTTAGTTATAGGTATATCCCTTCAAACCTTTTATTTTTAATTTGAAGGACTTTACAATGCAAATATTATCTATACTGTGATAAATATTTTTGAAAAATATAAAAACGTTATAAATCATTTATTCCTTACTTTTTAGTTCAAATTTATAAAAAATAGAATTTTTGTTAAATATTAAAAATGTTTAATATAAGTAAATATAAATACATATTCAAAAAAATGTAAGTCTTATACGTCTATGGTGTGTGCCTAATAAGAAGACTAATTCTATTTGTGGCAGATAATCATATATAAATTAAAATTTGAACTAGAATTGACTAATTTGAAATTTCCCTGGTTTGTGTCCTTCACAGCTAACTCGAAATCCATATAATTATTAGCAGGTTAATTTCAATTGAGAACATATAAATGAAAGGTAAAATTAATGAGTTTTTTTTTTTAAATTAATTTATATATATTTATCTGATAATTTAAAATTTTGTATTTTTCATTGCTAATTTACATTGTCGATTTAATCATTAAATTAGTAACACACCCTTGTTGTGTTACATACATATCTATATGTAATAAATGAAAAATGTGGCTATTTTGAAACTAATTTGGTAATATTTTTAGTTTTATTTGGTTAATATTTTTTTTCTGAGTGGTAACTCTGCTGTTGGTTTCATTGGATTTGGTGTTGAAGCTGCTGCTGTTTTAATTGAAATTGTGTTTTAAGAAATCTACCTGTCTCTTTTTTTATAATATAACTTGGTATTTAGAATTTTGGTTTGGTTGCTAAATAAAATATTATGTTTGATTGTGTAGCGTGAGCTATTGCCTGTGTGTGGATATTTTGATTTTTAAGCTGAAGAGCAAAGTTTTTTTTTATTTCGTGAAATCGGTACATACATATTCTTATTCTGTCGCGGAACATGTTAATAGTTATACATTGCAAAGATGTCGAAAAATGTTTTTGTTTTAAATTAAAAAATAAAAAAAAGATGTTTTTTTAGTTATTAATAAGTTTTCTTAGATAGATAAATTAATTTTAAAATAACGAAGTAAAATTAAAAGTCTAAAGAAAAAGCAACTGAAAAGAATCCATTTTAAAAGGGTAAATGAATAGTAGTTTCTTTGTATACAATAATATGATTGAGTGAATAAGTAAAATTGTTATAGGAAAAATATACAAAAGTTTTTTTTAGTTAATAGCTACATACCAATTTTTTAAATGTTTTTAGTATTGTAATTAAATTTTTAATAAAAAACAATTTTTAAATTCTATAAAAAAAGAAAAAAAAACTAAATGTTTGTTTTAAAATAATAGGCCGGAGTGAGTTTGTTTTTTTCTCCTTTTTTTTTTTTAAAATTTGTATATAAAACATAATAATTAATTGTAAAGTAAATAATTTTGTGATCGGTTGAGGTTTTATCGTTTGTCTCAAAACAAAAAAAAAAGAACAAAAGAGAATCTTGTTTAGATATATATTGTTTAATATATAAATAAATTTTGTAACACAAAAGAGGAAAGGATTTTCAAATAATCAAATGGTAAGTTAACAAAATTTTCAAATTATCAAAATAAATTTTTAAACAGTTGTAAAAAAAAATTGTAAAATTTAACAAACCGATAAAAAACAGTTATTTTACAAAGAAAAGAGATAAAAAAATCAAGAGTAATAATATTGAAAATTCAAAGGAATTCTTGGTATGGTGTGTGTGAGCAAGCTAGCAATCATTTCTACATCTGGGCTCAACTCATATTTACCGTATACATGATAGCTTGAGTAGTTGACTTGATTTCTTCTTGGAATTCAGTCTGCGTCTGTGTTTCGATTAACAAGCTTCAGTGGCTGTCAGCTTGAAAATAGCTTGAGTTTGACATGTATTTTTGATGACATAAATTTTTACGCCTAAAATTTGTAAAATTTTTTATAAATTTAAAGATAAAAATATATAAAATTAAATTATTTTATTTATTTACTCTTTTAAATCTTCTATTTTTTAAATAGTCTCTAAATACACTCCAAATATTAACAAACCTTCATGAAGTTTTTATATTAAATGTCAACTCAAGCTCTCAAGGCTCGTATTCGATTGAAATTTTCAAGTCAAGTAAGTACATTTTTGTGATTGACTTGATTAAAACTGATTTCAAGAAACATGAAACATCGCGTATACATGATGTTGAAGCTTGCCTGAAGCTTACTTGAAGATATTAAGTAGGTAATAGTTTATTATTAAAAATGTATGTTGGAGAAAGTTCAATAGTGGACCTGCTCCTTTAAAAATATACCCACATTTTTATGGAAAAAATTAGTCTCTTACAAATTGTATAATAGCTCGAAAGTAACTCATTTTTTTTTACTTTCGTTGTTCGAGTTAAAATTTTATCATTTTTTATATATGTATTATGAATATTTACATTCTCAAAATTAAACATTTTAATTTGCTTATTTGTGTTTAAAAAAACTTCTTCCATCAATTTTTCTACTGCAAAAAAAAACATTAAAAAATCCTAATGTAACTTTTTTCAATTTTGTTCTCTCATATGTTTGAATGTGTTGCACTAACTAATTGAAACGATTCTGTGACTTGGCGTGATAAATATAGAGTGTGTACTGTGTAGGGTTTGTGTGGACCACTATCATACCAATGTGGGCCTGATGGGTCACAAACCCAAAGTATTCATTTATTTAAAAGTTAAGTTTTATAATAAATTTGTGTTTTTTTATGTACAGTTTAAAAATAAAATGTTGGCATTTAAGTAACTGTTCGTATTTATATAAATATATATATTTCTGTAGATATGCTCTCTTATGCGTTTGTAAACGGCTGAATGTCAAATTAATGCTGTAAATATGTATATACAATGCAAACTATATTATACTTCTAACTCGTATATTACCACCACCATCTTGTATTTTATAATATTACACATCCATAATATGTATTTTTAAAGTTAACTATTTGCATATACATATATATTTTCTTACAATATATGAATCATGTTTTAATTATTAGTTTTGTATACCTAATTATTTAAAAAAAAAAAAGTAATAAAAAAAAGAAAAAAATGCTGCATTCCTAAAAAAAATTTATCTTCTAAACAAATGCATGTATTGTATACATTTAATGATAAAATTTGTAAATGATTGTGTTGTGTAATAAAATTTGAAGCAAAACTAATATTTTACCTTTGACAATTTTAATATTATATACTTTTATATTTTTAAAAGAAAACGTATTTTTATTTATTATTTTAAAATATGTAATAATTTTTTAATATTAATAAGTAAATAAATACAGTATCTAAGGGAATTCAGAATTGAAAAAAATATAAATTTTTAGGTGAATTCACTCATATATCGATGATGGTTTTTACTTCATTTGTTACTACATTGAAATATGTACGTATATACGTATATATATAATAAAATAAAATTCTCCTCCCTAACACAATATATTATCAATATTAATAATAACTTCCAATTTCATATGGGTATTTAACGCATCTTAGGGTGTGTACGTAAGTGTATCATGTTTTATATTTACAACAATGCCTCTATATCTTCTAGGGGAGAGCAACTTTAAAAATGGGATCTTATTTTCATATAAATTTTGGCCCATATTTTGATAGTAATTTCACTTTTTCATTTTTATGAAAAACAAATTTTACGATTTCAATAGTTGTAAAAAATGGCAAAAATCATAAAAAATGAAAACAAGCCAATTTCGATACACGCGTTTTATAAATATACTCGGATAAAATGACAAATTTTGTCATTTTGAAATTGTTAAATGACGGCTTATGTTTGTTAGAAAAATTTTGTTTATAATTTACAAAAAAAAGCGTAAGTATTTTATTTTAAATTTATAAGTTTGTTTTAATTGACATGGAAAAGTAAGATTCATTATATACTTTTGTGTTTTATCTTATAGCAGTTCTAGATGCTCAACATCCACCACTAGTTTTATTTTCTACTTTTTAGGGGGCTGGTTTGGTTTCGATAAAAGTATATTTTAAAAACTTTTATTTTTACATTATAATTTTATTTTATTCTTTCACGTTTTAAGTGAAATCTATAGGTATTATAATTTCAGAAAGAGTATATAAGTGTAAACTCTTCTGTCTATAACACAATTGGTTTTTGAAATATGCCTGAGACGTGCTAGGCGTTGTTCGGCAGCAACCCGAACCAGTACAAATTTTTGAAATCGGTAGAAAGCGTATTTCTTTATTTGTAAAAGAGTATCTAAGTTTAAATTTTCATGCCTGTAATGCAATTGGTTTTCAAATATGCCTGAGACGTGCTAGGAGCTGTTCGGCAACAACCCGCCCCAGTCCACATTTTCGATATCGGTAACAGTCGTATTTCTTTATTTATGAAAAGGTATCTAAGTGTAAATTTACATGCCTGTAATACAATTAGTTTTCAAATATGCCTGAGACGTGCTGGGAGCTGTTCGGCAACAACCCGACCTAGTCCACATTTTCGAAATCGGTAACAGTAGTATTTCTTTATTTATGAAAAGGTATCGAAGTGTAAATTTTCATGCCTGTAATACAATTGGTTTTCAAATATGCCTGAGACGTCCTAGGAGTTGTTCGGCAGCATCCCGACCCACATTTTCAATGTGGAGTTGTTCACACATTCAATGTGGACTGGTTCGGGTTGCTGCCGAACAACTCCTAGCACGTCTCAGGCATATTTGAAAATCAATTGTTTTACAGGCATGAAAATTTACCCTTAGATACCTTTTCATAAATAAAGATATACGACTGTTACCGATTTCGAAAATGTGGACTGGTTCGGGTTGTTGCCGAACAAGTCCTAGCACGTCTCAGGCATATTTGAAAACCAATTGTGTTACTGTCATAAAAATTTACACTTAGATACTCTTTCACAAATAAAGAAAACTCATACCGATTTCAAAAATTTGTACTGGTTCGGGTTGCTGCCGTACGCCTAGCACGTCTCAGGCATATTTCAAGCAAGATTCATTATATACTTTTGTGCTTAATCTTATAGTAGTTCTAGATGCTCAACATCCACAACTAGTTTTATTTTCTACTTTTTAGGGGGCTAGTTTGGTTTCGATAAAAGTATATTTTAAAAATTTTTATTTTTACATTATTTGTTTTTATTTAAATTAGTGATGTCTTTCCTTTTTTACAGTTTTATATTACTATTTTGGAAAAAATAAAATAAAATGAATAATTGCTTTATCTATCATTTTCTATTTTAATTATTTCGTAATTTTAATAAAAAAATTAAAAAATATTTCTGTCCATGTAAACAAATACGAATTGTGAATGAATAAAACAAAGTTGAAATAAGTCTGCGTGTATGCCAAACATGAAACTTCAAGTTTCATTGAAATTTGTGACTGGTGAGTTGGCAGCATTAGAGCTGAAAAATTTACATTTGATTGTCAAACGTATTCAAACCTTGTAGTTTAAGTCTAAGAATATGAATCTAAAAAGTATATAAATGGGAAAAAATTATAGTAGTTACCTATTAGCCGTAATCAAAAATGTAAAAGATTTCATGATTTAAATACCTACCTATATTCTTCATTTTGACAATGTTGACAAAATTTTTTTCAATCGTGAATCGAATTACTTGAAATGAATTCGACTCGTCCCAATGATAATTTGGTCATCGGTTGCTCAAGAAATTGATAAAATTTATCTGTTAGCGTTAAATATGTTTTGCTGTCAACTTTACTGTGTAACCAAAACCAAGGCATTGTCATCTGTATTTAAATGGGAGTTAACACATTCAAGATATCAAATAAATTTTGTGGCATCGTTTTAAAAAATATAAAATATTATATTTCGATACCGATGCCTTAGGATAGCTGGTTGTGATAGATGAATTGCATGTTTTTTGTTTTTTCTTTGTTGTATTTTTAAGATTTTTTTTGCTTTTTTCCAAATTCCACACTTATTCCTACCCAAAGTCCTGCAGCAATTCCTGTACTAAAGTCCTCCTCAGGAAGAGTTTATTTCAGAATAAGACATATAGTGAAAAATCTGAAGAATTTGGATATAAACAAAACTGATGCTGATGGCATACCTATTACCTATTCCGTTTGAATTTTTCCTCGAGACGTACCAATCCAAATGCAACCTGTGCAAAATATAATTCCACAAAAAGATGATAAGAGCAATGCTTCAAACTATAGCCTATAACTATCACTTCCATTCTTTTCAAATCAATAGAAGTTTTGATCAAAAAATACTAATTAAAATCTTGATAGCAATGGTATAATTCATGATCGTCAGTATAGCTTTTGAGCTCACCTCTTCACTGAGGATCTTATGACTTACTTCTGCGAAAGGCTAAACATCAGCTAACATCAATCAGCGGAAAGTGCTGCTGTGACCTTAGATATTTCAAAGACTTTTGATATAGAGTATGGCATAGTGCTCTAATAGCGATATTTCATGCTATAGATATAAGTCCAATTTTCATAAAGTGGGTTGAAAGTTTTCTCTCAAATCGGATCATTCTTGTTTCAGTTGCCGGAATAACATCAGGTTAATCTTAAATTAACCTTAAATTAACGTTCCACAAGATTTTCTCCAACTTTCTTTTTTCATTTTTATTAATGACCTCCACACTCCACTAAACAATTTTCAAAGGGATCATAGTTTTGCAGGTTACAGCACTCTTGTAGCTTCCTACAATTTCCCCAAAAAATTTAATTCAGTTTTCAAATTTAAAACAATTACCTCAGTTTAAATCAAAAAGAACAATAATAGTACATGCGGCATGGTAAATCATGAGTTGGACAAAAAAATTTACTTTTTTTTTTATGTTCTTGACAGTAACTCTAGTAAAATCATCTTTTCGTGTTTAATTAAGTACGGTACTGCAAATTTATACTACAATATCTACAATGTTTTTCGAGCATTTATTTATCAATTTACTGGCTTATCAACTCTTAAATGTGGAAAACTACTACCATTATCAGGAACTAAGCCTTCTCAAATAGAATAGCTTTATTTTATTTAATTGGTTACCAGATTATACTCTCAATTATTTTTTGTTATTTTATACCAATGGACCAGGTCGAAAAACCCATAAAGCATTTTTTTTTACTTAATCGGGAATCGAACCTGGAACGTTTCGGTTGAAAGGTAAGCGCTCTACCTACTGCGCTAACTAGCGTGTAAATACTGGGGTAAGGCAAGCAGATTCGGCACATGGTCGGAAGAACGAAAATTTCTACATCCGCTTCTTAAACAATTCTGTAGAGGAATGCGATAGGCTGCAATAGTTCGAAACGCTGGCGTCGAACCGTTCTTTTACTTCTTTTCTAATCTCTTCTTTTTTTTACAAGCCAACTGTACGAAAGTATGTATAATGGTTTCTCTGGCTTAAGGATTTTTTAATCGCTATTCTTCATCCAACCAACTGTGTCCCATCACTGCCGTGCAGTTTGAATTTGCTTTCGTCTGAAAATATTACCTGGACCTAAGTCTTCTTTGTCCAAGCCAAGCGTGTTTTCTTGCCCATGAACATTTTGTGCTTAAGTATTGGGTTTTTAGTTACGTTAAGTTTTAAAATAAGTTAAAGACTAATTTTATGTCTTACTTTATTTTTTTTATTTCATGTCTTACTCTATTAATGTACAGCTTATGACTAAACTATATCTATTTCATAAAGCTATGTTAATGTTAAAATTCTTAAATATTGTAATTATCATTGTTAAAGTAGTGAGAGAAATTTTATAAAAAGCTTAATTCAATGGTATATACATGTATTAGTTAAAGCTTAGTAAAAGAGCTTAGTGTTATATTAACGATATTATGCTAAGAGGAAGGAGAGGCGTCATATATACTATCCTTCTAGTATGACTTATGTCGAATGATTACTTTACAGTTTTGTTAATCGCTTTTTTGCAAGAATCTTCAGATACAAATTGCACTTTTGTAGGCCCCAGGTTATGAAACTCTGGATTTCTTTATGAAGTCACATTCGCACAGTGTTGGACTTGAGTTTACTAAAAATTCAACTGGAATACGTAAAATTGGTCCTATAATCATTTCTGCAGGTGTGCAATTTAAATTTCTTGAAATTTGATCTAAGTAAAATTAAGGGTAACTGCTGCTGTTCTAAGGTATTTTAACCATAATAAATTATTTAATTGAAAAAAACGTTTGAGGTTTTCATTGACGACCTCTATCCGTGGTCATCCTCAACAGTACACCAAATTTAGAAATCGACCCAGAAATAAAAAACCTGGCTACTGTTGATGCCGTAATATCAGGTATAGGATTTGCTTCCGTCCACGGGAATATCTGTCAATTGCATTCAAAAGATATTAGAAGCCGTTCGAAGGTGGAAAAGAACCCACACTTAATCTATATTTGCATGCTCAAATTTACATGATGTAGGCGCATTCGTTTGATTTAGTGATTTTATATGCTTGTCTACCTTGATTCGTTGGTAATGTATACAAGTTTTGTAAAACAAATCTATCTTGAATCAATTTTAAAGTGGATTTGACTCCTGGGTGAGATAAATTATAAAATTGGTTAAGTATTAACGTCCGAAATTCGAAGGCGTATATAACTAGTTGGTTTATGATCGTAGAAATAGTAAAATTGGCTTTCTTGATCATAATTATTATATTTTTTTTTTCTGGCGGTAAATTTCCGTGAGAAGAAGACTAATGGTTCACCCATGGTTTTACCCTTTGAACTGGTGGAAAACTGCACCCATCGCGAAATCAGGCGCATCGACGCTTAGGATTAACATAGCATATTTATTTGTGCTAATAAGTGACATTACCTAAAATTATTTTAAAATCTTCAGGCGCTTCTAAAGCATTTTCTGACCATAATAGAATGGTTTTTGTCATTTTTAACATTTTCTTTAAATTAATTTTTAAAGTTTTTCTTGAAAGAAAATAAGATTAGGTATGAACCTTCGAAATAAGATTGCCGTTGCTATAAATCTACGCAAGTAATAATGAATTTAGGCCTTGAAAAGTTGACAAGGCCTTGGTGAGTTTAAATAAAAATTTGTTTGTTTCAAATTAAAATTTTTGTTGGAAATAAAAAGGTAATTAGAACCTCAAGTTTTATTATATAGAACAAAAAATAAAGCAGCTTGCGTATTATTGAACCTCATAGTTTACTTCAAGTTCTTTTTTGGTCTAAGATTATTTGTATGTCCACATTTCTTCTTGTGACAATTTGTGGCTCTTGGATGTAAACGAGCATAGCATTTACGGCAAATCATTTTGTCACAATTATATTTTTGTGCTAAAATACGTAATGATGGTTCAATAATACCACCAATATAAAGTTGATTCTTTTTGAATATTATAACCAGATAAAGTTCTGCCATCTTCTAATTGTTTCCGGCAAAAATCAAACGTTGCGGATCCGGTGGAATACCTTCTTTATCTTGAATTTTTGCTTTAACATTTTCGATTGTATCAGAAGGTTCAACTTCCAATGTAATGGTTTTACCAGTTAAGGTTTTTACGAAAATCTGCATTTTTGATTTCTTTTTAAAAAATGTTCACATTTGGAAGAAAGACACACGAAAAAAAAGTAAGGCTTTGAAAAATTGGCAATCGCTTTAACTTTGTACTTTAGTGGTTTAATTCCATCTGGAGATATCGAGTGCTCTAAAAGAAGCAACGAAAATATTACGTCGATATTTATTTATTTTTGAAAAGTGGAAGGAAGTGAAAGGAATCTACAACTATCCCAATTGTGAAAGTAAAAAATACAAAGAAGAGTAACGAGTTTCATTCCATAAACATGATATCAACGGAGGCTAAAATTTTGGAAAAAGTTGTTAACATGCAGCTGCAGAAATATTTAGACAATTATAATTTAATAACAGAGAATCAATCAGGCTTTCGGAAAAAACATAGCTGTGAATCTCTACTTAACTTAGTAATATCGAATTGGAAGGTGACGATTCATGATAAGAGAGTTATCATTGTCGTTTTTATAAATCTTCGTCGCGCATTTATAACGGTGGATCACGAAATTCTATTAAAAAAAATGGATAAATATGGTGTTCGTGATATATAGTATTAATGGTTTCAGCCATACTTCTATAACCGGAAGCAACGAACAAAAATTGACAACTTTATTTCAGAATCAAAAACAGTGTCTATTGGAGTACCTCAAGGATCAAGTCTGGGAGTATTACTCTTCCTGATTTTTATACACGACATGGAAAAGGCGTTTGATTTTGCTAAAATTGAACTCTTTGCGGACGACGCTTTAATGTTCATGGTAGGAAATTCAGTAGATGAGTGTGTCAACAAAATTAAATATAATTTGAAGGCATTGAATAATTAGTTTAAGACTAACAAATTGAAGCTGAATATAGAGAAAACTAAGGCATTTTTATTGTTAATTTATTACCATTAAATGGAGAAATTAGTTGTGATATCGAAATTGAAGATACAAAATTAGAAATAGTTAAGGAAATTAAATACTTAGGGCTTATGATTGATTGTAAACTGAGTTTCAAAAACCATTTATACTATATATGCAAAAAAAAAATTTTCAAAAAAAAATAAACATTTTCTACAGAACAAGAAATCAATTATCATTAACTAATTCAATACAAATATACAATACTATGATTAAACCACATTTCGAGTACTGTTCTACGCTAATTTCTTTTTCCACAAGTTACATAAACTGCAGAATAGAGGTATGCAAATTGTACTAAAGTGTAGCAGATATACATCAATTAATATAATGCTCGACGCACTCAAGTGGCTGAATATAAAATAGAGATTCATGACGTGCAACATTATTTTTTTTTTCTTTTTTTTTTTTTCTCCAGATAGTAGTAAATCATCGAAAGAGGCTTCAGGGACTACCTATTACCGCAAAAGGCAGATTGAAGGACTGCGGCACTTGAACCCACTAAAAACTCCTATCATTATTGCAACATTAAAACTAGTCTTATAGACTAACCATTAATTTACATTTAACTCTACTAAAGAAACTAAGATACCTTTGATCTACCAAAATGCTGTAAGGTTTTAATAGATAAAAGGTTTTAACCTAACTCAAGTGGTCTTGTTCGTTTTAGTCGCTTAACAAAGTTTTGATAGTCAATTAAGCTAGAAGCTTCGGTATTGACATGTGGGATCAGAATAGTTTTATGCCGTGCAGCGCATTTAATTATTTCGTCTTTTATAACATGAGATCTTCAGATCTCGATGAATATCGGCATTGCGAACATATCATGGAGCATTGACTATGTTGCGCAGTACCTTATTTTGGAACGTTTGGGTAGTTTGAATATGTATTTGTTTAGCACATCTCCATATTTGAATACCGTATGCCAAGACTGGCTTCAATATTTGATTATACATCAGAACTTTGTTATATGTCGGGACCGTAGAATTCCGCCCAATCAACCCGTATATTTCTCTATATTTGAATTGGAGTTCTTGTTTTTTGATTTTCACATGCTCTTTTCATTTTAGTTTTACATCCATGCCAAGATATTTAGCTTTATGCTCGTATGGAATCACGACATCATTAATTTTAACTGAGAGAGGAGTTACTATGTTTTTATAGGTGAAGTTTACATGACTAGATTTGGCTTCATTTAATTTAATTTTCCATTTTTTGCACCAGTTGGAAATTTTGTCATTACCTTTTTGCAGTTTGTTTGTAGGTTCTTCCATAGTAGAACCAACTGCCATCAACGCTGTGTCATCTGCAAAGGTTCCTATTTTTATATTTTCTACTTCGGGTATATCGCAGGTGTATAACAAATATAAAATTGGACCCAGTATACTACCTTGCGGTACTCCAGCTTTTATATCTCTTAGAGAGGAGTATTCATTCTCATTTTTAACTCGAAAAACTCTATTTGAGAGATATGATGAAAATAATTCAACATAATTTTTAGGGAGCAAACAACTTAGCTTTTCGAGAGTTCTTCATGCCAAACTTTATCAAAAGCTTGGACTACATCTAGAAATACTCAAGAACAACTTTGTTTATTTTCCAGTGCCCTTTCTATAATGTCTGTTATTCGTGTACTTGATCTATTGTTGAGTGTTTTTGCCTAAACCCAAATTGGTGATTAGGTATTATATCCCTGTTTTCTATGAAGGGTTGAATTCTTCTCAATAGTAATTTTTCAAACAACTTAGACATTGTAGGGAGCAAAGATATCGGCCTGTAGGATTTGGTTTCATTAGCAGGCTTTCCTGGTTTTTGGATCATTATTATCTCTGCAACGTTCCATATATTAGGTACGTGTTTAAGCTTAATGCAGGCATTCATTATATATACCAAGAGTGTGAGAGCTTTGTTGGGTATATTTTTCAACACAGTTAAAGTTATTAAATCAAATCTTGGGGCTTTATTTAATTTTAGGTTTTTGATTTGCTTAATTACTTCTTTTCGACTTATTAAGGGAATATTTATGTCTTCATGGTTATTTATTTCATTTAGATCAATAACAGTGTTCATTTTATTGGGCTTAAAAATTTCAGCGAGATGATCTGCAAAAGTGTCAGCTTTTTCTTTATCGCTTCTTCCCATGAGCCATAATTTTTCCTCAGTGGTGCAGAATGCACAATAGACTTCTTCATTTTACTCGTAGCTTTCCATAAAGCATAATTTGTTTCTTTAGTAGCTGTTAAATTTTCTAGGTAATAATTCAGAGATCTACCATTCAATTTCCTTATTTCTCTCTTTAGCTCCTGACTTTTATTATTAAGATCCGTTTTGCTGGATGGGTCACGCGTTTGTTGCCACCTTCTTCTCGCTTTTCGTTTCTCTTTTAACATGTTAAGGATATACACCGGATATCTAGGGCTGATTTTTTTAAATTTTTTTGTCTTAGAACTACTCCAAGCTGCAAACTGGACAGCTTGCATAACTTTTTCAGTAGCAGTTTCTAGTTGTTCCTCATTGTCTAATGTTACTCTTAAATTAATTTTTTCTATCAGAATCTTTTTGAAGCTTAACCAATCTGTAGATGAATTGGTTAAAAATGTTTTACTGGATTTTTTCACTATTGTTGTATTTAATTTTAGGATGACAGCAGAGTGGTCGGAATTGAGGACATAATTATCTTCTATAGTTGTGAAATTAGTTGATATTTTTTTCATTATAAAAAAATCTAACAGATCAGGAGTTTTGTTTATATCTGCAGGCCAATATGTTGGTTTTTCTGTTGAAAGAAATAAACAACCTGTTTCTCTCAACGCCTCTCTCAGTTCTTTACCTCGACTAAGGATCATCCTGGAGCCCCATTTTAGATGTTTGGCATTGTTGTCACCTCCAAGAATAAGGTGCCTATTATGTATTTCGATAACGATTACGATTTGATCGAACGAAATCTCAAAATGTAAAATTGCCATTATGTATTACGATATCGTTCAGAAATTGTCGACGAAATCGATAAAGTTTATCGATGTAAAATTTGACCACGAAAGAGACATCGAAAGAGAGATTTTATACAAATTATTTCAATTTTGAATTGAAAGGATAAAATAAAAGAGATAAAAATATATTTTATTTATATTGGACATTATGTTATTTTATTTATATTGGACACTTGTTGTTTTGTTTTATATTTATGATATTTTTTGAAACAAAAATAAGTTTAAAAGTTGAAATGAAAGTAGGTATTTTACTTTATTCTACATAATAATTTTTTATTGAAATAAATTTTAATAGGAATGAAAGGCCTGTTACAAATAGACTGCAATATGAAAAGTTATAGTGTAAATAATGAGACACCATTATAAATTTTCCAAAGAGGTACCAGGATATCTTGCACTCACAAAACCAATTACCTGATTATGATCACATATCTAAAAACAAAAACTGTTATAATAATGTAAACTAATTACAATAAAGTATAAACTTATCAGAATTGCATTAAAGCTAAAAAATCCCTTTCTACTATAACATAAATGTTGTACGTTTTGCTTCGGTGATTTAATTTGAATAAGCTTTCCATCTACTGCTCCAATTATTTCAGTAATTCTGCTTTAATCATAAAAATAATGTTTGCAAATACATATAAAACTTCTTTAAGAACAAAAAAAAATTAGCTGTGCTAGTCCGACATGGAAATCATTTCCTACGTAGAAAATCATTTGCTTGGTTGGTACCAGCCGCACAGAATCTTAATACACTAACCAATTTAATTATATTTGGAATCGACGTATTACTTATTGGCTATTTCAATTTTTGTCCTAATTTAATAGTTTTAATAATGTAGATAATAACTCATCAAATTTATGTTTAAATAACATACGTATAATCTTCCAAATCTAGTGGATTAGAATAATCCCGAATATATGTTCGCTTGTTTTTTAATTCTGCATTTTGATAGCGTTTTTCAGCACTATCAGAAATTGAAAAATTTAACTCTGCTCAAATCATATTATTTATAAAAAGTTATAATTTTATAATTATATTTTATTTAAACACTTATTTTCAACTTAAAAATTTTAAATATAACATTATTGTTTTGTTTTTTTTTTCGTATAATAATTTGAATTTGACAGTTAAAGAATGAAACATATGTCATTTTCATCGTAGATTTGAATTTTACAATGGCAGCATTTTTAAACACTTTCGATCAAATTTTCATCGAAATACATAATGACACTAACGAACACAATCGAATAACTTTAACGATAACGATGAACGATTCGATTAATTTCGTTAATTTAATTTCCAAGTTATCTAATCTTAGTGAGATGCTATCTACCAGACTCATTAGTTTTTCCATTGTTTTTAATATAGTTCCGTGCTGTTCTTTTTCTGAAATCTATTTCGTATTTGTTGAACGAGCTCTTCTCGACATTTGATTATTTGATGAACGAGTTCTTCTCGGCGTTTTATTATTTGCATTTGATGAATAAGCTATTCGAGGTGTTTCATCAGCAGTGAAATCTCAATTTTTTTTCATATTTCTATTGCTTTGGTAAACATCTTCATTGTTTTTGCCTTTTGCTATGGCAGAATAAGTTACTCCCTTTATTACTTTCTTTGATATGAATTTTCTTGGTTGTTGCCTTTGAACTAATTTTGGGTAAACAGAGTCTCTCCTTTTCTGAAGTTCTTTGGCAATAAAACATCCTCGGTAATTTGCTGGGTGAGACTCTTGGCAGTTGGAGCATTTTGGCTGTGAAGTTTTCAGTTTATCGCATTCTGCTGTTAAATGTTTACCAGCCAATTTCACACATATAGGCTCCCTATTACAAAATTTCTGCGTATGATTATAACGCTGACATCTTTTACACTGAAGAATATTTTTGCGTTTTCTCAAGGGTTCAATATAAACTATCATGTTTTGAATATGATTGATTTCGTAAATTTTTTTCATGTCTTCCTTACTATCAAAGGTAAACATGAAAATTGGAAGTTTAATAGTTACCTGTTTATCATTTTCTTTGACTTTCTTTATCATATTTACTGCATTGATGATATTGAATTTCCTATTATGAAGCTCACTTATTATATCTTCTGGCATGCACGATTGGTGCAAGCCGCGTGCCATGACTTTTATTGGATTATTTATTTTGCTTTCATAAGTATGCTATTCGTATTTGGTATCATTGAGATCTTTAGTTAGGTTTCTATAATCAATTTCCGTCTCCACATTTACTTTCAGCTGCTTATTGTTTATCATCTTTATTTGATATTTCATATTTTTAGCTTGCAACATTTTATTTAATGGTTTGAATTTATTTATGTTACTTATTATTACAGGTGGAGTTTTGGTTTTCCTTTTACTCACAAATTCAATTGTTTTGAGGTTTTTTTCCTCACACGCTTTTGTTAAACTAGATGGTGAGGATTCAACTTCAGGTGAAGAAGTAGCTTTTCTTTTTTTATTTGATCTTTTCCTTTTTTAGAGCAACCAGTCAGTTTCTCTGCTCAATTCATCTTCATCCGTGAAATATTCTTTTTGCTCGATATTTGGTGCATTACGTTTTTCTCCTTTATTCAAGTCTTCGTTTTCTGCTCTTAATGCCGAAATTTCTTTTTTTTAGTGACATACATAACGCCTCTATTTCGCTTAGCTTCTTTTGGAATATATGGTTTTCATTTGGTTCTTTATTATTTTGATTCGGTTTATCAATTATTGGCTCGGTCATCCTCGATGGCGACCTTGAAACCCTCGCACTATTTTTAAAAGGGTTAATGAACTTGTCTAAATTGTTGTTCCCCACTGGCGACTCATCTGAAAGTCTAGTACATTCAGCCAAGCCCTCGCCGGCAGCCGTGATCTCTGCCGACACTTTAGTAGATATCTCTACCGAGTTTATTTTGTTATTGAGTATATTATATTAGTATTGAGTATATTAGTATGAGAGTATTATTTGTTTTTATGTTGCATTTTATACCTCCTGCTAGGTACCTTTAACTGCCGCCCCTCTGGGATCAGTGGCAGACCAAGCCGCCTATTTTAGGTCAAACGCTTCTGGATTTTTTTTTCCTGTGTTTGTGCTGGTACACACAATTTCAATGACCATAAATCGTGACCGCGCACGTGCTAACCAAATCGATTTACTTAGATATTGCGCCAAGTGTTCGCCTTCACCCGCTCTCGTTAGTCTTACAAGTTACCAGGTGGTACCCGGCAGATAACTATGTTACCTACCTTTGAGGAGGTGAGAGTCGTATTTGATGGCAGAGCTGTAGATATTTTACCAGATGACATTTCCTAGTTTTTATGAGAAACATAGGTTAGCATATGTTCCGTCTAGAGCCTTTACCACCCTAATTTTTTAAGAAATATTTTTAATTTTAGATTAAATTTTTTTAGAAACGAAGGTGCTAAAAAAACAGTTATGTATGTAAGCTCATTAAATGGTCTTAGCTATTTAATGAGCTTCCTACTGAAATAAAAAATTAAGATAATATTAGAAAACTTAAGAATGATATTTTAAATTATGTTAAAAGTAGTTAGTAAATAAAAAAAAAAAAGAGAAAAGAAAATAAATAAATTAAAGCTAAAATTTTGAATTTACATCTAAACCATAAAAATAGTTGATAGCAAATTTTGTTAAAAGTTTTTGAATTATTGTATTATATACAATTTTTATTTTTATAATATGAAATTTATATGTCAAATGGTACAATAAAAAAATCAAAAAAAAAATATGAGTTAATTAGGATTTATAGTATGCTAGATTATCAGGTGCTTCATTGTTTGTAGCAACCTGTTGTTGTTCTTGTTTTTTTATTTTTGATTTTACTGATGGTGTATGATGTTTTTAATTCTATTTGTAATTTATTGAATTCCTTTATCGATGTATAGTAGATTCCGTCTAAACGATTGAATTTTTTCGATTCTTGCTTCTTATTAAATTTGAACTACGTATATTATGTTTGTGTATTATTGGGTATAATTAGCCTGTTTGTATTTATTAGGTTCTTTCGTATATTAAATATTTGTGAAGCTTGTGACATCTTTAAATGTAGTTCAATTGGCAAATTTTTTTGAAATGAATGTATATCAACTGTTGACTTTCGATTTTCAAGTTCGGTTGATCAGAAAGGTTCTTGGTGGCTCTGTTTTGAATCCTTTGTATTATATTTAAAATTTTTGAATATATATTTCCCCGCACAAGGATTCCATACGTGATCGTTGAGTGAAAGATAGAGTAATATATTGTTTCTTTTGTTTCTAGAGAAACTCTTTGCTGTAAAAGTTTTATACCAGCTATTCTTTTCGTTTTAGTTGCTTACCACATTGTGAATTCCAGTTTAGGTTAGTTTGTGTTATTCCAATTCTTAAATTTTGAAATATTATATGTAATTTTGTATTTGTGTTGTTTTTTTTATTATAATATCTACTTAACTATATTTTGTTTTTTTTTTATGTTTGCTGTTATTTTTAATTTTGACATCCATATATACATTAATTTCTTGTATATCTTTATTCATTGTTATACTCGATTACATAATATAGTCCACGAAAAGCAGTTAGGGTGTTCATCCCATAGACTTGGAGTTATATGAAAAAAAAAAATTTCACCGTGTAGTTTAACCACGAAATCCTGTTCGTGAGGTATAGCTATGGAATATTTGTCGGGCACTGTAACCGGCACTCGTAACGGCACTCTTTATTGGTTGGTTGGTTGGTTATTAGGGTGGATATAAGAGTCTGTCATCCGACTGTCTTATTTCCTTCGCACTTAGGCCTCGCGGCCCGTTGTACCCCCTCTCGGGGGTACCTCCGCCTCTCATCAGACTCCGTTACTGAGCCAATTTATACCTCTTATGAATCTAACAATTTCTGCCGGTTTTTTCTTTTTCACTTCCGAGAAGTCCTCCCAGTAGTAACCCTCTAAGATATTTGCTCTCCTCGTTCTATGCGTTGGGCATATGCAAAGTACGTGTAGCACCGTTTCCACCCCTTTCTCCACATCCTCTGCACATGTTGTTTTCTGTAAGGCCCATTCTGGCCGCGTGTCCTCTGAGCATGAGATGCCCTGTAACTACGCCTACATATAACCTTAGGTCGGCTCTATTCAGCGCCAGAATTACTTTTGTTTTTTCCGCATCCGGTAGTCCCCAGAAATTCTTTGTCTGAATAGCCCCCTCCGAGCTTCTCCAGGTGTTCAATTGTGTGGTTTTTTCCCACTTCATCGTGCTTATTTTCATGGCCTGCATTGTTAGTACAACCACTAACTCCTCAGACTCATCATTTCTAGCGCCTTATTTTGCAAGTTTGTCCGCTTTTTCGGTTCCTTCTACACCGGAGTGGCCCGGTGTCCAGTAGAGTAAAACTTCATTTGTCACTCCTAAAGAGTTTAGTGCTTCTCTGCAGCAGATAGTCGTTGCTGCCTTCGTTTTTTCGTTATTTATTGCTTTGATGGCTCCTTGACTATCGCAGCAAAAAATTATGTTTTCTGCGTTTATACCTCTGTTTAGAAGCATTTCTGCTCCTCTTTTAATTGCCATGATTTCACATTGGATGGTCGTGGCATTCTTATTCATTTTTGTTTTTGTTTCTAAGAAAGGATCTGCGCAGTAGATACCAATTCCACAATTCTCACCTTTCTTAGCCCCATCTGTGTATATCTTTATATGGTTTTCGTATACTGCGTCGGTGATTTTACTTTCACCGTTTCGTGGTATTTTTATCTTAAACCTTCTGTCTGGACATTGTTCTACATTACTGTAGTCCCATTGTCCTTCCTCTGTGAAGATTTTTCGGAACTCTTCGCTTACGTTGAGGTCCGTTATTTTCTCATTTGGTGTCTTTCTACTTACGACCTTCCACTCTCCTGTTACACGTAAACGTACAGCTATATCCATTGCTGTCCGTTTTGTATGAATTTCTATAGGTGTTATGTTCAGCATTGTCTCTAAGGATCTTGTTGCTGTTGTCTTAGTTGCGCCAGTGATGCCTAAACAGCATTGGCGTTGTATCTGTGTGAGTGTTTTTATGTGTTTTTTCCTCTCCAGAGCGGTCCACCAGATTATCGATCCGTAAGTGACCATAGGTCTTATTATACAGGTGTAAATCCAGTACACTACTTTTGGAGATAAGCCCCACGTTTTTTCCAATTGCACTTCTGCAGAACCAGTAAGTTCTTAGTACTTTATTTTTCCTTTCCTCTAAGTGTTCGTTCCAGTTTAGTCTTATATCTAAAATTATTCCTAAATATTTAACTTTCTGTGATCCTCCTATGCTTGGGGTGTTCATATTACTTACTGTCCTTCTTCTATTAAAAAGGCATAGTTCTGTTTTTTCTGGGTTTAGCTTGAGGCCATTTTCTTGTGTCCAAACCGATACGAGATTTATGGCCTCCTGCATTTTATCTCCTAGAACTGAGTCTTTTTTGATTATAACCAGATCATCAGCGTAACATGTAATCTTAGCTCCTTGTTCTATTAGGGAGTCTAAAAGTGAGTCAATTGCTGTAAGCCATAGAAGTGGTAATAGAATGCCTCTTTGAGGCGTGCCTTTCCCCACTATTGCTTCCATTTTTTCGCTACCAAAATTTGCTTGGATAATTCTGTCCCTTAGTAGAGAGTTAGTCCATCTTACTAAGTATCCTTCAATACCTTTGTTGTTTAGGCTATTGATTATGCTCTTCGTTTTTATATTATTGAAAGCTCCTTCGATATCGATGAAGCATCCTAGTGCGTATTGCCTTGTCATGAAGGCGTTTTCTATTGTGTTCACTACGCTATGAAGTGCAGAGTCTACTGATCTGCCTTTGATATAGGCGTGTTGACATACGTTAATGTTTTTGTCAATCTTGATTTTCATTTCAAGTTCAACGATCCTTTCTAAGCTTCTTAGTAGAAAGAATGTTAAGCTTATTGGTCTGTATGCGTTAGCTTTACTATAACTAACTTTATTTGGTTTTTGTAGGAATACTACTTTGGCTTTCCTCCATTCCTTAGGTGTATAACAATACCTAAGACATGCCTTGTAGATTTCCGAAAGTTTGTTCAGTAGAAGGTTACACCCTTCTTGGAGCATTATTGGGTATATTTGGTCAATTCCTGGGGATTTGTACTTCTTGAATGAGTTAATTGCCCATTTTATTCTTTCATGTGTTATCATCCGTTTTACCTTTTCGTTTTCGG
Organism: Argyra leucocephala; assembly: GCA_963942445.1. Lineage (NCBI taxonomy): Eukaryota > Metazoa > Arthropoda > Insecta > Diptera > Dolichopodidae > Argyra > Argyra leucocephala. Next base: position 14,069,818 of record OZ012682.1, on the reverse strand, counting down.
TGTTCGATATATTTATATATGGTTCAGAGTCTCGCGCATTTGTGTTGTTTGAGCTTTCCACAAAAACGCTACCTGGAAAACTACTGCTTATCAGCACTTCCAGTGATTCTTTCATATCTGTCGTCATTGATCCGTCATTTCGTTCAATCAGTTCTGGTTGTGAGTGTGTCTTGGATAAGACTTGTTTAAGTCTAGACACTTCTCTCGTGTTCTCTATTTGCTCCGTGTATTCTTTCCAGGCTTTCTTCTTGGCCTTCCTACATTCAGATTTGTAGCATCTTAGAACTACTTTGTAGCTTTCCCATTGGGATTCCTTATTTTCTTTATAGGCACGATTATATAGTTGCTTAGATTTTTGTCTAAGATTTCGTATTTCCCGATTCATCCACTTTGGAAAAACGTTTGTCTTAAGTTTTGTAATTGGACATGCTTCGTGGAAGGATTTCGTAATAGCTTGTGTTATATTACTTACTTCCTTGTCTATCTCTGGGGTAGAATTGAGTTGATTGAATGTCCTCAGTCTCCCCCTTAGTCTGTTTCTGTATAGATCCCAATTACATTTCCTTGGGTTTCTAAAATCGCTTTCTTCTGGTTTATCCAGATTTATACCAATGATTATGTGGCAGTGGTCCAAGAAAGAAGGTTTATCGGATACCTGCCATTTTGTTATCATGCGTGTTAGTTTGTTACTTGCTATACTTATATCTATTACCTCTCTTCTATTTTTATTAATAAAAGTTGGCTTATTTCCTTTGTTGAGTATATTCATGTTAGTAGTACTTAAATAATCTAAAAGAGACTTACCCCTATTGTTATCGTTTGTACTACCCCATACTTTATTGTGTGCGTTAGCGTCACATCCTATCAACAGTTCCATCCTGTGTTTTTCCGCATATTCTATTATTTTTATGAATTGTTCAGTCGGAGGGCTGGCTTTGTCGTCATACGGAAGGTATGATGATGCCATCCCTATCTTCATTTTTGTATTCTCTATGGCTAGTTCAAGTTGTACCGCAACTAAATCCTTACTGATAAGTTGCGGGATTGATACAACTTTTAGTAGTTTGTTCACTATTATGCATGCTCTTGGCCTACCTTCACCAGTAGCATAGAAACAGTTAAACCTCTTGGTACTCCATCCTACTATCCTGTCATCCTTAGTACAAGGTTCCTGGATTAAGGCTAGGAGTATGTTTTCATTTTCCATCCTTTCCATGAGTGTGATCATTGCCACACTACTTCTGTGCAGATTTGCTTGAAGGATTATTGTGTTCATGCTTTCTCTTTTTTTTTTTTTTTTATTTTTCTCGGGAGGATGGTTCTTCCTCCGGGGGCTCACTCAACTCTCTCCTGCGTAACTCAATACTGGCTGCCACAATTGTGGAGTCGAGTGAGTCCTCTGAGGAGTGGTCCGTGAGTCCATAGTTCAATAACCCTTCGTTGTCCAATACGGCCTCTTCGTCGAAATTGAAGGAAGCTATGGACTCATTCTCGACTTCAGAATCTCCTTCCTCGCTCATTTCCAGCTCCTCTCCTTGTTTCAGTAGCGAGCTGGTGACGGTCTTGTCACTGAAGAGGGAGCCGATTTCTTCTAAACCAGTTTCCGTGTCAGATTTTATCGGTTCCTCCTCAGCTACTACTTCCTCTACCTCTGGTGTTGCCTTATTTGCCCTCGATTCAGGGATTATCACCTTCACTCTTTTACCAAGGTAAAAACGTGAACATGAGGCATCCTTAATAATCTGTAGGGCACTTTCGGGAACACCAAGTACTAGCCTGGTACCTCTATCCTGTGCTTTTCTCCTGAGTACATTCCATTCAGAGATCTTGAGGTCCAGGTCACCATTTGTGATGCCCAGAGTCTCAAGTATCTCCTCGGATGGCATGAACTCATTTCAGAACCACATTGATATTCTCCTCAATCTTGGAGCCGATGCTTTATCTACCACCTGTAGATTGGCACCTTCCCACATCATCTTGTTTTCCTCTACTCTCTTCTGTAGGAAATTGAGAGCGAATTCATTCTCACAGGTTACCTTAAAAATGTCACCATCAAAGAGGCTCCATTCAAACCTAGGAATCGCCGCTCGTTTCCTTACTTCTGATAGTTGCCATCCTCTAAAGGCTTGTGCCAGTTTCAGCCTATTTGCCTCCACTGGTATTTTACCTGCAGGATGGCTTTTATCAATGATAGCAACTTTGAGGTGCTCCTTAGCTGCTTGGCTATAGGATACAGTCTCCGTTGCTTTTTTCTTTTTCGGGTCAGGTGGCGTATTGTCATCTGACCTGATTCTCTTTTTGACATCGGTTGGATCCAGTTTCGGGGAATCTTTCGGATTCTCCGTCCCTTCACCAAGGACGTATTTGTCTTTTTATTTCCTGTAGTCTCTTTGTCTGAGACATTTATTTGTCTTCCCAAGCCCTGCTCTTCTACTTGCTTCCTCCCGGCAAAAGTCTGCGATACCGCACTTGATTGTCTTCCGTCCGTTTTCAAATATGCAACTCTTGGTGTATCTTTTTTTCGAGATTTGGTCGTGCGATTTTGGCGCACTACCTGGTCTCAAAATGCGTTCAGGGTTTATTTTCTTTGTTTTATTAGAATTTATCGTTTTTGAATCGCCACCACGTACTGACACGCATTCGGCTTTCGGTGTGTGGTGTTCAATGTATCTTCAGCTGGCAGTGGTCCCTTCGATTACTGGCACGCAGATACCTTCTGGTAAATCGGATTTTGTATCTGGAATCATTACGTTTTTTGCAATGATCCCTTCAACTACTGTCACGCAGATACCTTCCGGTAACTCGGCTTTCGTCTCCGTGGATCCTACCATTGATTTGTTTGTTAAATTGCTTAGTTCCCTTCGGTTCCCTCCGATTTACCTTCAATGTTCTTCTCTTGACGATTAGAGCCTTGATGGTTTCATCAGATTTCCCCTCCAGTTTCCAAGCACGTGCTGCCTTCCGTTCCCTAGCGCTGTAAATAATGTCTATAGCGTTAGGTACGTAGGTCTGCTTTTTTGTTTTAGTGTTTTGTTCGGGTTTCCTGTATTCGTTCCTAGGTTCGGTTGTCTAGGTTCATAGAAGTACTGGGGCAAGGCCCGCCGGTAGTCGCGACCGCTACCGACGCTTGCATATATATCCCTACGTATATATCCCTATTTTTTTTGGTATTTATATTTTCTTGGTTTTCCTTCCTCCCCTTGTGGCCGCTGTCGGTTTTTAATCGCCATCGCCCCCAAAGATCATTGGTTGTACTTAAGCCCCCTCACCACGACAATGAAATCCAAGAGGAGACTTTAAGACCAAAAAAACCAATTGTCTTTTGAGAACCTACATATACCCTGGATCAAAAGCCGATATTATAATGAGAAGAAGGAGATATACCATAAGTTTAACCCATGCTTCTTGACTGGACATCATTTTCTCAATAGTCTATATCGTAACCAAACTGAATGAAATGGTGGTTCCTCTTGCTCTACACAGAGAATTTCGAATATCTAGTCTTGAAATGATTTCTCAAACTGTAAATTTTTCTAAAATCGTCCTCGACCTGCGTTGTCCAGGTCGTTCGGATCCGTTAGTCTTATAAATACCACTGTGCTTTTACAACAACACAATCTTGTAGTAATTTGGTAACAAAATATGGTACAATCATATTGCTCTTTAACTTGTTAATTATTTTTTCATTATTATTTTAATTAGCAGTACACTTCACACTTCACAACTGATCAATATCTAAAAATTTTGATCCTTTATATATATCCAATATAGCTGATATTGGATATGTAAAGATACCTGAAGAACAAGGTAGTCAACCTGTTTATAAATTTCGGAATAATTGCATTTATTACATTGCAGGCATAAATTTAAACTGTCCAATTTTTTTCACAGTAGGGTATGTATAAATGTTGTTGCAGTTTTTGTTTTTTGTAGCAATAAACTTGCTTCATTACATATTTTGTAGAGTTTGAAGAGAGCTTATACTCTATTACAATAAAGTCGACCCACATCTTATTTGTATTTTAAATCCGTTTCAGTACTGTTATAATGATTTTTCATTTTTTTTACTTAGTTTACCCATAAATCTCAGTAGATGAGAGATAAAATCAAACTTTGTATATGGAGTATTTACATATATGTACCACATTTCATACTGTAATTTGTTTAAAAATTACTAACTTTTATGCAAAAAATCTATTATATCATCATCAAATCTATTGTCTCCCTAAACCAGAATAGTATAAGTATCGCGTACTAGAGAGTATCTGCTATTCTCAAAAAGCTTTTGGACACGACGAAAAAATAATAATAATAATACGTAACCTTGTTAAAACTTATAAATTTTGTTCGAGTCGCAATTTCGCCAAAAAGAAAAATACAAAAATAGAATATTAAATTTTTCCATTATTTCTTTGGGGTCGCGGATGTCTATTGAAATTCAATAGAAAAGACTTAAAGTTTATCAAAAAAAAAAAATCAATTGTCAAAAACATTGCTACATGTACTTCATAATATTGTCAAAAATATAAATTCTTCGTAAATTCATTTTACTTTGATATTGAAAGTTGTACTTAAATTGTGATTTTAATTATTTTTGCGTGTTTTTTAATTGCGGATTATTTTAAATAAATAATTGTGAAAATGAGTTTGATTATGACCGATTTTTTTGATGAAGAGGTTTTTGCAGACACCTTTTCCAATTTCTATATTATTTTCCATCAAACTCACAATTTTCTCCAATTATCTTTGTTACTAAAACTTTTTCTTAAAATAAAAAACAACAAATATTAAAAAACATAAAATTAAAATAAAATTAAAACTTACTTATTCTTTTTTTTTTTTTTTTATAAAAACTTGTTTTCCAGCGTTAGAGTAAAATTTTGGTATAACAGTGAAAATAGTCGAATATTTTCCTTTTAATTTTACTGATATGCTTATGCTTATCATACAGATCTTCAAAAGTCGAGTATAAAACACTGAAGAAGTCTGCAAGTAGTAGACGAAATACGCGTATCTGTATGATAAGCATATCAGTAAAATTAAAAGGAAAATATTCGACTATTTTCACTGTTTTACTTATTCTGTTTTCGGTTGGATCATCATAGCTTTTGAATTCTTAAATAAGATAAAATAAGATGAGATGAGATTTAGATAAATGCATATATATAGTTATTAACAAAATATAAGTAAGTGACAGGAGGAAAATAAAAAAACTTGAAAGAATAGTAATTTAAGAGTGATTTGAAGATTATTGTTTATCTATTCATTTATTTAATCAACAAGTAGTTTGTACAAAAAGATTTAATTAAAATATGTACAAGCTTAGTTCACAATTTTATAAAGAACATACGATACAAATTGAAATAAATTGAATTTTAGAAAATTTAATTGAAAAGAAATAAAGTTATCTAAAAAATAATAACATTGAGAGCAATGAAAGAAACGTAACAGCTATCCTTGATCTATTAAACAATGGTTATAAAAAATGCCATTTTTCAATACATTGAATGTGCAGGATGTAACTGTGACTGGTAAATAGACGTCTATTAATTAAAAATCTCATATAACTTCTTACATATAAATTTCTGAATTTTCATAACGGTACTCAGGACAAAAACATTTAATTAACTAGCTTAGTAAACAAAATGATCGATAGTAAAAAAAATCAAGAATATTACGACTCCCCAAAAATGAATGAAATGAGGGGAATGTCATCAAATCTGCAAAATGGAAAAATACAACTTATCACAGAATTGAAAGTCATATAGGTTTTCATAATATTATGAGAATTAAACATTGTCATAATCTCACAACCATGTGCCAGTATTGATATCAACAGAGTTCTTGTTAAAAAATAAATTTGCGTAGTGTATGCAAACTGACTTGTTTCCTTTAATAGTCTAAGTCCACTAACTACTTAGAAGTAAAACTATACATGATCGCGTCCCAATCAAAAGTCTTGTTAATTTTTTTTTTTTTTTTTTCTTATTCCTTATTTATTTACTAAAAAATTAATCAATTAAAACTAAACAAAATTTTTAAAAGATCTTAAATTAGGTTGTTGTAAACTGAATAATTCTCTACAGTAGTAGATAAAACTACTAGTGACGTATAGTTGAAATTCATTTACTTTTTGACATTTTCATTTAAATAATTTATTTCATATTATATAATATTAAAAAAATTTTTTTTTTTTTAATCTCTATTTATACGATACAAATAAAAAACAATAGAATAATATAATAGGCTACTAATTTAATTATAATATGCAATACTATACATATTATTTATATTTTTTATTTACACATACAATTACAAAAAGGATAAATTGAGAACATAAAGAATTTAGTATTTGTTTGGATAAAGTTTTTTTTGTATAAGACTTTATATTCTTTGTATAAGACTTTATATTCGCAATGGAATTACTTTTTCGCAATGCGTTCTTTAAAAATCAAAACGTCTTCGGTTTCCGCAATTCTTTTTATATGCATATCAATTATATATATATATTTTTTTTTTTTCAGAATATTTAGCATAGTTGGGTTTATTTTGTCATAAATATCGGATAGGACAAGCCATTTAAAATCATTTATTTCAGATGATGACCATTATTTTTTATAGATAAACGGTACAGCACTGTAGTTGTCCATTTCACATTGCGCCAGGATTCCTATTGGACTTCCTAAAGATAATTCCAATTTATCTGTAGAAGTTAATAAATATAACAGCTCACAACAGGATTTGAATCGGAAAAGAAAAGAACAGTAATATAAGACAACTTTATCTTCAACATCCGGTCTAATATCTACAACTGATGTACCGTGAATATGAATCAATTTAATGATATTTCTAATGTAACTAACATAAATCTCTTTTGTGCAATTTGAGTTGTAAATTAGCTGATGGAATAAGTTCTAAAAAAGAGTAAAAATAATTACTAATTAATTTGGATTATTTTTGAGAAAGATAAGAAAGGAAAAAAAAACAGAAAAATATAAGAGAGGCAAATAAAAACAGAAAAACAAATTATCAGGAGAAGTGCGAGTTCTCAATTAAAATCGTTTGCTAAAACCAAACGAAATTGAGAAAATGAATTGCACTGAATCCATTATCTTTATTTTTACTCACTTAAACACTCTTTAAAATTGAGTTTTCGGAATTATAATCTATTGTAAGTAACCAATTCTTACACATTTTTGAAAATTTCTTTAAAAGAACTAACCTCTTTTATCTCAGATGGTAAACTATTGTAATACAACTACAACAAGATTGTTAAGTACAATAAGATCATATGGTAAAAAAACGGAATTTTTCAATTAATAACGGGAGCGAAATAATCGTTAATATGTATTGAAAGTAAATCATTAGATTAAGTGTAGCTGGTAATGTTAATTATAATAATTGAAAGTTTGTAACTGTTAAGTTAGATGTATATAAGAAAACATGTTTTTAGTTTAGAGGTGGTGTCGCGCAAATCAATTCAATTTATTTGATCTGATATTTTTCAATTCAACTAAAAAAATTCCCGGTGTCGGGAGAATCAGTTTTCAACTATTTGAATTAAGTTCAACTAGTTGATTCAATGTTTTTCAACTTTGAGTTTTTGACATTTCAAACCAAAATTTTTGAAATACCTAAAATATTAGTTGGAGTTTTCTTTTACCAGTTTTCATATTTATATATAATTTAAAAAAGTTATAAGTTTATAAGTGTACAAATAAATTTGAAGTTTTTTTTTAATTTTTCATTTCTTTTTATACGTTTTAATTTGTGGACTATTTTTGGAAACTTTTTTATATTTAATTTTAGTATTAATTTTAGTGTTAATTTTTGTTTTAGTTTGTACTGTAAATATTTTTATTAGCTTATTTGTAAAGACTTAGTGTTAAGAATGAGTTTTATCTGGTTAGATGAGTATCTAGAAGTATTAGAGGAACTTCGTCTTGAAGAACTTAGATACTCACTATCAATGAGAAGGCGATTAAGGGATAACTCCAATCCATTGGAAATGGATGAAGTTCTGTAAGTTTTGTTTTTTATGCATTTTATTTTTCATTCAAGTATTGTTTTAAATTTTTGATTTAAAAAAAAACTACAGATTACCAAAACCTGTGTTTGTAAATCTTTTGACGGAATTGGACCCTAAGATGAAAGGTGATACCTATACATCTATACCGCCAATAATAAAGTTTTTGTGCTTGTTGAAATTTTGTGCACAACGAAGTTACCAGATGAGTGTTGGTAATGATTATAATATACCGATTGGACGGTCTACAGCGTCAGAAGTCCTCACGGAATTATTAAATATTTTTGAAGAACATGTTTCGCCAAAGTGGATAAAATTTAGATCTTCAGCAGAGGAAGATGAAAATGCCAAAAGGTTCTTTTACCGTAAAAGTGGACTTCCGGGTATAATTGGGTGCATAGGTGTAACACACATTAAAATACGGTGCCCTAGTAAAAATTTGCAGCACCTATATTATAATCGAAAAGGATATTTCAGCATAAATGCGATGATTGTAAACTTTACATTTATTAACTTGAAAATAAATTTAAATAATTGTTATTGTTTTTCAGGTTTGCGATCACAACATGACTGACTATAAGATATATAAGTGCGAGATATCCAGGATCAGCCCACGATTCTATGATACGGAATATTTCTCGCCTGAAAGAAATATTGGAAGAAAAGTATTGTCATGGTATAAGAAACCAATGGTTATTAAGTGTGTTAGTTGTCTATTTTTCTTTTATAATTTCTTCTATTTAAAATATAACTTTCTTAACATATTTTTAGGTGATGCAGGATACCCTTTGTGCTCATATCTAATAACGCCGTATAGAAATACAGAACCAAATTCCAGGGAAGCAAATTTCAATAAAAAGCATTCAAAAGCAAAGTTATAATAGAAAACACAATTGGTTTGCTTAAAGCTCGATTCTGATGTTTACTGGGTGCCAGGAAGTTGCACTTCCAACCGAAAAAAGTTACCCAGATTGTGAATGTATGTACGACACTTCATAATATTTGTTTGCATCACAAAGTTTCATTTGACGATGTCTCAGAAAGTGAAGCTCTAAATGAATTTCAAGAAACCAACATACAAATAATGAAAATGAAATTAATGGAACTAGTGAGAGAATTTTAGAAGGAAAAAAAAATTAGAAATAGACTTCGTGACTCACTAATTTAAAATAAAATATTAGAATTTTGTAAAAATATATAAGTTCACTTTGTTAAATAGATACATTTTATTCATTTAAATTAAAAAAGTTATTTCACAGCATTGGTATTTCATTAATAGTTATTTTATTATAGTCTCTTAAAAAAAGCTTAATATTAAATACTTGAAAAAAAAACAAAAATAACGATTTCAATCTATCAAGGAAAAAAAAAATTAATCCAGTAGTTAAAAAAAAAAATCTAAGTAATTCTTAAAAACTATTTACTTATTGGTGTTATATATTTCTTAAAATAATCTTAATTCTAATTACAGCCGATTTAATAATGGCGCTTATTTACAACAAATAAAAACAAATAATTCAAGTAAAGGAAAAAAATAACTAACTTCAGTTGCTCCAAACAAAAAAATTATTGTCTTCTAATTTATAATTTAAATAAAGACCAAAAGAAAAAATATTTTGAATAAAAAAAATTGAGCTCCACGTTTGAAAAAAAATTAATTACGTTGCAATTTTTGAAGTTCAAAAAGCTCCCTTTTGATTTCAATTTCTTTTTTATAAGTTTCCAGTCTTTCTTTTTTTATTTTTAATAATTTACGATATGTATCCTTTTTTAAATAGTACAGTTTTTTCGTGTATTCTGCCGTTGTTTTTTTATTATATTTCTTTAATTCATTAAAATCCTTGGCATGATTTTCCAGGATTACTATACGTTTCCGTAAAAGGTTTCTTTGTGTTCTGTTTTCATTTCTACTGGAAATTACTGGTGTCTGACGATCAACCACTTCAGCATTTTCTACAACATTTTCATTTTCTATATTTTCTATAACATCTTCGAAAGGCAATTTATTTCCAAGGTCATGCTCATGCACTTGTACATCTAATGATAAAAGTTCGGAAATTTTTTGTTCTTAGATGAAACAAGTTATTAAGACCTCCTCCCGTGCACCGAATTCCCTTTTTGTTGTTAATTTTTTTTTTTTTTTTACTTTATTTTTTAAATCGATCCATACCTAAAAGTCATAAATTTTTTTTTTTTGCTTAATTTTTATATCAAAAACTCACTCTTGCCCATTTATCATATGTTTTCATTGGAGGGCCTATTAAATTTAAAGTCTCAGCAAATACCTTCCACCTTCCACATATTATATCCGCTTCTTTCTTTTTACATAAATTTTTACCTATTGTTGGATTGCACTCCATTAATTCCACAAATTTGTATATTTGGTTTTTATTGCTAAAGCTTCTTTTTCTGAAAATAATATTTATACAAATAAAATGAAAATAATCCAACCATTTGCGAAAACTTCTTACCTTATTTGTAAATTATCCATTATTACTTTTAATTTATCACAAATTACAACCAATCAAAGAAAATTCAAATTTCAAATAAAAAAATTTAGTTGAATTTCAAAATCAAGAGTTGAAAAAATTCACAAAAATTGATATACGCGACAGCGACAATTGAAATATTTTGATTTTAGTTGAAAGTCAAATCAAAACTGAAAGTCGCGACACCACCTTAAGATTGAACTTTGATAGAACCTGAATAAAGAACATTAATAATTGGCGACAAGGATGAAAAAGAAACAAAAAAAAAATTTTTTTTTTTAATTAATTTTTAAAAAGTTTATATTAAAAAAAAAAACAAAAAAAAATAGAGAAATAAAAATTAAATAAATAAAAGTAATATGAAATAAAATATAAAAGAATTGGAGGCGCAGCTGAAATTAGTAAACACGTGGAATAAGTAACCTAAATAAGTAACCAAAAAAAATTAGCATGGCAGTTATTGGAACCGTCGAATACTTCACACCAGGAGATGATTTTGAATAATATAAGGAAAGGTTGGAGCATTTGCTTAAAATAAACAAAGTAGAGAAGAATAAATTAAAAGTCTCATATTTTATAACATTAATTGGCTCGGAGTCTTACAGAATTTTGAAATCGATTACGAATTCCGATAAGCCAGATACAAAGGTATACAAGAACTTAATTGGAATTTTTGGAAAATATTTCAAACTAAAAACTAACATCATTGCAGAAAGATTCAAGTTTTATAGGAGGAATCAGAAATTGCATGAGACAATTAGTGACTATATCGTTGAGTTAAATGTACTAGCTCAAAGTTGTGAGTTCAAAAGTTTCTTGGCAGAAGCATTAAGGGACAGATTGGTCTGTGGACTTAATAATGAAGGTATTCAGCAGAAACTACTAAATGAAACGGAACTTGATTTTGACAAAGCATATGAAGTAGCCAAAAGTATGGAAATGACTAAATCTCAAATGAAAGAAATTAGACCGGCAACAGTGAATTTTGTTGGAAGATTGCAGAATAAAAACATTGACAGAAACATTCGTCAGGGAAGAAGTCAATCAAAAGATAATCATTCAATTATGCAGTACAAAAATAATAAAGTTAATGAATATGTAAAAAACTTAATTTGTTTTAGATGTGGAAAAAGTGGGCACATAAAAAAATATTGTAAGGTTAATTTGGGTTTTAATAACAAAAATTACAACTATAAAGAAAAATTTGTTAATGTAAATTATGTAGGTAAAAGTAACGAGCATAAGGATAATTTAAGTGTTGGTTATATGAATACAATTGTTGATAAAAATAAGTTTGCTCAAAAAGTAAAATTGGTATAAATGATTATTTTATAGAAATGGAAATAGATACAGGAGCGTGTTCATCAGTTACAGTTATGATTTTTATAAAGAAAAATTTACTAAATATTTTTTCTAACGAAAAACGGTTAAATGTTATTACAGGTCAAGAAGTTGAAGTTATTGGAAAAATTATGGTTAAAATGCGAAATGTTTTTTGTGACTCGAAATGTTATACGGAATCAATTATTATAAAATCAGATAAAAATTTCACACCACTTTTAGGTCGCGAATCGTTAGATTTCTTATTTCCATGGTGGGTAAATAATTTTTTAATAATAAAGTTAGTGAAAATTTTACGCACACCAATATAGAAAAATTTAAATTAAAATATCCGAAAGTTTTCTCAAATAATTTTAAAGAGTCTATTATATGGTACAATGTACATCTAAAATTAAAAGATTCAGCAGTACCTTATTTCTCAAAGCCATATACGGTACCTTTTGGTATAAAGGAAAAAGTTGATGCAGAAATTGATAGACTTGTTCAGGAAAGTATTTTAGTACCTATTAAATATAGTGAGTGGGCTTCGCCTATGGTTGGGGTACCTAAGAAAAATGGTGATCTTAGATTGTGTCTAAATTGCAAAGTTGCAATAAATAAATCAATCGAAAGTCGTGTAATATCCTTTACCAATAATAGAGAACTTATTTACAAAATTTTCAAATTGTTCGGTTTTTTGCCATGTCAGGAGCGTATCTTCAATTAGCGGTTCATGAAGACTCAACATTTATTAACAGTAAATACTCAGGCAGGTCTTTTCAAGTTTACTAGGTTACCATTTGAAGTTTCGGTAGCACTGGCAGAATTTCAGAGGGTTATGGATGAAATTTTGAAAACATTACTAAAAGTAGGGTGTTATTTAGACGATCTTTTGATTGGTGGAAATAATGGAGAAGAATGTGAAATAGATGTAATTAAAGTTTTAGAAAAATTAGAAGCATATAATATTCGGGTAAATTTTAGTAAATGTAAATGGTTTCAAAATGAAGCTCAATATTTAGGACATATTATTAGTAGCGCTGGTATACAACCAAATGAAGAAAAAGTTAAGGCTATTTTAAACGTTCCAAGCCCTAAAAATATAACGCAGTTAAAAAGTTGTTTTGGTCTTTTGAATTTTTATAATAAGTTTGTGGCTAATTTAGCATCGCAGCTAAGCCCATTATATAACTTATTAAAGAAAAAGTTGATCGATGTAAGATTTTACCACGAAAGAGACATCGAAAGAGAGATTTATGCACAAATTATTTCAATTTTGAAGTGAAAGGATAAAATAAATGCGCTTGGACACTTGGTGTTTTGTTTTATATTTATGATATTTTTTGAAATAAAAATAAATTTAAAAGTTGAAATTAAAGTAGGTATTTTACTTTATTCTTCATAATAATTTTTTATTGAAATAAATTTTAATAGGAATGAAAGATCTGTTACAAATAAACTGCAATATGAAAAGTTAATGTAAATAATGAGACACCATTATAAATTTTCCAAAGAGGTACCAGGATATCTTGCACTCACAAAACCAATTACCTGATTATGATCACATATCTAAAAACAAAAACTGTTATAATAATGTAAACTAATTACAATAAAGTATAAACATATCAGAATTGCATTAATGCTAAAAAATGCCTTTCTACTGTAACATGAATGTTGTACGGTTTGCTTCGGTGATTTAATTTGAATAAGCTTTCCATCTACTGCTCCAATTATTTCAGTAATTCTGCTTTAATCATAAAAATAATGTTTGCCTGACTTTTTTCTTCTAGTGCGTAATGAAATTTGATCCATTTTGCACATAAATTATAAGCTGCAAATACATATAAAACTTCTTTAAGAACAAAAAAAAAATTAGCTGTGCTAGTCCGACATGAAAATCGTTTCCTACGTTGAAAATCATTTGCTTTGTACAAACCGCACAGAATCTTAATACACTAACCAATTTAATTATATTTGGAATCGACGTATTACTTCTTGACTATTTCAATTTTTGCCCTAATTTAATAGGTTTAATAATGTAGATAATAACTCATCAAATCCATGTTTAAATAACATACGTATAATCTTCCAAATCTAGTGAATTAGAATAATCCCGAATATATGTTCGCTTGTTTTCTAATTCTGTAATTTGATAGCGTTTTTCAGCACTATCAGAAATTGAAAAATTTAACTCTGCTGAAATCATTTTATTTATAAAAACTTATAATTTTGTAATAATTATATTTTATTTAAACACTCAACTTATTTTCAACTTAAAAATTTCAAATATAACCCTATTATTTTGTTTTTTTTTTCGTATAATAATTTGAATTTGACAGTTAAAGAATCAAACATATGTCATTTTCACCGTAGATTTGAATTTTACAATGGCAGCATTTTTAAACTCTTTCGATCAAATTTTCATCGAAATACATAATGACACTAACGATTACAATCGAATAGCTCTAACGATAACGATGAACGATTCGATTAATTTCGATCGAAATACATAATAGGTACCTAAAATTAGTATATATACAGACCACCAGCCATTGCGAGAGATTTTTAATGAAAAAAAGGGCATTTGTCGGTAGCACCAGCTCGTACTCAAAAATGAGCTGTACATATATCTATGCATGATTACGAAATTAAATATAAAAGTTCTGCAAAAGTAGGACATGCAGATGCGCTATCTAGACTACTAGTAGAAAGCACTATTGAAGTTTAGGAAGAATTTTTAAATTTGTTGTCTATGGGATCTGACAAAATTAAATTACTTCTTAGGATATTAGTAAAAAAACAATGGAAGATAAGTTGTTAAGTAAAGTATACAAAGGATTTATGAATTTTAAATACAAAGATAATACAAATTCAGACCCGAAATATTATTTTGATAGGCCTGAAAAATTTTCTTGTAATAGCGATTGTATTTTTCTTTACTTGTAAAACTTCAGCAGAAAGAGTTTTGAAAACAAAACCCAAAACCTTGTTTTTTTTTCTTTATTGAATTCATATTTATTTACCTTATAACTTAACAATAATACCTTATTTACAATGTAACTTATAAAAAATAAATGTTGTTAGATATTATGGTAGCTAAAAATAAAAGTAAAGAACTAAAAATTTATTCATATAACAACTGATGAAAACGGACCGAATAAATTATCCATATTGAAAAATAAAACAAATAATTTTAAAATTAAATATGAAGTAAATGAGCAAATTTATTATAAAAACAAAACACACATTAAATGGATTCCAGGTCGTATTGTAAAAAGGTTAACTAATTATTTGTATAAAGTAAATGTGAATGAAAATATTAGAGTAGCCCACATAAACCAAATAAAAAAAGGGCATAAATCTGTAAAATTTTATAATAACTTTTGTACAAAGAGTCAAGATAATGCAATTGGTTGTCCATCCTTTTCATCATCAGAATATATCAGATTCAATTTATGATGATGTTTTCTATAGTCAAGATTCAGATGAGAGAGAAAGGGTAGGATTAGTAATAAAATTAAAGAAATTGAATATAGTAAAAGTAAAAATAAAGTTTATAAAAAAAAAATCTTACGATGGGCCTGTAAGACAATCCTAAAAAATAAAATCAAAAATATCAAAATTAAATAAATTATAATAAGAATATATTAATATGTAGTATTTAAGAGAAAATCGAAATTAATTATAATTTTTATTTAAGTGGAGAAGAATTAATATGTATTGAAAGTAAATTGTTATTGCTGGTAATCCTAATTATAATAAGTGAAAGTTTGTAACTGTTAAGTTAGATGTATATTAAATATTATAAGAAAACATGTTTTTAGCTTAAGATTGAACTTTGATAGAACCTGAATAAAGAACACATTAATCGTAATTTTAATTAATATTTTTTAGTATTTAGATTTAAGAGGATTAAGATATCATTTTTATTTTAGTGATTCAGGCAATTACAGATAGATATCCGTTTGGAAAAAACTGTTTAAATACTTATATTATATACTATTACAGTTATAATATAACAGTTATAATATATTATATACTATATTATAACTGTTAAATACTTATAACTACGAATAAGATTTACTGTATTTAATGAGGACTGAGAATTTTTGGAATAAGTAGTTTCGTTTTTTTTTTTTGCGGAGTGTCAAGTGTCAAGTGCTAATGGAAGTGCCTTATTATCACTATAACAAACAAAAATTATAATAAAACATATTATTAATTATATCAAATCACTTAACTTTGGTGTTTTTTGTATTTCTAAATTTTGTACGATATTTACATACTTAAATCATTATGGGTGTCGGGACTCCTCGTGAGATATTTGCATTTTTTTTCTCTAAATCTAAGATTACTATTAACTAATCTTATATTATGTTATCCTATAACTATACGGTGTAATTGGTATTTCTTCCCTCCACGTGATGAACAATTTATCTAATTCATTCGCCATTATTTTTTCTTATTTATAACATAAGACTGCCATTCCAATTTCTACTAGATTATTTTAACTTTTATTTAATATATGTTTTATATTGTTTTGCACCACACTTTCCTTATCGCCCATTTTATTTTTCTTCGTTCTTTGTAACTCACTTATAAACCACTCTGCACATTTATTATCCACTACAAATGTTTTATTTAAACTTTTTAACGGCCTCCTAATAGTTTTAACAAATAAAGTTGCTTTAACAGTATTATTGGCTAAGTTCCAATTTCATTATTATTTAATTCATTTAAAAACTTTGGTTTTTGATATTTTACATTGTTTCTTTTCTTAATTATTATATTATGCATATTATAAATAAATAATTTGATTAATAAAGTTTCGTGGTCCGGTATTTTATAACATATTAATTTTATATTAAGTGCAGAAGGTACGATGTTGAGAAGCGCCTTAATTTTATGTGTTGGCTATCTGGTTGTCTTAGCAATTTTTCCACTTGTTGATTTCGGTGGTTTCCTAATCGGGTTCAATTTTTTTTGTGGTTGTAGCAGTTATTTCCTCTTTCACGATCTTCCTTATAAGTCATTTCTCATGACTGAGCTCCGAACATACCAAGGCGCATTGAAGAGTAGTAAGTACCTTTGCTTGAAAGCGTTCAATAATTTCCATGTTTGAATTGCTTGTCGTACCCCACAGCTCGATACCGTAAGTCCATATTGGCTTAAGTATACTTTGATAAAGTAGGACTTTGTTTTCTAAAAATAGTTGTGAATTTCTGCCAATTAATCAGTATAAGTTAGAAAATTTTAAACGTATTTTACTTTTTGCTGCAATATCCTTCCTCCAGGTTAATTTTTGGTCCAAGTGTAGTCCCAAATATTTGACCGAATCTGCCATTTGTAGCCTATTGTTATTGATTTTAACTGGAGGGCAGACTTCTTTCCTAATAGTTCAGGTTTGACTTCGTTTCCTTCTATTCTCCACATTTTAACCGGTTATTTTTGCCATCTAAGTTTCTCTTAAGGCTAAAGGATGTCATTTGAGGGAAAATACTTGAAGCTTGAACTTCTGTATCGTCTGCAAATATGGAAACAATGGTGTCTTGTTGATAAATCAGTAGTTAATAATAAATATAGAACAGGTCCTAATACCTTCACTTGTGGTACACCGGCGGAAATGTTCATGAATGTGAGAATCATTGTTAAATTTTATAAATTGATTATATTGGTGTGGTAATTTCTTTCAACTTATATAGAAGGCCTTCGTGCAAGACTTTATCGAATGATTGAGTAATGTCTAAGAATGTCGCTGAACAATATTTTTTATTCTCAAAATAATTTGTTATTTTTTCAACAACTCCGTGTAGTTGTTCTGTTATGTTGATTCCTAGACCCAAACTGATAATTTGGTATTAACTGTTTATTGCCTGAAATTTGTTAATGAACATGGCAAAATTTAATCTCACCGGAAATCGTAAGCTGAAACGGTACTTCTAATGATATTAGCGGTATTTTAGGAATAACGATGTTCATCTTAGTACAATTAGTACAAGTGAAATTATCATTGATGACGTCGTCAATGCAAATCATTACACAGAGAGTATAAGAAAAAAACATTCAGAGTATAAGAAAAAAGTTAGATAGTTTAGAATTACTTGTTAAATCTTTTGACTATGAAATACATATTTTGGTTTTGACCGGGATTTGGGTGCGCGAAAGTGAAAATCAGTTTTTTAATTTACCTGGTTACTCAAGCTATTTTTCAAATCGTGAAGTATCCTGTGGTGGTACTGCTATTTACGTTACGAATAATTTGGTTAGCACCTTAATTTATAAGGAGGAATAAGAAAAATCTAATATGTTTATAGTAAAATTTTTAAAAGAAGGGGTAAGGATAATTTCCATTTACAAGGCTCCTCAAGCAAATTTTGATAACTTTCTTGGGTAGACTAGATGAAATAACAAGTCTATACAAAAATTCAATAATCTTGGGTCATTTCAATATCAATTTATTGAATAAAAGCAACAGTGACGTTAAAAATTATACTAATACCCTACTATGTAATGGTTTTTGTATTTATAATAAAATATTGGATAAATTTGCTACGAGAACGGGCTCGAATTCGTCAACTATTATTGATCATTTTATTTCTGATATGACTAAATGTAAATATTATTTTCATATAGCTGATACTCCCATATCTGATCACAAACTAATTTTAGTTAGTGTAAAGCCAATTAAAGAAAATTTAACCCACACGAAAACTGTACTTGATTATAATAGGTTATCTAATGACGATTTTTGGCTAACGCTTGATAGGTATGAGAGCTTCGATGACTTTGTTAACTTACTTACGTACTTGCTGGGGGCTACAGATTTTGAAGGTCCTGGGCCTGGCGCAAAATTGTTCTCCACTGATTTCGGTCACGAGCGGAATCTCTTCAGTTGGTGATTTGAAGTTTTTTCATATCTGCCGATACTTCATCTCTCCTCTCAGTTTGTGTAATTGTGCCTTGGTATTTTGGGATAGGAGCTTTGAACCCAGTTGTTTGGACAAACCGAAATAGCAACGGTTTGCAAGGGTAATTCTTCGCCTTACTTCAACATCGATGTTGTTGGTGGAGTTGATGTTGGTTCCAAGGTAGATAAACTCCTGAACTACCTCAAAATTATATGAGCCTACAGTGGTGTTGTGTCCTATATGATGTTGTGAGGACATTTTATTTGTCGACGGCATATATTTTGTTTTATTCTCATTTATGAGAAGACCCCCTTTACCTGCTTTCTCTTCAATCTGTGTAAAGGCTTCGATGACTGCTTGTCCTGATGTTCCGATAATATCGACATCATCAGCGAAACCCAGGAGGTGCACCGATTTGTAAAATATAGTGCCCTGTGTGTTCACACCGGAACTTCGCACTATATGCTCCAACATCAGATTAAAGAAATTACATGACAGCACATCGCCTTGTCGAAATCCGGAGCACGCTCGAAATGAATCAGAAATGTGCCTCCCAATCACCACAGCACACCGGGTCATTTTTCCTGTTTCTATGGTAATTTTTGACAAACGGATAAGCTTGACTGGGAAACCAAATTCCGACATTGATTCGTAAAGCACTGATCGATGTATGCTGTCGTAGGCAGATTTAAAATCGATAAAAAGATGGTGCGTATCGATTTGAAATTCGAGGGCCTTCTTCAGGATCTGCCTCAATGTGAACACCTGGTCGGTGGTTGATTTGAGGACGGAAGCCGCACTGATAGTTTCCAATCACACCGTTACAATTGGGCTTCAATCGTTCGCACAGAATATTGGAAAGGATCTTATACGCAACGTTTAATAGGGATATTCCTCTATAGTTGGCGCAGGACATTTTTTGTTTTTTTTTTTAAATTGGGGAGTTCTAAGTAGCCGCGACCTCTTAAGATCTATTGTACTTCCCCGTCCATTTCAGAATTGCAGGTCTATGTCCTTGATAAAAGCTATTATTGGCTTGAGAATCAGGCGATTTGTATCCCTGGAAGTGTTTATATCTTTTGCAGCGTCGTAATCAAATAGAATATGGGAAGAGGACTCCTCCTCTTCTAAGCAGAATCTGCATCTATCTGTGCTCGATCTACCAATCTTGAAGAGATGTTTATTAAGTGGGCCATGACCTGTGATGAACCATGTCAGCGTTCTGACATTGAGTCTAGTCTCTCTGATTATCTGGTTCAATCCATGAATATTTAGCTTGAAAAAGAATTTGGACTGCGTAAGTCCTTGGCAGCTATCCCATATGTTCTGGGTTTCTTTGGACTCCCACTTGGAAACAATTCCTTGTAGGTAGGCGTTTGAACGAGCAATACTTGGCTCTGGTCCCAAGAATTGACTCTTCGCACCTGTTTTTGCAAGGACATCTGCCTCTTCATTGTCCTGTATTCGTCCATCCACATAAGAGTAACTCTGTTTCGTTCGGCTAGCTTTATTAAGCTTTTGTAACAGCTATAGATAAGCTTTGATTTAAAAATTGGGGAAGCCAGAGCTTTTAAATCAGCTTGGCTATCTGAGATTATGTATATGTTGGCACATCTGTGCCCGCTTTTACTGCACTGTAATGCCGATACCTCGAGGGCATAGGTTTCAGCTTGAAAGACAGTGGGATATATGCCAAGTGCCGCGCTAAACCTGAACCTTGGTCCAAATAACCTGGCACCGGTTTTCTCCCCGATTTCTCCTCGTATATCATACTGAAGCTCTTGGAGGTAAGGCTCTTATTATGCCTTCGACTTCTTCTCTTTTGGGTATTAGTACAGTGAAGTTCCTGCGACAATCAATTGCCTTTGTCATATAGTCTGACATTGCAATTGCTTCGGTTCCCAGTTTAGTTTTCTGCAGGATCATGCTATGTCCTGGTCTTTTGTGTTTGAAATTGTTCGTTAGATGCAGTCTTGTTGCTGGCATTCCTGCCGTCTTCATGAAGTATAGATGAATCGGTGGGAGTTCCAGGATTTTTTCTAGAGCTAAAGTTAAAGTTGGGCATGTTTTGAATGTCCCAGTAGCCCCAAGACACGCTATTCTTTGTATTTTTGTAAGTTTATTACATGTTTTCGTCTGTTCTATGTTTGGCCACCATATAAATGTCGCGTAAGATATTATAGGTCTTATTATAGACTTGTAGAGTCATACAGTCATCTGTGGAGATAATCTCCATGTTTTTCCAAACATATTTTGACATGCAAAAAATGCCCTGTTAACTTTCTTGTTTATGTAATCTATGTGAGGATTCCATGACAGTTTACTGTCAAGTATTATTCCTATGTGTTTTGTTTCCTTTACCATTTCGATAGCAACTCCGTCCAATAAAGGCGGTTCGTAGTTTATTTTTCTTCGATATGTAAAAAGGATTTTGTTTATTTTGTGTGGATTAATACTCAGACCCACGTTTTTGCACCATTTGTACACTATGTTTATAGCAAATTGCATTCGTTCCGCAATTGTGTTTTCGAATTTGCCTCTGACTAGTAAGACTAGATCGTCAACGTAACTGGTACAGGAGATACCTTCCTTGTTTAGAATGGCCAGTAGTTGGTCCATGACTATTAGCCACAGCAGTGGCGAAATTACACTTCCTTGGGGACATCCCCTTGTTGGTGCTGTTGTTAGGGACTCGTTATTTAGTCTTGCGGTTATTCTTCTACTTTTGAGCATGCTAAGTAGCCACTCTATTGTAGTGGAATCAAATTTTTTAGTTTCCGCGGCTTGTTGGATTATATTGTAGTTGGTGTTGTCAAATGCACCCTGTATATCAACAAATATGCAAGACAACATCTCTTTGTTCCGAAGCGTATCTTCGATTTCATAAATGAGCTCATGTAATACTGTCTCTGTTGATTTCCCTGCTTGATAAGAAATTTGGATTTTATGTGTAAGTCTAATACTTTTTCAATGGTTTTAAGAACGAATGACATTAGACTTATTGGCCTATAATATTTGACCTTGTCTCCTGTCTTCGTTGCACCTAGTTTAGGAATAAAAACTACCCTCGTTTCTCGCCATACAGTTGGTATGTTTTTTATTTATTTTTCAACATCAAATATTACACCGAAAAAAAATTATTTACAAAAACGGTGGCTATTTCCTTATTTAACTAACTTAATTTTCAATGAATTTTTTGTTAATTTTCTTTCAGATTATGTATCCTAGGCAATAGATTGCCCTAAATAATGTTATTAAGTAAGGAAGTAGTATATCTATGCCTTGCTGTAAAAAGATTGGGTATATACCATCCTCGCCTGGAGATTTATATGGAGAAAAAGAGCTGACCGCCCAGCGTATTGCTCCTGGTGTAAAGATTTTTTCCGTTTGTTTGTAGGCTCGTTGTGGAATCATTTAGGACCTAGCATCCTGTATTCCGTAATGTTCGTGACCTGGTTCAATAATAATAGATTGTGGGAAGTGTGCCTGAAGTAGGTACTTCAGAGTTTCCTTACCCGATACCGTGAGGTCACCATTTGGCTTCCTTATAGAACCTAATGGGTTCTTGTGGTCCAGAGATAGAGCTTTTTGGAGCCGGCATGCTGCAGGCAGTTTGTCCACCTTGCAACATAGCTCTTTTCAGCTTGCTCGCTTCCTCTTTCTTATTTCTTTGTTATATTCAGTGAGAGCCCTTCGATAAGATGACCAATCTCTAGTCGAACTGGCCCTGTTGAACAGTTTTCTTACTGTTCTGCTCTTGGTGTCTAAATCATGGTTCCACCAGGGAACATCTCTTTTGCCTCTGATCTTGACTAGATGTGAACTTATATTATAGGCATTAATTATTGCCTCAGTTGTTTCTGTGGCAGCACTCTCTAAATCCGTGATATCGAATATATTGAGTTGTGCACTTTATAGGTTGTCTGTTAGGTTACTCAAGAACTCAGACCACCTTGTGTTTTTAGGGATTCTTTTTTGGATATCAACACTTTCTGATTTTCCCATATCAAACCGTATATATCTGTGGTCTGATAATGACGGAATCGTTGAGACGTGCCAGTTGGATATACTCCTGCTGGTGTCTACATCAGAAAGTGTAATGTCTAGGACCTCTTCCCTGATTGACGTGACGAACGTTCGCTCGTCACCTACATTATTAATGTTGATATTATTTGTTTGGCAGAACTCGAGCAGGCGATCTCCTCTCTCGTTAATGTCTGTGCTACCCCACACAACATGATGCGCGTTGGCATCGCAAGCTATTAAGAATTTCATGTTCACTTTTTTGCATTCATGAACGAATTCTTGTACGAGTTTTGGGGGTAGTTCACTTTCATCACCCGGAAAGTATGCCGAAGCAACATTGACTAAGGTCTTACCACCGAGTGGTAGCTTGATGGTTATAGAGACAGCTGTTAGGTCTCTGCCGATAAATTGATTCAGTGGGAAAATATTAAGTCCAGAGCGGCAGAGAATCACCGTTCTGGGTCTTTCTTCTCCCGGGTCATATATTAGTTGTCCGGTTGTGAATAACCCTAATACTTTGTGATTATGAGCCCAAGGCTCTTGGATGAAGGCAATGTCCCAGCATCTGCTTATGAATAGTTGACTCAATAGAGCAGTTGCTGCCTTTGATCTATGAAGATTTATTTGAATACAACATAAGGCTGTATTCGTGTTTTGCTTCATTTTTTTTTTTTTTTAAGGCTGTGGTATGCCTTGTGTGGGTGTTGGGGGGGGGGGTGTCATACCCGGTTTAGCAAGCGTCTCGCTCTTTTCTTTCTTTTTGGGGGCGGGAAGACCGTGTTTTTTAAGATTTTTCCCTGATTTCCCTGGTTTTTGCGCACCCGAGATGGTTTGGTTCCCATGGTTTGTCAGTTTTTACGGTTTGAGAAGATTCTTCCTTCTCATCTTTGTTTGCTGCTTGTTGGACACCCGATGTTCCAGGTTAACTCTGTTCTGATGCGGATTGGGATTCGCCTTTCCCATCTTCCACATTGGTCCGTACAGGATCTTTTTTCTGTCTAAAACAGACGAAACCAAAGAGCCAGTTTACGCTGAATTTTTGAAGTTTCAGTACTTGGAAGTCCGTTGGTCTAAGGCCATGATTAGTTGGAGATAGTCATTCTCCCTGTCTTTCCTTGAATATACTTGTATATCCGCACCCCTTAGCTCTTTGTTTTGTACCATTAGCCGCCTAATGATCTTTTCGTTACTTTCACTCAAGCAACGTGGAAGATAGACGTAAAAAAGGTTGGGCTTCGGCGCGTCAGCCTCGTCAACTACCTTAAGGTCCGCATTTTCCCATGGTTTTAATTTGGGGACGGTCTAGCGAACCCACGACGCGGTTTCCTCGTCCGAGCACCCGACAATGACGTGTCCGTTTCTTGGCCTACAGCCTAAAAATGTTGGGCAAATACCGTCAATTGGTAGGTCCGCAATCGTGTCCATTATATTGACTTGTATCTAGTCAATATTTTCTACCGAAAATTTGGTATCACCACATCACTGTAGTTTTGGGTAATGGGCTTATTTTTGGCTTTGGCCCCATCCGTGGATGGTTTTTCTTTTTTTGGAGGGTTACCTTTTGGTGACACCTCGTCAGATCGATTTCTCTTTCACGGAGGTCGATCTCTTATTTTAAATTGGCACAGTTTTAGAGCTTCTTCTTGTGAGTAGCCCTGAAGAATTAGATGCCGTAATCTTTTTTTTGCAGCACCGTTTAGGTCTGAATACTGCTTTACATTAAGATCATTCATACGGCGCAGGACATGGAATCGCAGGACATGGAATCGCCCTTTTTGAATATTGGAGATATTGAACTTAAACTCCAGTCATCAGGCATGCTATCCTCGATCTATATTTGTTTGATGATTTGATGCATGAATTCAATCATCACTTCACCTCCTGCCTTAAAAAGTTCAGCTGGCAGGTTATCTTGTCCAGCAGCTTTGTTGTTCTTTAATTTTCGGATGGCTACTCCCACTTTTGCAGGACTGGGTGTATCTGATTTTGTTAACACCTTTAGTTTATTATTAAAAATATATACTTAAGTAATATCTGTTGGGAAGTATAGGAAGAAGCATGATTGGATCACTAGTGAGATAATAAATGCAATGAAGGTTAGGGATTCGTTTTCTTACTATAAAAAAAAATATCCGTATGATATTAAAGTAAAGAAATTATATGAAGAACATAGGAAAAAAGTAAAATTTCTCGTAATAACGGCAAAAAAAAATTATTGTTCTGATATGGTCTCCAGAGATCCAAGTAGCGGAAGAAATTTATGGAACTTATATAAAAGAATAATGTATAATAAGAATCGTACAAAGAACAATATGGTTTTGAGAAGAACTCCAACACCACTGCCGCTTGTCTATCACTCACAGACTTTATTTCAAAAGTAAGGACTGTGGTAAATATACGGCTTGTCTTTTTGGACTTGCAAAAAGCCTTTGATTGTGTGGACCATGAAGTTCTGCTCGTTGGTAAGTTCATTCGGTTATGATGTTCGGATTGAGTAGACGTGTTGAATTTTACTCCTGATTTGTTATTGGGTTTTTATAGCAATTTTGGAATATGAGTGGTTGGATTACACTGTGAAATTAATAAAAACGATAAATACTTTTTCTGGATAAACATTTGTTTCTTAATTAATATGTAAAAGTTTTCAAATTATTGTTAAATAAACTTTTTGAACTTCTTTTTATAATATACAAATAGAAACAAAAACAGTTTGAATTATCAGTTATTTATTTTTTGCTTTGTGTACAATATTCAACATGTGCATGTATAAATATAGAAATTTTGGAAAAAAAATAGTTGGACAGAACTGTGAAATCAAAAATACTTTTTTTGGTACATATACACATTTATTTTTAAAATTTTTAAAATTAATATACGTACAAATCTTTTTCAAATTTTATTTTATATTAAATAAACTTAATAAAATTAAACTTATTATTAAAAAAATTGCAAGTAATGATGAGTTTAATATAAGCACAACAAACAGTATTCATGAACTAATTTTATAAATAAACAATAATGACAAGTGAATAAATGAATAAGCAATAACAAGTGTCAAAATTGTCTCAGTTTTCTCTCGTGTAAACTAGTTGCATGTTGCATGTTTCTGTGATAAATTTTTTTTTTAATACATTATTTTATTGTAATTTAACTTTTATTTTTTGTTTAAACTTTATAAAAGTAGGTACTTAATCGCTAATAATTTTTGTTTGGTTTTTCTTCTAATAAAAATAATTAAATTTTTGGTACATATTTGCATTACTCTTAATTTTTTTATGACTTTTGTGTTGTGTTGTGATTAATTCAAAATAATTATTATTGTTATTTTCTTTTTGTTTTTTATTTGGTAAGAAGATCATTTTTTGTAAGTATACCCTAAATTTCTTTTTCTTTAATTTTTTTTTTTTTAAATTTGTTTATTTTGGTTGATTACAGATCTTAGCTTTTTTATTGTATATAAAAAAAGTTTAAGAATTGGTATAAATCTGGCATCCATTTTAAACTTAATATTAAATTAAATTCCTTTCTTTTTTATTTCAATATAAGAAAGATCAAGGCATTATTTTATTTCTATTTATTACATACCTATAAGGATTACTTCTTTAAATTAATACAAAAGTGTTTACTTCACTCAGCTACTCTTATTTTTTTCTTTTCTTTTTACTCACTTTACTTACGGTAACGGTACTCTTCTCAATTTTCTCAATTTTATTTTAATTTCTTCGTTAAGTGTTTAATTGTATAGCATATGCAACGCCTGTATATGTAATATACTAAGTTATTACAAATTAACATTTACTTAAGTAGGGTGGACCATATAAAAGATTTTTAATTTATTTTTTTTTCCAATTCATTATTTTTAGCAAAGTAGTAAATCAAAAATAAAGGAAGACAAGAAATAAAAAGGAAAAAAGAAAAAAAAATTTTGTTTTTTTGTTTTTTTTTTTTAAAAATATCTGTTGTACTTCTTTTATTAAAATTTATTTTTGTTTTTCAATTGGACTTTGCTGTTTCCTTATTGATTTCCTAATTTCTAATATGGTTAACCATACTTGCTCTAGTGAAGATTGTCGCGATCGGAAATCAGAAATTTTCATTTGCTGCTCTGGATTGTGTAAACAATCCTTTCATCCTAAATGCGAAGGACTATTAGGTTCCCTCGTTGATAAAGTGTGAACGGAACCTGGAGTCTATTGGTATTGCAAAAATTGCCGCAAGATCTCTTTCAGTGCTTTAGTTTCTAGGCTTTCAGTGATTGAAGCTGAATTTCTAAAAGACAGCAGAGATGTTCTGAACTTCCAAACCAATTTTGCTTGCCTTTCTGAAGCTTTTTCTTCATTGAGAAACTTCAAACGTACTGATCAATTTTGTAATTCGTCTGTAAGCTTAAACGAATCTAGTGAAATACAAGTTGGTGTCAAAACCAGGAGTCAACCTAAGTCGCCAACATCACTCAATAGGCCCAATGCGACAGTTAGTAAATCAAGCGGCACCAAAAAACCAAAACCAAAATCACCAAGTATTTCTGCAAAAAAACCTAGTAATGATGGTCCAACCCTTGCCAACATTATTAATCTAGTAGTGGTACTAAGATTACTGTTAACAGCTTAAACAACCCCTCTCAGACTGCTGGAATTAATATCACACCTAACAATGCGGTTCTAACTTCCGGGGTTGTTCATAATGCCCTTGCCAATTCTAATTTTTTAAAAGTTGTTCCTAAATCCAAAGTCTTATTCATCTCTCGACTTCTTCCGAGTACTACTTCTACAGATGTACTTCAGCATATTGAAGTTAACTGCCAGATTACAACTTCAAATAACGTCATTCACTGCGTGAAAATTGCTGAGAAGCAATACGCTTCCTTTAATTTCTGAGTATTGGTCAGAAATTGCAGCTCTAAATGAAACTGAGTACTCACGAAAAGAGAGGTAAGACTCAAGGCAATGTTGTGAAAAACTTACGTTATTGTACTTCAGTATAGTATGTATTATAGTATATATTTATAGGTGAACAAACAATGAACATACCATTGAGAAAATATTTACGTATGTGTATTATTGTATTCTAATGCAATGCTACTATTTTTACTGGGGTGGCATTATGTAATTTGAAACATCGTGTTGTTCCGACTCTTTTCAAAAGGTTGCATTGCATAATTTTGTTTTCGATTATTTTTATTTTGTTTCAATATTTTCAATTTTGGTAATATTGTGTAAAGTTGAAACGCTACTTTTTGACGTTTGATACGACTAAATTTTGGCGATTGAAAAATGGTTGACACTTTTAGGTAATTAAAAAATTATTAAAATATTTATTTTAGACACGCACAGAAATAAAGATTCCAATAAAATTAAAAATTAGGTAAATTTACAATGAATAGCTTTAAAAAAAAAACATCTTCAGAATAAAAAAAATGCTGTTATTATTTTTTTTTTTTTTTTACACTCTACAGTAACTTAGGTAGAATCACCTTTTCGTGCTTAATTAAGTACTGTACTGCAATTTTACACTACAATCTACAATATTTCGAGTATTTATTTAACAAATTCCTGGCTTATCAACTCATTAAATGTGGAAAACTACTGCTATTGTCAGGAACTAAGCCTTCTTAAATAGAATAGCTTCATTTTTATTTAATTTGTTACCAGATTATACTCTCAATTATTTTTTGCCATTTATTTGATCCCAATGACAAAGGGTACTGGATCAGGTCGAAAAATCCATAAAGCATTTTTTTTCCGTTTGCTTCATCGGGAATCGAACTTGGGACCTTTCGGTTGAAAGGCAGGCGCTCTACCTACTGCGCCACCCAGCGTGTTACTAGCTTCTTTTACTTGTATCTATTTGCAATTTTTTTAAATTATTTTTTCAATATTATTTTCTAATAGTAATTGTTGAAATTTTAACAAAAGAAATTAAAAATGGAATTATTTAAAGTGTTTCACTTTTTTTCGAGCGTTTTAAAATAAATTAACGTTTTTAAATTATGTAATGTCATCCAAATTTTGTTTCGATCGAAATATTTGAAACAAAGTTACATAATCCCACCTCTGAAACAAATCCAAAATGATTGTGTGCAAAAACAAAACAGAATTTACGATTTTTCGCCAATAGTTAAGAATATTTTTTGAAAAATTCAAATTTATTTATGAAATAAAATCACCATGAATACAGGGACCTTGTCCAAGTTTAATGTGACATATTTTTTATAAAGTTAATTTAATTGATCAAGGATTTGTTTAGCTTACAAATAAAAATTCGAAAAATAAAAATTTGTTAATTTTTATATATTTTAGCAAAGGAAAAATGTCGAGTTGAAGCTTGGACATTTAATTTAAACTAATTTAACTTCAATTCGGCATAAAAAGCCTTTTTTTGATCAAAATTAATTTAAATTTCCTTATTTATAAAAAAAAATATTTATTAATGTAAATATTTACAAAATAAAAATTTAACAAAAAAAGAATTCAACAAATAATAAAATTAATTATTAAATAAGCAAAAAAAAACATTAACAAAATATTTATTCTTTTACACAGCCACCATGTGCAGAACAATCTTTTAATAAGTGCACAACAAGGTTTTAATAAGGCACAATAAGTTTTTCTTTCCGAAACATTATTTTTATCGAAATGGTCCTCACAGATAATGTAGTTTTTATTCGTTTCAACATCTGAAAACTTACATTTGTGAAATTTGAAAAACCGACCTACATAGTTCTATTATTGTCACAAACAGCACGTTTTCCACCCGTTATACGATTGTCGTTCATAATTTTGAATATTTTAATAAATCTTATAATAACTATTTAGATGGGTATTATCACAATTATAAGTATTATTTAAAAACCATTCTCTATTGAGGTCATCGTCTTGGAGACAAAGTCAACGATGTTAGTAGTTGTTGGCTTACCTCTTTGAAAATCGTGTTGTTCAACACGAATAAACCGTTATATAATCATATAAGAAGTCATATGTTATACGGTTATATACAGTTTAGGAATACACGAGAGCTTGGCGGTAGGTCTTTAATTAGTGCATTAGTTTATAGGGTGGTTTTTATGGAATGGAATAACGGAAGAATTTTTCCATAAATAAAGCGAAATGCCCGATTAAAGAGGCAAATTAAACAGAAAAGAGATGGGACGCACAAAATTTCCAAAATAAAGACATGGTAAATGCGCCCTGGTATGTTCGCAACAGTGATTTGCACAGAGATCTAAAAATTCCTTGCATAGAAAATGAAATAAAAAGATATGCAGCAAAGCATATAGCTCGTCTGGAGGGACATGTTAACGTTGAGGCCACTCAACTGCTAGATAATCAAAATGATGTCAGAAGGCTTAAAAGAACTAAGCCACTAGATTTAATACGATAGAATTTCGTAAACTTTTTCTTTAAGAAAATCAAAAGAGCAATAAATTAATGGTTAGTCCGTTGGACTAGTATTAATGGGAGGGGTGTGGTTTAGTCAGTAAAAATCTGGCACACAATGGAAGCTACGGGGCTCATTGTGTCTATGAAGATTCCCACCAATCCACGCAAAAAAAAAAAAAAAAAAACTTTAGAGAAAATGTAAAATTCACTAAAGAAAGTAAAATATGTATCATTTTTAACTTACATACACATGTTTTAGGCTTTTTAAGGCTCTGTTAGGGCTTTTTTATTCCTAAAAAAAAAAAAATTATTTTACGTAAATGAAAAAAAAAATGAGAAAAACTATTTATATAACATTCGCTACTTCTCCTGATATATTAAATACAAAAATTACTTTATTAATAATAAAATTGGAAGTTATAATTCACTTCCGAACCCGAATGACAAGTTTTGTCGAACAATTTTCAAATTATTTTCCGTTCCGACGAAGAACAGCATACATAAATTTAAAAATTTCGGATAATTAATGACATTTTCAGACCGCGGAATACAATACGGACTTCAGCATACGAAATGCGGAATGTAAACGGAATTTGACATTCCGACGGACTTCAACATAACCACCTTAACTTTGTTTTTATACCAAGTTTTAAGATTGTTTTTAAACTTTCACTTTCAAAAAGAATTTAATTTATTTATTTAGCACTGGACTGGATAAATCTTTCCCTTAGGGATGTAGGCGTTTTTGAAAAATAAATAAGTTCAACAATGGATCAATGACCAATTTTTTTTTTTAAATATCTTCCCATATGTTGTGTATGAGTAAACTCTTTTCTTAAGGGGAAGTGAGATTTATTTTGTATTTGAAGTGCTTGTAAAGGGGTAAAGTTTTATTTTGAAATTATGGTTGTATTTGGACTGCATTCTGTAATTATATATATATATATATTTTTTTTTTTTAACACTACAGTAGCTTAGGTAGAATTACCTTTTCGTGCTTAATTAAGTGCAGTACTGCAATTTTACACTACAATCTACAATATTTCGAGTATTTTATTTAACAAATTACTGGCTTATCAACTCATTAAATGTGGAAAACTACTGCTATTGTCAGGAACTAAGCCTTCTTAAATAGAATAGTTTCATTTTTATTTAATTTGTTACCAGATCTCAATTATTTTTTGCCATTCATTATATCCCAATGACAAAGGGTACTGGACCAGGTCGAAAAATCCATAAAGCATTTTTTTTGTTTTTTTTTTTTGCTTCATCGGGAATCGAACGTGGGATCTTTCGGTTGAAAGACAGGCGCTCTACCTACTGCGCCACCCAGCGTGTCGAATGAGTAATATGCTTTATTGTTAGTGTTTCGGAACAATAGTTGCATATTGGAGGTTGAGTGTTTCTGATTGGATGAATTACAGGTTTCCCGGCGAAGGTGGGCCGCGTAAGTAGATATTACCGCAATTTTCGCATCTAGGTCTGATTTTGTATTCTTATATGCCTATATGTCCTAGTATCCATGCCAATCGCAGTTTGCCTTTTTTATGAGCTATGGAGTGGCGTATATATTTTGCCACATATTCATGGTTGCATGGGTTTTTAGTTGTTTTAATTGAACTGAAGCTATCCGTTATAATTATTACATCACTTTGTTCATTTTCGGTAGCTTTGATCGCCCTAAAGATTGCAGTTATCTCGGCTATGAGAATATAGCATTCTTCCGGCAGTGTTCCCGTCCCCCAAAGGGAGTTGTTTTTTTACTATCGCTTAGCCCCACCTAGGTTTCCTTTGATCCATCTGTGTATATTTCTATATGGTTGTTTAGTGACTCTTCTAATTCTAAAAATAGCTGTTTATATGTTTCTTTAATTGTTTTTTCTTTTGAATGTTATAGCTAAATAGGTGTCTTTCACTAATTTTCTCTGGTGACATGTTTAGGTTTAGTTCCGATGTATCATCATAGTGATTTTATGTGAATATTGAATTTTAGTTTTTGGCTGAAGTGCATGCGTAGGATTTTTATTTGTTCTTGAGGCTTTATTATGTTATTGTGGTTGATTGTGCATTTGTTGCATGAATGTTTTGTGCAGAAAGCATTTGCATTGATCATTTGTGTTTTTTTTTTTGTGTATAGTATTATGTTATCTGCATAGATTTGGTGTTTTAGGTTGGGTATGTTTATTAGATTTGTACTGAGGTTGTTTATGTAAGTGTTTAAGATTACTACTGATAGATGAGAACCTTGAGGAAGGCCTATTTGTAAATTTTTTGTGGTCGAATGGCAGCCATTATGAACTTATGCCACTATGAACTTATTTCGTATTTTGCGTTTACTAAAAAACTATTTATGTAATTGATTATGCACTTGCTGATCTCCAAGAAAATAGTTGTTTTATGACTGTCTCCTTTGGTACTCTGTCGAAAGCATCCAAATCACAAGAGATAAGGTCACAACTCTTTTTATTGTCGAATGCTTCACATACATCGAATTCTATTTTGTGTAGTAGTGTGTAATCTTCTAAAACCTTGTATTTCCGGCGATAATTTTTCTTCAGTGTGCCAGTTTAGTTTTTTGGCTATTATTTTTTCCATGATTTTAGAAAGTACAGGGAGCAATGAGATGTATCTGTAACTTGAATGACTTTGGGGATCCTTTCCCGGCTTCGCTATAGGTATCAGCTCCGCTGTCTTCCATATTTGTGGAAATTGGCCAGAGCTGTAAACGCTATTATAAAACCTGCACAGTCTTTGGAGGAATTTTACCAGGGCATGTAAAACCATGCCATAGGTGACTGCCTCCAAACCTGGTGTGGTTCCCTCAAAGTGAGTGATTCAGTGTTTCTTTCATCTATTATTTTTTTGTTTTTTTTTTTTTGCTATAAACAGCTAAAGCGTTAGGTATTAAAATATCTTTATCACTTAAGTGGTGCTTTTTTGGGTTAGGATACGATAGGATAAGTTAGGAAGAAAAGAAGAGAGATAGATTAGTAATAGGAAGTTGATGAATAAAGGTATTAATATTTTCTTTAAACTTTTGCAAATTGTAAGCGCGAACACCATTCTCGAACCACATTCTTGAAGTACGAGCTATGAAAGAACTTGCATAACCTACTTTATGCCATCTTGGAATTTCCACCGTGTAGGGGTGAACATTTGCGGCTTCTCTTGTTTCACGTTGGAATTGTTTAAGAGGAGGAAGAAGTGCTTTGATTTCTGCTGAACATGTGTTCACACTTAATAAGTATATATAAAACAGAGAAAGTGCTTCGACTACACGTCGATGTCCAAGAGAAGTTAGGGATGAAGTATATTGTAATCTTTCCATCTAATTGATATTGTAATCTTTGCATCTAAAGTTGGATTATTTTGATTTGTAAAATTAGGGAAAGAATTTTGTTGGGGTAAAATGTGTGGATGATGAATTATTTAATAGGCATAACTCAGGGTTATCATCTATCCAGTCTTCAAGTAGTTGCCGGCATTCAGATGTTAGGTGATCACCGCAGGTTTCGCTTCTTGCATTAAGGTCACCCAGAATAATATATGGTGCTGCGAGTTGGTCTTTTATATCTTCTAGGTTATCTCTTTGCAGCTCCAGATCATGCTCTAGATAGAGGTTTACTATAGTAATCTGTTTGTTTATACCTGAAAACGTTACCGCTATAAGGATGGATAAGATTTCATGTTGTTTTGCGTAGTTGTTTAATTTTTTTTTTTTTTAATTTTAATTTTTTTTTTTTTGCGTAATTGTTTACTTAATTGCTTTTTTGGTGATATTTTTGGTTTTAGAGTTTCTGTTCCTGATTTTGCTCATGGTGCTATTTATTGCTTTCTGTTTGTATTTGTGTTTTGGGTTGAATTGTTTTTTGTTTTTGTTATTGAGTTGTTGCCATTGGTTGTTGTGGTTGTGTGTTTAGTTTGTTTGTTCCTGCTGTTGTTGCATATGTTGTTGCTGTGCTTGTTAGGGGGATAGGGTTTTCTCTAATTTGTTCTTTGTAAAGTTTTAGTGCTTTTCTTGTTATTT
The DNA here is from genome assembly GCA_963942445.1 of Argyra leucocephala. Taxonomy (NCBI): domain Eukaryota; kingdom Metazoa; phylum Arthropoda; class Insecta; order Diptera; family Dolichopodidae; genus Argyra; species Argyra leucocephala. The sequence continues at coordinate 14,035,643 of OZ012682.1, read as the reverse complement.
TTCTGTCTGTACTGATTTGTACTAGTACCTTTTCCCTAAGATAAACTGGGCATGATTGGACATTTGCGAAATTTGTAGGCAGTTTTTCGGGTTTACAGTTAATGCAGAATTTGACTGCATCGTTGTTAATGGGTTTCTTGTTCTTCTTCTTGATTTTCAATGCCACAATTAACAGATCTAGTTTTTTCTGCTTTGCAGTACTTGTCTACATGGTTAATTTTTTGGCGTCTGAAGCATCTCATAGGTGCTCTATAGTAAAGTCTTACTTCTATTTTTAAAAATCCGATTATGACCTCTTGGTGGTGTTGTTTGGTCAAAGGTGATGCATATAGCTCCTGAATACCTTTGGTGATTGGAATTTGGTGATTGTTCTGTGGTTCTGGCCTTGCAACGAAATATTTTTATAACATTTACATTTTTGGTCTTTAGGCCTTCTAAGATTTCCCCATCAGTTAGGTCGATTATATCTCTACAATGGAAGTATTCGAGTCGAATCTATATTTCTCCTAGTTTTTTTTAGTTCTACGTAGTTCTTCGCTAATTGTTTATTTGCAAATTTTAACATTACGTTACCTTCTGTGTTGTATTTGCCTCGTATTTTGTTGTATATATTCTTAGTAGTTTATCTACTAGGAATATATTATCGCTTCTTATACTTTTTGTTTTGTCCTTGGTTTTTATTATTAGGAATTTTGGTTCTTTTGCGTTGTTATTTATTTGTTTTATCGCGGCTAGGGCCGGAAAAATTTCTACATTATTTATTCGGTTTCTTTTTACTTTGCGTCCGTCCTGGTGATCCATATTCAAGAGGGGACTGTAGTAGTTATCGCTCCCCACGGGACCTATGCTAACCACTTACTTTTTTTTTCCTTTTTTTTAAATTTTGGAATTATTTTTATAAAATTTAGTATTTATTTTATTATTATTTTTGATGTAGTCCTAATGTGGTCCGTTTTAATTTTTTGTGTTATATATTTTTCAAATGTCCGTTTAATCTATTTTTTTTGTTTGCTGGGTAATTTTTATTTTACTTTACTCCGAGCACTATAATTGTTTTATTTTAGTACCTAATCTGATTGAGTTGTTGAGAGTTTCGTGTATTCTGGTAGAATTAACACGCCTTTTATCCTCATTGAAGTGTACAGCTGAATAGGTAATTTCCCTTTTTTTGATCTTTTCTTCCCATCCTAATATAAACTTTAATTAAATTTACGGAACACATTTTCTTTTTAGGTTTTATTTGATTTAATTCGGTTTTCGCAGAATAACCAAATGATTTCCGTTTTATATATTGATAGTCCAAAAACACGTGCTTCAACTTTGAAACCCTTTCTTTCTCATCAGTAATATCGAATAAACTAGTTTATTTCGCTGCGGATTTATTTTTTTTTTTTTTAAGTATCACGGGCGAGTCTCCAAATGCAGTATATTGTATTTGTTTTCAATTTATTTCTCTTTTAATTTTTATTATTTTACATTTTAGAAAATCCTTTATAAATTTATTATTATATGTATGTTGAAAAGAAATACTTCATTTTACTTATTTTTCTTTTATTTTTTTCAATCTTTTCACGGCCACGTTCTGAACAAGAAAATAGAAAAACAGTACCTCTTCTAAAACATCTGTCACACCAAAGCAGCGGTGTCTTCTACTACATATAAATATTTTTTTTTTCTAATTCAGAATTGAAAAAATCTAGCTAACAAAATATCCAATTAATTTGATACAATTCTCGTCTTGAGGTAGTTTTGGTACTGTCTTTTTTTTTGCTTCGGGAATCAAACTTGGGACATTTCGCTTGAAAGGACAAAGTAGAACCTTACAAGAAATTTAAAACTGACAGATGTAATTGCTGAAAGAAAAGTTATAATGTTTCTAGAAACAAATGCAAATAAATATATCATCAATCAGAAAAAGTTAATGCACAACCGTCGGTTAAGGCCAAAATTCTAAACCAGCCCAACAATAGTAGGATCTAATCTCCCTTTCCAGTGTAACTTTACAAAACTCAGATAGTCTAGATATTTTAGATAGCCTAGGTATGCATGTAGACCAAAAAATTACTTGGAACAATTAAATTACTTGGAACAATTAAATTTTTGACACCGCGAAAAGAGAATCCAAATGTTTGGGATACTTGAGTCGATGTAAAACTCTCTTTTCACCTTCGGAACTTGTTAGTATCAATAAATCATTTATACCACCCAAGATGGAATACAATTCACACATTTGTGCATTATTTGTTGATTAATTAATTTATTTATTTACAATTTACTGGAATAAAGCCGTTACAGATTTTCCTTACCACGAAGTTTCTTACATACTAAAATTATTAAAAAGAAATATATTAAGATATGATTTTTCTCTTAAAATTTAACCTACTATAATTAAAATCAATTACAAAAGTACAACTATTAAAAAGGCGTTGAACATTAACTATAGGTTCCGAAAACCCATAGTTTGTTCTATGTGCATTGAGATACAAAAATCTCGTAGGTCTAAATTTACAAAAATAAAAATAATATGAACATTTATTACGAAATAAATTTAAGAAATATGAACAATTTATTTTGGTTGATAAAATGTCATTAGAGAACATTACTGCTGCAGCATTACGCCTAGTTTCAAGATTATCAATCTTAATAAGTTTGCATTTTGATACATAGTCAATAACGTGAGGTTTCCAATTAAATCTGCGAAAACAAAACTCAATCATATTTTTTTGAACGGATTCAATTCTCTTAATATGCTTAGCATAAAAAGGCATCCAAATACGCAAAGCATATTCAAGATTAGACTGAACCAAAGAACTATATAACGCTTTAAATGTGTAAGGGTCAGAAAATTGTTGAGAATTTCGCTTGATGAAACCAAGCATAGAAAACATTTAATAACGCTACTCTTCTTACAAAATGTCATAGCCTTAACGTGTCATACATTTATTAATATTCAATTTAAACCCATTAAACGAGCACCATTCATAAAAATTATCAATGTCACTTTGTAATCGAAGACAGTCATCATACGATTTAATGATTGCGAAAATTTTATAATCATCAACAAAAGATAAGATAGGATTAAAAATTTTAAAATTAACATCGTTCATATATATTAAAAATAACAGTGGGCCAAAAACAAATATGAGTGGGAAATCAGAAGTGGCAACAAATGAATAGGATTTAATATTCGATATTGATACTGTGAGTTTCCTATGAGATAAATATGAAAGAATCCATTTCAACATGATACCACGGATTCCCAAAGCTTCCAATTTACAGAGAAGTTTAATATGATCAACTTTGTCAAAGGCTTTGGAAATGTCAGTTAAAATGACATCGACTTGTTGACCATTTTTCACTGAATTAAAAAGGGTATATAAAAAGCTGATAAATTGGTTGTTGTGGATCAACCCTCCATGAAGCCATGCTGATTATCAGATATATTACCTTTAATTAAAAAATATATATTATCAGTAACTATTGATTCGAAAAACTGAGGATAGCTGACAACTTAGCACTTGTCTTAAAGTTTTCGACAACCAATTTCGAGCCAGACTTCAATAGTGGAATGATATTAGATAGTTTCCAATCATCCAAAAATAGGCCTTCCTTTAGTGACATATTAAAGATTGTACATAATGGTGAAGATAAGCTATTTATAGATTTTTTTTTATATTATAGCCAAAACTTAGGTTTTGAATCTTTAACTACTTGCGTACCGTTGACTATTTGAAAAAGGAAAGGATAGTTAGAAGATAGGAAAGACAAAGGAAGAAGAAAAGTTTTGTGGGAAAGAGCGAACAATGTTGTTAATATTCGTCTTAAACCTTTGTAAGTCATAAATAAAAAATCCTTCTCTCATTGGGAATGCTTCGATTGGGACGCGATTCCAAAATCGGGATGTTCTTACTATAAAAGAATTTCCATAACCGCACTTAAACCATCTTGGAATTTCCACTGTGAAAGGGTAGGTACTTCTGCCTCTCGTGTTGCGCGATGGAATTGCTTAAGAAAGGGGAAGAATTGATTTTAATTCCTCGGAACAAGTGCCAACACCTAGCAGATATCTATAAAATAGAGTAAGTGCTCCAACAATATTACGATAACCAAGTGGTATAAGGGATGAGGTCGCATTTATGCCGCCTATAAGACGAATGGCGCGGTTTTGAACTTTGTCCAAAAAATTTAAGGCAGTTTTTGTTGCACCTACCCATAAATGTGAGTTATACTCGAGCTTGATTCGTATATATGCTTTATAGATTATTAAAAGGTCTCGAGATGAAAAATAAGTTTTCAAAAAGCCTAAACATTTTGCGACGCTTTTCGCAATATCGAAAATATATTCATTCCAGTGCGTATTTTGATTCACTCGCATTCCGAGAATGTTCAAGTCTTTGAGTCGATGGATACCTTCATTTTAAAACCGGAGAGCAGGTTCGAATGCTGTTAGCTTGTTACTAGCAAGACATATTTGAGTTTTTAATTGTTAATATTGAAATAATATGTTTTTGAAATAATGGAAGTAATAGCTATGGGCCTATAGTTTGAAGGATTGCTTTTGTCACCTTTTTTAGGAATAGGATAAACTTGGGCAACTTTCCAATAGGACGGGTAAGTTCCTGAAGAAAAGGACAAATGGAATAAGATGCGCAGAGGTTTAGAAATAGCGAAGGCTATGTGTCGCATCACAATTGCAGGTATACCATCAGAACCGGTAGATTTTTTTATATCGAGATTCTTCAAGACTTTTACTACAGCTCTTGTTCTAAAGTAGATCCTTCCGAAGGAATAATTTAGAACAGGGATTGATGAAGGATTTTGGGTTGTAAGAGGGAGTGTGGAATTAGCAGCAAATAATTTTGCGAAGAGATTAGCCTTTCCAACAGAATCTGATATAATAGTACTATTATTATCAATTATAGGTGGAAACGAAGACTTGCAAAATTTTTGACCAACATTTTTAGCAAATGTTCAGAAAGACCTGCTATTGTTGGGGAGATCAAAGATTTCTCGTCTCAATCTTTGGTTATGCAGGAATTTTTGCTGATTGATAATTTTTGTACATTTATTCCTAACCACTTTATAACTCTCATACGTATTGACTGTTTTATTGTTCTTGTATTTTTTGTAAGCTTCTTCTTTGGATTTCAGAGCTTTACTGCAGAGGTCATTGAACCAACCTGAGGGATTTCGTTTTATACTTCTAAGGCTATTTGGAATGAAAGTTTTCATTCCTAATAGAATCCTCTTGGTAATCGCCTCTGCAGCAAAGTCGATATTTTTATATTGGAAACACAACGACCAGTTCGATGCTTTTAAAAGTTGTTGAAGCCTTCCCAGTCAGCTTGGTGATAATGCAAACTAGTCTTTTGGGAGAATTAGAAGAACTGGTTGTTGTGTCTACTTCGAAGCTTGTGCTGGCAAGACAGTGGTCGGAACCACCTAGCGGAGGGTTAACAGAGATTGAATATTTCCTTGGATGGGTAGTTAGGAATAAATCCAGGAAGTGTCCGTTCTGGTCGCGTCGGTCTGGTATCCTCGTAGGGCTTTTGACAAGTTGAAAAAGGTTGAAAAAATTGGAAAAAAGTTCAACTTGTTTGCCTTCGGGACTGTTGTGACTAGAAAAATTAAGCCAGTCTCTGTTATGAATATTGAAGTCTCCCGCCAGAATAATCTCAGACTCAGGATTGGTTTCCAGAATTGAGTTTATCTGGTTGGATAGTCTTTCTATAAGCATATCAGTTTTTAGCTGATTCGCTTGAGGCGATCTGTAAATAAAACACAAGTGAATAATGTGCTTATCGACGTGTATTGTCATCCAATTATATTGATAAATTGGATTGGAGCACTCAAAACTTTGAATTGTCTTATAAGCTACATCATTTCGTATATACAAAGCAATCCCTCTATGGGGTATAAAAAGTGGCACAAGCGAATAATTATTGATATTAAAATTAATATCATTATTCACAACTTGTGTTTCACTTAGTGCTAGAGTTGCTGGATTTTGAAGCCGTAGATATCTTTCGACGGAATGGAAATTCGTTGATAGACCGCGGATGTTACAAAAATCTATCTTAAACATTATAGCGAACAATTTACAAGAGAAAAGGTAAATAAATTAAAATTAACAGAAGTAATCCAAAAAAAAAATATATATAAATTAAATTTTTTGCCCTACGTACCACTTACTTATACGACCCCTGCAATGAATGCAACTGAAACCAATATCTACACACAACAGTTTTTAATACCTTATTGGGTGTAGAAATACTCTCAGAAACATTCACTGCAGGTTAGTCACAATGAGAAAATTACGGTAATAACAAAACAAAAAAGAAGAAAAAATTATAATGCATTAATGAGAGAATTTTTTAGAAGAAAAAGAAAGCCGGAAAAGAAAAACAAAAAAAAAATTATTTTAATATGAATTGAATCATGATTTTATTATTGTCAACTAAGATGAACAGTTAACAACATTTTGAATAAAGGAGAGAAAAGGAAAAAAAATTAGTTTTGGCTATTTTTAATTTATGTATTATGTATTTGATTTAATGATTATTCTAAAGTAAATTTTATTATTGACACTATTTTTAATTTGTTTTTATAATTTAAATTATTATTATTTTTATTTTTATTTAAGCACTATGATTTTAGTTTTTATTTGTCCATTAATTGTTAATTGCTTATTTAAATGTTCATTAATTGCACCGCACTTTTAATTCATATGTACCTTGAAGTACAGTGGTAAAGTGTTAGCGTATCAATCAAATATTCAATATTCATTAACATTGAAAGGAACTAAGAATTTATTAATATTATTATCGAGATATTTCCAGGAGATACCAGACGAAATCACCTAATATACAATAATAATTTTCATCACTATTTAAATTTTCAACTACAATTCGAATGTTATCTATAAGCTGCTCATAAATATCAAATGGGTTATTAGGTGAAATATATTTTATAAAAATAAATAAATTTCTATTACAGAAATTATTGTTCACAAAATTTCTTATATATTTTTTTTTCTTTATTTTTCAACTATTACTTAAAAACTAACTAAGAACATGTTTTATATTAAATTATTTAAATAAAAGAGATTGTAACAAATTTCTAATGTAATAATTATTAATAGATTTAAAAATAAAGACCTAGCAAAAAGCTGTCTGGTCATATAGAGAAAATTTTATATTTACACATAGCTGTTCAATTAAATTATTGCTGTGCATAAGAGATACTGATTGATTTGATAGCTAACAGAGATACTGATTGATAAAACAAAACTTGATAGCTAACAGTACACCACCACCAAGTCGACGACCAGAAGCAACTGAACCTCTATCATTGCGAAAAACACAATACATTTATTTATCAAATATTTCAGATCAGTAAATTTTTTCATGAAGCCATGTTTCAGTACAGGCTACAACTGAAAATGAGTTGTCACAAATACGTCTGAAGAGCGCATTTGGCTTAGTACGCAGGCCTCTAGTATTCTGGTAATAAATAGAAAAGATGTTAGTATTATTCAAATTGTTATAGTTATTGAGATCTCCAGAAACAGCTTATTTATAAGATGATGATGATAATGTTTGTAATTTAGGTGACGATGAAAAAATTGAGGCCGATGAGGAATATACACATGAAGAAAATGAATGATGTGATGAATAGTAAAAATGTTATTTAAAAGTGAGGATGTGAAACTGCTGGATTCAGACTTACGTGATTTCTTTGAAATAAAAAATCCTTAACTTCAGTTTCAGTAGGCCAAAATGTCGATAACTTAATAGTTCTATAGAATTATAGAAATCTCTGGTGTTGGTGATGTTACAGGAATGGATCCTATATTATCAGTAACAAAAATTGTGAAACAAATAGGAGTGACAATTGATACTGCGGAAATAAAATATGCTGTTATTGCAAAAATTAGTACAACTAATACCTCAGGTGAGCCACCTAAAATTATTGTAAAGTTTAATAAAACAAATACAAAAAAAAAATCATGCAAGAAAAACAAAACAAACAATTAAATTACAATAACATCTTTCCACATGCATCTAATGTCACCGCGATTAATATTCATAAATGAAAAACTAACGCCGTATTTCAATTTCATATTCAATAATGTATCCTCAAATATTCATCTCATTATTTTCACTGAAACGTGAATATTGGACGAAGATATAGATACTATCAACTTAAAATATTTTAAAAAAGTCTTCCAGTGTCGCAAAAGCAGAAGAAGTGGAGGAGTTGGCTTATTTATTCATAACACTTTAAACTTCAAAATATTTTTTGTGATGAATTCAATAGTTTTATTTCAATTACAATACACAAAAACCAAAATAATTTACAAATTACTGCTGTTTACACCTAATAATAACAAATCTTATATTGATCACTTTTTCTCCATGTTTGATGAGCATCTATGTCATTTACGTATAAATGCACTAGTATTAGGAGACTTCAACTTTAATACTAAATTAAATGATGATAATAATGTTAATAAATATAAGATGATAGTAGAATCCAATCAATTTTTCTTTTGTAATGAAACTACTACACGACCAGCCACTGGGTCATGTATAGATCATGTTCTAAAAGATAAATTGGAAAATAATATTAACATTAACTATCTTAACTCAAATTTTACGGATCATTTCGTATTAATACTTGAATTGGATTATGCCACCGAATTTGGAAACAAATCAAATTTCACATTGAAGAAAAAAATCGAACTTGTTATGATGAACGAAACAAATCCTGAAAATAATTTTGTTTGTTAACACAAATAATAATAATATTTATAGAAACAATGTAGATATAAAATATCTATGTATCAAGATTGAATATTAATTAAATAAATCGAACTTGTTCTTTTTATTAAAAGTAAAATGATGTACTTAAAGGTTTTAAAAAATTTATATTTATATAAATTTATTTTTCAAAAAATACATTTTACAATGAATTTTTGGTCGAGTTTTATAACTCACAGATGTTCTATTGACATCTTCTTATAAGTTATAAAGTCAATCAAAATGAAAATAGGAGTTGTATGAAAATAGGAGTCTAACACTATAAATACCTGCTGATAAGTTCTAGTAGTGTTATAATGAACGAAACAATTCCTGAAAATAATTTTGTTTACTAAATTGATGTTAATCAAAGCTAAACAACAAACAATTCCGGTGTCATTAACAATAATCCAATTGAGAGGGTTAATAAATACAAATATCTTGGCGTAATTGTGGATGAATTGGAATGAACATATAAAGGATTTATCAATCAAAACACGAAGAATATCTGGTGTATTTAGGAAGCTAAGTTCACGTGCTCCTCGTAACTCAAAGAAATCTATATTTTCCAGTTTATTTCATAGTAAAATTACATTATGGTATTGGAGTCTGGGCAAATACATATGAAAGAAACTTAAATGCTTTACAGATTATCCAGAATAAAGCAATTAAGAACCTATTTTTGCTTCACTGCCGATCATCAACAAATTTAATACATAAAAAGTACGACGTTTTAAAAATAAGAGACATCTTCTTTAAAAAAAGAAATGAATCAGATATTGCATATTAATAATATTAGAAAAAACAACATCAAATCAAACATGTCTCTAATGTACAACATTGATGTACACAATTACAACACAAGAAATGCAAATCATCTAAGATTTATGCCTGGTCATAATCTAAATAGATTAGAACCAATAGTTAAGAATGCAACTACAGCCAAAAACAGATTACCATATAGTGTTAAAGATTTCAGCAATATAAAATTAAAAAAATATTTATCTTGAAAGTTATTATTAGCTTATTGATTTATAACTCATACATGTTCTTAATAAATTTTTTTTAACTCATACATGTTCTTAATCAATTTTTTTTAAAGTTTTTTTTGTTTTTTGGTTTTAATTTAATTTTTTCTTTGCGTTGTTATGTTCGATAATGGAGAATAATTTTGAATTATATAACTATATTACAAGCACTCTACATGAGGTTACATGTATAGCTGTTCTGGATTATTTTTTTTATTTTGAATAAATTCCGGAGGAAGACTAATTTAATACCCTTGACAGACTATACTTCATTAGACTAAAATATTCGTTAATGAAGTTCATTAATGGAGTAAAATCTACTTCATTTACCATTAAATTAAGAAAAAAGCCATCTGTTGGAAATTTTAAAACTAAATTTTTATTGAAAATCTAAATATTTGAAAATAACAATTCGAATTGACATTTTAATATTTTGTTTTGAATTATAATTCGAGTTATCATTCTCCTATTTTATTTTGGTCAAGTGGTTAAGGTGATAGTGTTATTTTTGAAAAAAAAAAATAAAAATAATGAAACATAATTGAATATAATTGAAAATAAACTTTCATTATAATATACATACATAATAAAATGCCTAAAGACCATCCGGGGCAGCATCTAATTTTCAAAAAGATAATATTTTATCATAAAAAAAAACTTCATTACATTATTTTGAGTTATGATTTTGATAGAAAATAATCTTATAAGGGCCTAATTATTCATCAAAGAGGCCTAAGTGTTTAGAAATTTGATTTCAATGACCACGTATTAAACCAACCAACCAATCAACGTATAGTATAGAGTATTTAAAATTTTTTTTATTTATATTAACATTTGCCTTCCATTGGATTTTTTCACTCAAAGAATATTTCCCAAAAAATTTATTCTTTTTTGCAACAAAATAGTTCTTAATAAATGATAAATCTGTTTTTTCTTAAGTTTAATTGTATTTTTTTTATATCGTTGTAGTAATCTTAAATAATGTAACAAGCTAAAATTCAAAATAACTTTTTATTTTCCATTCTATTGTTTATAAAATAATATAAAAAAAAAGTAATAATTAAGTAACTAATCTGTCACCACTTCATTAAACTTTACTTCAAAATTAAGTTGAACTTCATAATGAAGTATAGTCTGCCAAGGGTATTAAACGAGATGGATTTCAATTTATTTATATCCCAATATTTTTTCACCGATTTGAAATATTGTATTAAAGATATATCAATATTTAATTTATTCGATACATACTTTTGAATGGTGTCATACGATGCATTCTTATCAAACCTTGACACATGCGACCATTTTTTACTCTGCACAATGATAAGTTCGAAGGAAGAATCATTACAAGATTCTAGCGGAACACTCTCTAAAGCAGTAAGTTGATAATGATTGTTACTTATGTCAACTTTATTATTGGATTTTATTGTTTCCACCGGATCATCAAAATAAAACCTTAGGTCCTTAAATGAATTAACCTTTTCTACAAGCTCGCTGTTTCAAGTACATCTAAATCTAAATAGGTTTGACTGCTTTACTATGCGAGAGAATGTAGATTTTAAATTTCTTGTAATTTCTCTCTGCACCATTTGAATACCATATGCAGTGCTTGTTGAGTTAATTCAGCCACTGTAGACTCAAATTTACTTCTGAATAGCTACATCACCAGCGTAGCCTTGTGCTTCTATGCCAGATTCATTGAGTTTACGTAATAGGTCATCCACTACAAGGGATCATAGGATAGGTTCCCCTCCTTGAAGACATCCTTTCCAGCATTGAAGACAAAGTTTCTCAGTTTAGGGCTGTTATAATATTTCTGCTTGTAAGCATGCTTCCAATCCAATTGGCTGTGCTTACACTTATTCCACGCCTGATGATAGCGTCGTGGATGATTTCATATCCAGTGTTGTCAAAAGCGCCCTCCACATCAAGGAAAGTGCAAATGTATATTTCTTTGTCCTATCTCTTTTCCTGTTAGGTTTTGGAGAATTAGAGTTGTTGATTTACCGGGCTGATGTGCGTATTGCTTTTCATGTAGTGGTGCATGTTCTTGCATATGTTCTCGGATATGCTGGTCCAACAGCTGTTCCATTGTTTTTAAAAGAAACGATGTTAGGTTAATTGGACGATAGGATTTCGGTTTATCAATTTCTTTCTTACCTACCTTAGGTATGTATGTTACTTTGACCATTTTCCACGCACTGGGTATGTGGCCCCAGGCGTGACTAGCTTGGAAAATGTTCTTTAGAATTGGAACGAACATGCCCTCTCCTTTTTGTAGCAGAGCTGGGAAAATGCCATCTCTTCCTGGAGATTTATATGGTTTGAACGAGCGCCCACCTTATTTTAGCCCACCTTATTCTCTCCGTCGTGAAGATATTGGTTGAGTTTTTCCAGTCTGACTGTTTAGGTTGGTTGCTTCTTTGTACATGTTGTTGGGATGAATTTGCTGTTTTACTACCCGGAAAATGTGTTTGAGCCCTAAGCTTCAGTGTCCCTAACCGGTTTTCAGTGTAAGTACCATCACTTTTTAGTAGCGTGCCCATCCTGTTGCGTTGTTCTTTAGAGAGAACTTTATGAAGTCTTGCTCCACTGGGCAGGTCGTTTATTCCTTGGAAAAAATTTCCCAAGATTGTCTTTTAGCCCTTCTTATTTTTAAGTTGTATTCAGTAAGTGCTAATTTATATTCCATCCAGTTACCATAAGCTTCGGCTTTGTTAAATAGCTTTCTACTACGAGCTCTCAGTTTGGATAGCTTGATGTTCCACCAAGGTACATTTCTGTTGGTGATTGTTATTTTATCTGTACATACATTGTGATAAGATGACAGAATAGCATTCCCAAGAAGTTCACTCGATATTTCAATGCTCTCGGCTTTCATGTTCAAAATCAATTTTTGTAACATTCGTGGCTTATCAACGAATTCCCATGATGTCGAAGCTCATCTACATACTGAAAAACCAGCAATTTTAGCATTAAGTGAAACCCAAGTAAACAGTGAAAATTATTTCAACATTAATAAATATTCACTAGTTCCACTTTTTGTTCCCCATCGAGGGTTCGTCCTATATATACGATATGATGTTGCTTACAATACTGTTCACAACTTCAAGAGCTCCAACTCATTGTTCCGCTACATATGGGTAAAAATCCATGTTAGAAAGCATATCATCCAGTTTCTTTACAAGCACATTGACCAACCAAAATGTACATCCCAAAAGGTTGATCTGGCATAATAATCGAGCCAACTGGGATGGTTTAAACAATTTTTTATGGCTTTGATTGGTCCTTGTGTTTTGAACATAAAAATGTCGACTTTGCTACAGACGTTGTTAGCAAAATGATTAAGTTAGGTATGAAAATTTTTATTCCTAACTCGTTAAAAAGCCTACGCTATTTCCAAACCATTGCGCAACTTATTCCATTTATCCTATTTTACAGGAGTAAACCCAACTCAATGGAAGATTGCGCATGTTAACCTAATTCCCCAAAAAAAGGCGACAAAAGCGATCCCTCCAACTACAGGTTTATACCTATAATATCGATCCTCTCCAAAGTGATGGAGATCTTAATAAACAAAAAGCTGACCAAATATCTAGACAGCCAAGGTATTGTCCACGATAGGCAATATGGATTTAGATCCCACCGGTCCACCGGTGATTTAATGACATACCTTAACGAGAAGCTAAATATTTGCTTGCACAATTCGGGTGAAGCAAATATTGTGGCTCTAGATATTTCTAAAGCTTTCGATCGAGTATGCACCCTAGTACCCTCCTACGATTTTCATGAAAAATCTGAAGCTACATCCACCGCTGTGTCAACCAAAAGAGACATCATGGCCAGTTCGCTCAGCCATGATTTGGTCGCAATAGCTAATTGGGGCTTAAAAAACAGAGTCGAGCTTTACACTTCTAAAACTCAGAGCTGTAAAATCTCCCGAAAAATTTCCATTTTTGATTCTACTCTTTTGTTTCAGGAAGATAAACTTCAGCGGTTTGAAAGCTTAAGCATATTAGGTATGCACCTTAATCGAAAAATGAGCTGGAATGATCATATATTTGATGTTGCAAAAACGCTGCCAAATGTTTAGGTTTTCTTAGCCGCTACAAGGCTTACTTCTCCCACTGTGACCTCTTGAAAATATATAAAGCTTTCATACGACCCAAAATGGAGTACAATTCTCACATATGGGCTGGCGCCTCTTGTATTGCCTTAAAACATTTGGATAAAGTCCAAAAATGGGCTATTCGTCTAATCAATGACCCAAATGTGACAGCCCATCTTGCTCCTCTTGGGCATCGTCGTATAGTCGGAGCTCTCTCACTTTTTTATAGATATCTAGTAGACATCGGCATATGCTGAGTGGAAATTAAATCTATATTACCTTCACTTAAGCGTTTCCCCCGCGAAACACGAAGGGCAGCATGTGCTTATCCCTACACCATTGAAATCCCTAGATGGCAAAAAAGAAGTTATGGAAATTTATTTATAACTTCAACATCCCGAATGTGGAACCAAATTCCATCTTATGTGTTCCCAAAACATGACAAATTTTATATTTATGACCTAAATAAATTCAAGACGAACAATAACACCTTCGTTCGTAATTGTCCTCCTTCCCTTTTATAATTTTATCCTCCTTTTCAAATTTTCCTTTCCACCCTAGCCAAACGTACCAATCGGTATAAAAGTTCCCCAACTAGTGTTTTGGCTATGCATAAAAAAAAAAAAAAATTAGTAACTTTTTTTGGGACGATAGTTAGTCTATCAGTTAGTTCTTGAGTATAAATATCCCAGTTTGTGTTTTTGGGCTGTCTGTGTACTTCTTTTATTTTCTCAGATGTTACAATGTCAAATCTGATATGTTTATGATTTGACATTGATGTTTAGCTTGATTCATGCCATTTTGATATTTTTTGACTCAAAAGTGGTGTAGCAAGTGATAGGTCTAGAACTTCTTATTATGTTGCTGAATGTTGTGGTGTTACCTTTATTTGGATTTCAAAAAGGTACTCACCCCAGATCGTGTACTGAGCATTGGCATCATATCCTATTAGCAGTTGTTTTCTGCTGCGATCGCATGAGCTAATAGGTTCCCGGGTAGGTTGAGTCTCCGGGTAGGTTGTTTGCGACTCCTACATTAGTTATCATCAGTTTCCATCAGTAGTATTTCTTGTTCCTCTTCCGATTCCGTTTTTTTGTTTTTTTTTTTACATATGTGGTCCATTTTGCTCCCACGAGTATGGCGAAAAAGGTTGGGCCACACTTGCAGAGCTCCCTTACAAGTGCAAGGCTAAGTACACACAAAGGGCGCCTGGTATCTGTGGTCACCGTAAGCAACTACTTAACCCAGTAGCCATTCATCCCCTCGGCACGGTACGAATAACACCTTGGGATTGGGGTTTTTGTTTTTGAGGTTGTCATCTCTAGCCCACATTTCTTAGCCCGAAACTGAGATTGTTAGGAAGGAACTGTTCAGAAACTGACTGCAATTATTAGAGTCAGTTCTAGATCAATTCTTTCTTCACCCTCTTTAGCATTTAGTTACCGGTAGTTACCACGAGGAGATGTAATGTGCACTTGTTAGTAGAAGACACAGTTGCGGAACTGCAGGCAGAACTTCCCATGTCGCTTACCAACCGACAACTACCTATTGCAGTGCATCTTCTTATTAACGGATATTCTATTGGACAATCTATTTAGAATTGTTGTTCTTAAAGAGAAATTGTTTTTGTTTTATGGATGCATATACATTTCTTTAACATAAACGACAGAGAAAAGAAAAAATAGCAAAAAAAAATCAAATTGTCAAATGAGTCCAACTAACACATAATTCTTTCTGCTTCTTTCCGACTAACATAGGATGGATTAAAAATATTTGAAATAATAATTTTAAAGTTATTGAAAGCATTCCTATGTACTTGAAAAATATATTTTAAAATTATTTTTTGATATAGCGTAAGTTATTTTGTGTATTTTTTTTATGAAAAATAATCAAAAAAACATTTTTCAATTTATATAATCAACTTGTGGACGCAATAGCATTGAAGGCAGCGTTTACACATCAGATTTTATTTGATAATAGTTACTTATTTATTTATTTAAGGTTTGTTTAGTTCAAGTAAAAAACAATGATTTTAAATATAGAAATTAAAAATTATAAACAAATAAAATAAAAATACAACAAAAAGAAAAAAATTAAAAAAAAATCTTATAAATGTAGGTAGTTTAGTACTTATTAAAACTAATCAAACACAACAAACATTAAACAAACACTTTAACAAACGACAAGATTCGATTTCGATTCAAAGAAAAAAATTAGTTTCCAGTATTTTTTGTTTCAAAAATGTTTGGTTATAATAGGATAGATAATATTCTATTGTTTTCATTAAACAAAGTCAGATGTCAAAATTTGTGGAACAACGTTTACAGGACGTTTGAAAGTTTGACTTTTCAACAGTACAAACAAAATCTTGATGTCTAAACGGTACCTAATCGTGAGTTGATTTGATGCCGAAACAACATCATTTAATAAGAATTTTTTTTTTTCTTATATAGATCACGAGTAAATGTGTTGATGTTTATATTTTAACAATTTTTGCTATTTGAAATTACTTTATAAACTATATTCTAAGATTATTAGGATTTATAATATTAAAATATTAACTGAAAACATAAATATAATAATAATAATAATATATTTATGTAAGAAAATGAGTGCATCTACCTACATAAGGTATTATATGTACTGTATCTAACATAACACTGTATCTAACATAATTGTAAACTAATAACTTAAGTTTTAATATTTTAGTGTTTTTTAATTTAAAAAAAAAATAGTTAGTAGTTAATAATAATATTAGTGCAATATTGCATAAATGTACCTATTTAATATGTGAATATATCTATATCTATCTATTGATATTTGATATTGTAGTCTTTTGTATTTTAGAATAAAAAAAAAAGTAGTTTTTCATTTTTTGGTTTTCCTAATTTCTAAAAAAATAAACAGTAGTTAATAAATATATTTTCAAATAAAATTCTTATTAAATGATATGTGTTTATCTATATCTGTATTCTATGTCTATACTGTTTGATGTTGTATCGGTTTTATATCCTAAAATAAAAAAAAAGTATTGGAACTGCCTCATGTACTTTTAAGAAACGGCAGTTTCCCGTCCGAGCTGCCTTTGCAATGACCTACAACAAAACGCAAGGTCAATCTCTCAATAAGGTTGGTTTTTTACTTAATATACCAGTTTTTTCACATGGACAACTACATATCGGGATGTCGCGCAATGGAAATAGAAATCATTTGAAAATTGTAACCGAAGAGAATAGAACTGTTAGAAATATAGTTTTTAATGAATTAGTTGATTAAATATTTCAATCTATCAATCCAATGACATAGTCCGTCTGCTAATCTATTAATTTAACTAAAGTATTATTATTAAAATATTATTGACAGGGGAATTTTGGATTTTGATAGTTTAAAATGTAGTATAACCTAGAATGCTCTAATTTTGATTGTTCACTATATATAACGGTAGGAAAAAGCTACGTAGTAACGGGTATTTAACTAGTATTTATAAATAATTCCTGCTTTCTTTCTCTCTCTCTCTCTGTCTGTCTATATCTGTTTCTCACTCACTTTGTTCTCCAATTCCACAATATTTTATTGCAAAAACTTACCGTCCTTACGTAGGAAATTATTGTTATTTATATGTTTTGTATACATTTCATTATTCTCATCTTTTGCTCTATTTCAAAATTTTTAATTATAATTAGAAGTATTACTTATATTTATTTTCTAATTGGTGCTGTTTTTTTTTTCTTGTTTCGTCTTCTTAGTTTGTTATAAAATTTTGTAGTTTTATTATTATAATGTCATAAAAGAATTAAATTATTAAATTTTTCAATTAAATTAATTTGTCAAGCCTTGAAATGAGAGAAATCTCTTTAGGCAAAAATTATTGAAAATAAAAATAAAAATAAAATAAAAATATTCATACGTCAGAAGAACGAATCATTGGAGGTTGTAGGTGGTAAGGATTGATTTGATTTATCCTTTTTTTGTAACGAATGGAATTGTGATTTACATATATATTTTTTTGGTGTCTTTATTCTATACAACTATATACATAAAATATAAAAAGATATTGAGTATAATGTTGGAATTAAAATTGACGTGATGTAATTTACATGTAATCGAATATCTTAATATTCAAATTTATATTTATGGAGTCTCAGGTAAAGTGAATCTAGTAGATAAATCCAGTCGTCTGAAACGTCTTAATCTGCGCTCGCTTGTTTTTTCATTATTGATGAGTTGAGGAGCAAGTAAATTTGGATGGTTTTCCAGTCGAACATAGTATTTTTCAGCTTTCTTTTTAATGAATTGCTTAACAGATGGGATATTTAAATCTGATCTAATTGTGTCATTTCGGACATACTAAGGCGCATTGACTATAGACCTTAATATTTTGGACTGGAAGCGTTCTATTATTTCGATGTTGGAGTTACTAGATGTTCCCCATAGCTCCAACCCGTAGCTCCAGATTGGCCTGATGATTGTTTTGTACACTGCCACTTTACATTCTAAGGATAAATTAGAAAAACGTCCTATTTAGCCAAAATAATTGGTTGAATTTTAAAAATAGTTAATTATTTTTGTCGATGATGAATAATTTCCAAGTGAGGCGCCTATCCAAGTGCATACCTAAGTACTTAACCGACTCTTGGTGAGCCAATTCCATGTCATTAAGGTGAACAGCGGGGCAATTTCCCTTGCGATTAGTAAAGGAGATATGAAGGAATTTCGATTCAAATGCCTTTATTCTCCACTTTTTCAGGCAGTTTTGAATGTCCAATAGATAGTTCTGAAGAACTTCTGAAGCTAATCTCGGATTAGTATGAGACACTATGACCGCTGTGTCGTCAGCAAAGGTAGCAGTGAGAACCCTCGGTGATGTTGGGAGGTCCGCTGTAAATATGAGGTAAAGTAGTGAGCCAAGGACGCTGCCCTGAGGAACCCCTGAATTTAATATCTTTTAGTGTCGATTGTTTCCCGTTGTATTTAACGAAGAACCTCCTATCTGACAAATAGGTTGACAAAAGTTGCTGATAGTGGTGAGGAAGTAGTTTTTTAAGGTTGTAAAAGAGACCTTTATATCAAATTTTGTTGAAGGCTTGCGAAATTTCCAGAAAAGCTGCAGAACAGTGTTTTTTCTTGTCAAGTGAATTATTTATATGATTGACTACTCTATATATTTGCTCGATTGTCCAGTGATTGTGACGAAAGCCAAACTGATGAGTTGGTACGATATCTCGTTCATTATTTATTTTAATCAATCTTTTGGCTATTAGTTTTTCGATTAATTTTGATATTACTGGCAGAAGACTTATTGATCTATATGAACTAGTGTCATTTGGCTCTGGGGTGGCATTATGTAACTTTGTTTCAAACATTTCGGTCGAAACAAAATTTGGATGACATTACGTAATTTGAAACGTTAATTTATTTTGAAACGCGCGAAAAAACATTGAAACACTTTACATAATTCCATTTTTGATTTGTGTTTCGTTAAAATTTCAACAATTACTGCTAGAAAATAATATTGAAATAAAAAAAATGAAGCTAAAAGAAATTGCAACTAGATACAAGTAAAACAAGCTAATAATAATACCAACATTTTTTTTTTTTTATTCTGAAAATTTTTTTTCTTTACATTTTCTTTATAATGATTTTCATTATAAATTTGCTTAATTTTTCATTTTATTGGAGTTTTTATTTCTGTGTGTTTCTAAAATAAATATTCCAATAAAAATCATGTATTAATTTATTATATTTTTTAAAAATTTACCTAAAAGCGTCAACTATTTTTCAATCGCCAAAATTTGGTCGTATCAAATGTAAAAAAAAGTAGCGTTTCAACTTTACGCAATACCAAAATATGTCGTACCAATTTTGAAAAGATTGAAACAAAATAAAAATGGTCGAAACAAAATTATGCAATGCCACTTTTTGAAAATAGTCGAAACAAAACGACGTTTCAAATTACACAATGCCACCCCTTCTTTCTCACCATCGCTTCTGGCCCAATTACCATTTGATTTCCTTAGTATAATTTGTTGAAGCCGTTTCAGTTTTCTTGTTGCTTTCCACAGTGAGTAGTCATTAACATTGGTATATGTCAGTCTTTCAAGGTAATTCTCCAAAGAACTTTCTCTGGTTTTATTTAACAAAAATTTCAGTTCTTTGACTGCCCGGTTTAACCTGGCTTTGATTTCTGGGGATCTAGTTTCTTGCCAATATTTCCTAAAGTTTCTTTTTTCCATGATTTTGGATTTTATTTCAGGTGGAGAAATAACATATTTTCGGATGTTTCCTTGTGTCGGAGTTGATGACATTGTTGCTTCAATCATGGTTTAATTTAAGTTTTTTATAGCTTCATTAATATCTTGGGGTTTTTCAATCTTATATTTAGTGAAGTTTTTGTTTCAATTTCCTTTCTATAATTATCCCAGTTAGTTTTCCTTGTATGTAACCGTTCTTCATTTTTGAGGCAGAGATAATGATAGGCGTATGATTTGAAGACAGCTCGGGCCTGATTTCACAGTAAATAGTTTTGGTGAGATATCTTTCGTGACGCAAAAATCCATCCGGTGCTTTATTAAGATCAGAAGGCCAGTATGTAGGTTGTCCAGTAGACAGATAATTCAAGTTAAATTCTTGCGTGGCTAGTAGTAGCTGTCTTCCTTTTTGAGTTCTAAGCCTAGAGCCCCAGAACGAATGCTTAGAATTATAATCTCCACCGGGAATAAACTTATTTTCCAAAGTTTTAAAATAATCAATAAATTGAGATTTGTTAATATTGACTTGAGGACGGCAATATATAGCGGAAATAGTTAAGGGCCCATTCCACTCAACTATCACGACACTTGTTGCTTGAATATGATTAAATTTATAATTAGGAAGTTCATAGTGCTGTATGTTTTTCCTGATGATTATTCCAGTACCAGTCGTTCCATCAGGATGATTTGTGGAATATGTGGTGTAATTTTTTATGTTAAAATAACTTTTGTTTGTGAAATGGGTTTCAGAAATTAATAAGATGTCTATTTGGTGATCAGTAATAAAATGATACAGTTCTTGTTGATGGTTTGACAGTCTGTTGGCATTCCAGACGACTATGTTGAGGAGTTTAGCTATTTTTATGTAAGTTCAGGAGAGGAGTTTTTAATTCGACAACTTCATTTGAATTGGTTAAGGAGCTGATAGTACAAGTTGCATTATCGTTTGTTTATGAAAGCTGGTTGCTGTGACGTATCACTCTTGTTTTTTTAATATTTCCGCATAGGATTTATGGCCAAAAGCAGTTTGAATATCACTTGTTCCTTTATCTTCCTCAGCGCTATGACTTTGTTGAGGTAGCTGCATATTACGTAAACTGGTAAAATTTTTTTAGTTAATTTCTTTATACCGTTGACAACCCTTGTAAATAGCGGAATGGTTTCCTAGACACAAAGTACACTTGATATTAGACCTTAGGTATTTGTTTGGGCAATTCTTTGTAATATGATCACCAGCGCACTTTACACATTTAGGCAACCTATTACAGCATTGCCAAGTTACAACTTAAAATTTTGCTTTTAAAAACTGAAAATTTTGTAAAAAAACGTTGATTATCTCGAAAAAAATTCGCTAATTTTTTTTTTTTTTTTGTATTGTGTTGATGTGCTACATCATCCCCTACAACTTTTTCATACACAACTTTCATATCAGACTTGCCGTTTTTCATCGAGATAATCAACGTTTTTTACAAAATTTTCAGTTTTTAAAAGCAAAATTTTTAGTTTATGCAGTTATTATTCAAAAACGGTAAGTCTGATACTCATTCAACATATACCGTTAATTAGGTGTATTAATTTAAAAAAAAAGCTATGAAGAAGATGTTGCTCTAGTTTCAATTTCTTCTGAGCTGTAGTAGATATTCTTTAGACATAATTTTTCTAATCCGATTTACTTTAACCCTCTCTAGCCCAGGTAAATTTAAAGATAGACCCCTGTTCTGGAACAATTTTTTTTATAAAATACTCCAAGGAATCACCCCTTAAAAACTTTTTGCTCTAAACCGGACCACCCTGTATATACTAATTTTGTTTTTGGTCTGAGAACATAGATACCGTACATATTTACTTAGTTACCATACACGCTACCTACCGTACTTACCGTACAGTTTGCATGTAAATTCATACCAACCGTATCATCAAATAAATGATTGTATAGTTTATGAAACTGTTAACTGAAGTAATTCCAAAAGAAATAAAGCCAAATGACATTTTCTTACTTTATATTATATGGGTGTTGAAATAAAGTGAAAATTAAAAAGAAAGAAGATCAAAAATCAGTTTATATACTTTTTGACTTAATTTTAATACCACGTTTGAAATAAAGCCGAAATCATGAACTTTTTACCATTTAAAATTAAAAATATTAACAGATGATAATGATAAATTTGAATTTTAATTATGTATATTACATTTGGATTAAAATCAGGGAATTCCATTTTCCATAGTATTTATAATATTTATACTGTATACGCGGTAACAACTCACGCGCCAGACTTCCCGCCGTATGTCCGTTTCGCTAGTGCCCTTTAATTTTTTAAAATAATAAAACCAATTATCTGCAGTGTTTTGTTCACTACCGATACGGTAGAAGAGGGGTGAATTAGGAGATATTTAAGACTTGAACTCAAAATAAGGGTATTCCACTTTTCTAGAATATTCATATGCACGTACATGAGTTACACACAGAATTTGTTTTTATAAATATTTGAATACTGATGTAAATATTTGAAATGGCTTTATTGGTTTTTTTTTTTAAATAAAATAAAGACGAAAACAAAAATTATATTATTTCGGTTTTATTTCTTCCGGCTTTATTTCAAGTAATCTATTTACCAAACAAAAAAATATTTTTTAAAAATCCACATCAAACGTATGCTTTTTTGCATTTTTTTTTTGCTTTTAATTTTTTATTTTTTTGTTTGACGAAATGTAGGTACATTTTAAATTTTGAACACATAACCAAATCAATGCGTTTTGTAAGAAATTAAATGAAATTTTATGCTACTATTTTTTTTTTTTTAAATTTATAATTTAATAGTGAAAGTCCTAAGATAATTTTTTTTTTCACATAATTAAAGAAAATTTAATTTCCTTCAAAAAAAATCCTCTAACGGCTATATTGGGACCAGTGCTTCGGAAGTTATGAGCTAATTTGTCCCCGCACTTCCTGTTTTTTTGCAGTAAATTTTTTATTTATTTTTAATGCAAGCATTTTTATTTTATTCATAAAAAAAACAAAAATCAATTAATAGGAAGATTAGAAGCAACTTATTATAAGTATAGTTTTTTTTAATTATTTTTCTTTACTTTTGGCAATTACCATATATCTATACATGAGTATTCTATATATATATATATATATATATGTGTATAGTCAATCATATATGTATGATTTGTTTTTTTTTTCTTATGAACATGCAAAAGTGAAACTGATTTTTTTTAAGAGTAAGGTAAGGTTGAGTTTTAATTGTGCTCTTTTTTTACCTTATAAAATAAAATAAAATAAATAACTTTTAATAATAATATTTACCAATATTATGTAGTATTAATTAAAAAAAAATGATATAATAAAATTTGTCTTTTGGATTTTCTTGAAGTTTTATAATTGAATGTAGTCCAAGAACAATGTTTTCGCAATAATAATATGTTGATCAACAAATTTAGAACCTGTACCTTAATAGTTATTAATATTATCAGTATTTTCACCTTTTTAATTTTCATTGTTAGTAACCAAACCTAATTTGGAATGCTCCTTTGTGCAATTTTCTTTTTCATATTAAAGCAAGCTCAAAATGTTTGTCACTTAAAAGTAATAAAGGAGAATCCGCTACTAAATTTCCATTTCACAAATTTACATGTTTCCGGCCGCTGCTAATCTAAATAAATCAGAGTTGGAATTTCAACTCAGAGTTGGAATTTTTAATGATTATTTGACATTATAAGCTTTTTATAAGCTGTATAAAAAAGTACATCAATTTCTGTAACACAGACTCAATTATAACAACAAAAATAATAATTAAAATAAACATCCCATATTTTGTTTTTGCTTATTTTGTTGTTTTTTGTTATTTTGTTGTTTTTTTTCTATGCATATTATCATAGAGTAATTATATGATTACTCTATGATATTATTTCAAAATATATAGTTAGCTAAGTTATGAAGCTCCTTAATTTGATTCTCAAATTATTTAATACCATTGCATAATTTACAAAAATATAAGATATAGGTACATAGTTTGAAAAAAACCAACTTGGTTGATGGTGTTTATTTTATTATTAATTTTACTCAAAGCAAAATTTTAAGTGGAGAAAAATATAGTTTTTAGTATATACAGTCAGTAAATAGTAATTAGTAAATAGAATTATTATTGAGAGTGACAGTATTGGTAATTCTAACGGTGTTTTAACGACACGGCGAGAAGTTCGTTATATTATAAATGAATGAAAAATTGAAAATTGAGAAAATAAACCAAATTTTATTTAATTTATAAAATATGCTGTAGGCTCTAGGTGAAACATCATAAAAATTGATGATAGCGTAATAACCGAAATCGGATAACAATATTTAATAAAATTGTGAAACAGACCTAGAGCAGAGACTATAATAGAAACGTCGAATTGGAGCAAAAATAGCACAGATGTCGCTAACAGTATCGAAATGAAATAATGAAATGATAAAAATTATGATTCTTATAAAATTAAAATTTTCAAAATTCAAAGCAAGCTAAGAATGGAATTAAAAACAAAATACGAAAAATAATTTTTTTCTTCGCAGGTGCGTTATTACTGATACTAAAGCAATTTATATATACATATAATATAATTTATATATATTATAATATTTATATATATAATTTGATTTTGTATGGTTGAGTTACAATCAATTTGAATTAAGAATGTTTTTTGATTTTGAATCCAAATAAAATGAATTTTTGTACAGAGTTAAGAAATTTTTTTGTAAGGTATTTATTCTCCCATTACGTTTATAACATTCGGTTTTTCGTATATTAAAAAGTTTATAATTTTTTCATTTAAAAAAAAAATACTTTTGACCAAAAATACTTGGGAGCGTGTCATAACCTGTGTTTCATTTGCCCGCCCCATAGTATCATTAGCCTGTTTTCTTGCGATTTGCCTGCATTTTAATTTGTTTGCATTTCATTTGACTGGATATGTTGTAATACAGGATTCATGTAGCAAGTTTTTATCAATCAACGGGCATCAGAACTACATCTTCTAAAGGTGACTGGTTGAAAGTGCCAAGTCAAGAAATTGAGCAGCCTCCAGCAAAAATAGGTCCGGGTACCGTCTCACAAAGCACTTGAAAAAAAATTTTTTTTGTTTTTCTTCAACATGTCTTTTGTACAATGGGTCATAAGCACGATACAAGAAAGAGGTCCGGCGCCCCAAATGTCGGGACTGAAGACCTTGATTTTTTTGGTCATGAGTATAATGGCTATTAAATGCGATGAAGACAGTAGGTGCGGGGTACCAGGAATTGGGGCCGAAACCCTATATCATGTGTTTAAATTGTATTTTTCTGAAAAAAGGTTATTAATAATTATTATAAATAATTTTAAAAATTTTTTTTTCGATAGGTCCGAATGTGCGGAAGTTTGGATCAGAGACCATATATTTGTACTGATGACAAATAAACAAAAAATTCAAGGTTTTCGGTCCTGACATTTGGGGCCCCGGACCTCTTCTTTTTCGGAAAAATATGTACCTTTACAACTTGAAAAAAAAAGGAAAATTTAATTCATCTACACTAAAAACGTATTCTAACTTTAGAAATAAATTAAGAAAATTAATGTACGCAGGTTACCTTATTATATTCAATCAATATGATATATATTTTTTTTTTTAATATTCATTATCATTGCAATCTGAACTATCATTCAATTAAACACACATATTCATTCATATACACAAGATTTTATAAGAATAATGAATAATAATAGCCAATAATATGTATAAGTAGTATAAGTGGTATAAGTGGTGTAAATGGTATAAGCTAAAAATAACAATTTTATTTTACTTATATTTGTACAGGCTCTAATTATCTTATTTTTCAATATGGACAACAACCTTTAAATAAATTGGTAGAAATCCTTGGCTAAGTATCAGTTTTTTAAATTTAAAAACTGATAGTTAGAAAAAAAAAATGCATGATATTTTGTTCGCAATTCGACGTCTCTATTATAGTCTCTGCCTAGAGTTTTAAGGCCGGTTTTCATGATAAATTTTTAGCTGATAAATTGGAGTTTAGAAAGAGAAGAGTATAGTATACCGTTAATGTGTATGAGGGAGTAAAATTATATTATTTTTATAGTAACTTTTATAGATGATTTGAAATTTAAAATCTATATACATAACCTTCCAATATTCAAAATGTAAACAAAATAAAGGTTATTTAATTTAAGCAATCTTCCTTCGAATTGTTTAAAATTTCGCGAAAGTATATAAACAAAGTAAATAAAGTGAAGAAATATCATATGATTTTCATCTGTGGAATTTTTATTTAGTTTTTTTAAATTTTAAAAAATTCACTTGTATTTATTATGTTTTTCATTTTTACATAAGTATTAATTAGAATTAAAATATTATTTTTTTATATTATACTAAATAATGAATTAAGAAAAAAAATGTATACATACATACATTCTAAAATTCATTCAACAAAATTTAAAATATTCATTCAGATAAAAAAAATTAAAGTTACAATTGTAATTAAAAGTAAATTTTTTAAATGTGTTAAATAGTTAGTTTATGTATAAGATAAATAGAATATGTATAATTTTAGTATAAATATATTATACCTAAAAGCTAAAATATTATTTTTTATTTACATATGCATTCAAATATTCAATACAAAAAATTAATTTTTGTTATTGTTTTTACTCAAATTCAAAAATTGCAATATCGTTACGTATCCATAAAATGTGTTGGTAGTGTGCGAATTTTTTTTGTGTAATTACACATTTTTTTATGTTAGTATTAAAAATATCGGCGATAATTATAGGAAACATATCTTTGCGAAGATATGTTTTTTTAAATATTCTCCGATATTTATGGCGATTCTCCGATATTTATGGCGACTCTCTCGATATTTCTCCCGATATTATTGTCATTCTCCCGATATTTTATCATTGTTTCTCTATCGCACTTATGAAATTTTTGTATCTTCTGCCTATGCTCTAACAATTCGCCGATATATCGGCTACATGAAAACCGGGCATTAATATTTATTTAATTTCAAATTTTATTTCATCTGATTATGAAAGTAGGCGTAAGATATAGCATTATGATGACATTCACTTTACATTGTTATTGGTGCTTTGAGTCAATAATTAGAGTAGTGATGTGTGAGACATATTGCGTAATTAAGAGATAACGCAAAGTTACTCTTAGATTAAAGAATCTAACTTTTTGTTACAAAAATTTTATAGTAGGTATAATACCCTCTTTAGATATCTTATAAGATATCTAGATAAGTTAAACTTCTTTATATACATTTATTTTTATGTTTGTTTTTACTTCTTTTAAAAATATGTCTGAAGTAGGATTGAAACATTTTCGATTAGTACATCTACAATACAGCGATGTATTCTTTTTAAACTGCACACA
The DNA here is from genome assembly GCA_963942445.1 of Argyra leucocephala. NCBI lineage: Eukaryota > Metazoa > Arthropoda > Insecta > Diptera > Dolichopodidae > Argyra > Argyra leucocephala. Next base: position 14,008,054 of record OZ012682.1, on the reverse strand, counting down.
AACTTTACTACAGTTGGTTAGCAGTGGCATTATACTAGAATATATATATATATATATACATGTATATTATAAAACACAAGAGCCCGATTTTGAAGGCACACTTTCGTGGATTTAGTATCCCAATATAGGTTTTAATATCCCAATATAGGTTTTTTTTTTTTTTTTATTATTATGTATTATAATAATAATTTTTAATATATTATATTATATATAACAATATTTTTTTAATAAAAAAAGAGTCATTTTTAATTATTACTCTCTTCTCAATTATTTCAACAAAACACGAAAGCGTTTAGTTTAATATAAATCTAAGCATACAAATTATGTATACTTATTACTTATCCATACATGGGAGGTATTCACAGTTGACAGTTTTGATACTATGATGTATCATGTAGATGTATGCATATAATATAATATAGTATACCAATTAGCATTTATCCTACCTACATATGCATACTCAAACAACTAAAATGTAGGTGCAATAAATATAATATAATTTGTACTGTATTTTATAGTACGTTTTCAAGCTCATGTTTATGGATAAACATGTTGTTTATGATAAACTGGTTGTTTACGTAGTGGTTTTCCCATACAAATTTGCTGAAAATCATAAACAAGTAGCGAGGTGTTTATATCATAAACCACTTCAAAAACATGTAACCCATCCATGAAATTTCGATTTTTTGTCGATTTTAAATTTTTTTTTGCATGACCCTTGATTTTTTTGTCATAAATTCATTTTGTCAAAAAAAAAACAAAAACAAAAAGAAATCAAAATACCAAGAGTAGATGAAATTATGTGAATTTGTGTGAAATTAGTTTAGCTTCAATTAATGATCATCAAAAAAACGAAAAATCAAGTATAAATTCTCAATTATCATCAGCACGATTAATTGGACAATCTTGTATAACTTTAATAGAAAAAAGTGAAGAAAAATTCTATAGAGTTATAGAAATGATTGAGAAATAACAAGACTTACATGGAAAGTTAACAGAAGAATTAAAACAAAGGATATTGTAAAAGATGCATTTTTATTTTTAATTCACTTAATTTAATCAGTTTTATATATTAAAAATGTATATATAATAAGTAAACAATTCAAATGGAAAAAGAGATAATAAATTAAAATGATGATTATTTTTTTTATATAATAATAAATATGTGAAACAGCTGATTGTTTTCCAAAAAACCTTGTGAACACTTGACATTTGACTGGTTTATGAGCTAGTTGTTTATCCATAAACATGAGCTTGAAAACGTACTATTAGTTAGGAAGTCTTATTAGTATATTTGTGAAATGTTATGTATATCGAACCTATGTTAAAATTTTATTTATTTTACAGATTTTATAATATTTACTTTTAATAAAAATGAAACATATCTTAATTTTTGACCAAAATTTTTATTTTTTAAATTTAAAAAGTTTTGAAAAAGTTATTAAAATATCTTACATACATACATTATACATTGTATATTATTATAAATTTATGATAAAACTAACAATTTATTTTAAAAAAAACCAATAAATATATAGATTTAGATTTTTAATTCATTTATTCATATTATAGTAAAATACAATACTTAAAAATATACATTTACTAAATAAAAATAATAAGAATAAATATAGGATCATTCGGATATTCATTAGAATATGTGATGAATGAAACTGCAAGCAAAAATACAAGCATTAAAAATATAAAATATTGTTGGGTACATACATAGTAAAGTAGAAAATTAAAGCTAAATATGGAAAAACTAAAATAGCTTAAAATTAAAATTATATAATGAAAAAAATAAAATTTAAAATAAAATTTCATAAAATTTAAAGCAAAATTTAAATAATAAACGAGAGTAAGCAGAATTAAATACAAAATTATAACAAGAATAAAAATTAAATTAATAACTAGAAGACTGAAAGAAAATTAAAAAAATTATAGTTAGAAAAAAAACTAAATTAAAGTTAAAACTAAATAGTATTAAAAACAGATTCAATTTGAAGGTGATCCAGTTCAAAAAGCCAAAATCGAGGCTCTTGGAACATTTACAAGGTATAAATTATTAATTCTAAGATGATATCTAGTAACAAATCGGTGAGCGAGATAGCCCGACCTATTGAAAAAAATTTTCAATGTTTTAAACAGATATAAATGTCTAAGTGGTAGAATATCCAACTTTTTAAATGAAAGGAAAACTAGGCAATAGTCTATTTTTTTTTTAAAATTATCCTTATACAGTGTTTTTGAGCGATGAGAAGAGGTTGAATTTTATTAAAATAAGAACCACCCCAGCAACTAATTCCATATTGCAGCTTAGAACTGAATAGAGCAAAATACACCATTAGCATAACTTTTAAAGAACAATACATATTTAAGTGGTAAATGTTTCGCAAAACATTCTTAAAATAATTATTTAAATAGGAAGTATGTGCAGACCAATTCAGTTTATTATCAAGTAGAACACCCAAGTACCTAAACGTATCTACACTTTCAATGTTAAAACAAGAAATACTACAAGGCGAAGAGAAGACAAAAGAGTTTAGAGACTGTATAGGAAATAAAGGAAATTTAGGACAATCAGGAGAATGATACCAAATACTAAGATTCTCGAGGAGACAATTATTAAGCCTAAATTGCATAATTTTAGTTTTATTACTTATAACTAATTTATGAACATAAAACCATTTTCGAATTAGGTCCAAGTCAAAATTTAAATCGCAAAATAAGTCAAGTAGATTATTATTGTTGTATGAAAAAGCAGTGTCATCCGCAAAAGCTGTAGGTATACCCTTGAACTGTTGTTGCAATAATGAATTAATAAAAATAAGAAACAGAACAGGACCTAATACTGAACCTTGGGGTACACCAACCTTGATACTAAGAAGGTCACTGAACTTTCCATTCAATTTGACTCGTTGCTTCCTATTATTAAGATATGACTCGAACCAATTAAAAATAAAACCTCTAAACCCCGCATTATAAATTTTAGTTAATAGTAAATCATGACTTACTGTATCAAACGCTTTAGTGATATCTATAAATAAACCACTACAGAAATTACCATTGTTAATACCACCATAAATTTCACTGCAGAACTTTATAAGTGCATCCTCGGTACTTCGTTTTTTCCTAAAACCAAATTGTGCGTCACTAAAAAATTTACTTTTATCAAGAAACTGTAATATTCTGGACTTAATAGCTTTCTCAAAAATTTTTGAAATAGCAGGCAGTATAGAAATAGGTCTGTAGTTATTAGATTCCAATACATTTCCTTTTTTAAAAAGGGGAATTACTTCAGCTACTTTTAACTCATCAGGAAAGATTCCTTGATAAACGCTGAGATTAAAAACATAACTTAAAACATCAACAATAAGTAGCGAAATCTTCTTCAAAAAATTATTGGAAAAAGAATCGTTAGGTGCAGAATTAGATATTTTAAGACTCATAATGAGTATGAATTTCCAAAGACGTTATAGGTTCAAAAAAGAAGCTATGTCTCTGAAAAGGTTCCTCACATAAATTAGATACAAAATTCTCAGATTGTGCGTTCAAAGAAATTACATTATTTACTAGTTGTTCAGAAGTATTCACAAAAAAATTATTAAAGTGATTAGCTAAGATTGATGGATCAGATACTATTTGAGAATTAATTACCAAAGAGGAAACAGATGTAGAACAATTCTTATTTAAAATTGAGTTTATAATTTTCCACTCAGCTTTACTTTTCCCTCTATTTTCGCGAAACTGTCTGGAATAATAATTGTCTTTGCACTGACGTATTTTAACTTTAACTTCTTTACAGAGTTTCTTATAATATAACATTAAGTTAGTGTTACTTGGATGTTTTTTTAACAGATAGGCATATTTTATTTCTTTTACGAATAAGTTTCAAAAGAACATTAGACATCCAAGGTTTTATCTTGTGCGTATTATTAGTAAAAGTACGAGTAGATATACAAGATTTAACATGCTTACTAAGCGTTTTAGAGAAAATAGAATAGGCTGCTGAGGGGTCATCAGAGTTATAAACATCTTCCCAAAGCTCAAAAACTAAAATATTATTTAATTTGGAATAATCAATATTATAGGAGAAATTAATAGAAGAAGAATAATGTGAATCAAGTACAGGAGAAGAATTTAAAAATTTTAGGAACAACATACAGTGATCGGATAAGCCAAGATCATAGACATCACTACCAAATAGTTGTTGATTATTTTTATGTAACCTAATAAAGATATGATCAAGGCAAGTACCAGAAACGAGCCGTGTTGGTTCAGAAACCAAGGAGGTGAACCCAAAAGAAGAAAGAAGTAATAAATAATCTATTGAACTTTGTTTCTGAGAAAGTATATCAATGTTGAAGTCACCTATCAAAATTATGTTTTTAGAATTTTCCTCAGATAAAAAGCTTGATAATTCACTTAAAAATTCACCAATAGAACATCTATGCAATCTATAAATACAGATAAGACAATAATCTACACCCGAAATATTAAAAAATAATTTAACAATATCTGCACTAAATAAATTAAAAGTATAGCTCCTACAATTTAAACCACTTTTATGATAAAGTGCCACTCCACCGGTAGCGTAAGAAGAATTACAAGAAGCCAATAAACTATAATTCGGAATACCATAATCCACCTTCTCATAATCAAAAATCCAAATTTCACTTACAACTATTATATCTGGCCACGTCTGTAAAGAATTTAAATAGCCTAATAAACTTAAATAATTTTCTCTCAGACTTCTAATATTCTGATGCAAAATATGAAAATTAGAAATATTGTTAATACTTTCAAGTGAAGAAAAATTACAATCATTAAAATTAGACGATAGTTCATTAATGTTATTTAGAGGAATATTCATAATTATTTAATAAAAAATGTAATCAAATTAAAAAGACAATAAATAGATCAATTTAAAAACTAAATTTTATCAAGATCCTCTAAGCTACTAATAATAATAAATCTATCACCTTCTTTTTTCCTTAAAAAGATTGTTGAATTTCTAATCCAAAGAAATTTGTATCCTTTCTCATTTTTTAGTTGACGAGCTTTCTTCAGTACGAGCTGGTAATATGATGTTAAACTCTCGTTAATAAAGATACTTTTTCCTTTATACTGCTCACCAAAGACATCTGCTGAATATTTCTTCTTATTTTTATACTTATTTTGCATCACAATATTTTTCATCTCCATACTTTTAAATTTAACACAAACAATGCTTTTGCTGTTAAATAAATTATTTTCATTTTGTTTTATATTCCGCTTATTTATTTTTTTAATGAAACAGCTCTCTATATCGTCATTACTAAGATCATCGGAGAGAAGAGACACCACTTTGTTTTTGACATTATCATTGCTGACATCCGGAATACCAATAATATCAACACACTTTCTTTTTTTTTTGTTGCTCTAAATTGTTAACTTTTTTTTCAAGAGAGAATACTCTATTCAGCAAAATATCTCTCTCATCAAGAAGAGATTTAATTTGAATATTATTTTCAGCAATCATTTGCTTCATCTCTAGATTAAGCGAAAAGAGAGATTGCAAAGTAATGTTGTTCGTGTTTGTGTTTTCCGAAGAATCTGTTTGTTGACTCAATTGAGAGCTTACAGGTGTAATTTTATTAATACTACTAATATTTCCAATACTTGTAGCCGTAGGAGTAGTTAATTGTGGGCTGAGGAAATTATGCTGAGAAACATGCTGAGATGATTTTCTCCTCATTCCAACACAGCATACACATCTATAGTTCTGCTTACTCTTTTCAAAGTATTCTATATCTTTCTTTTCCAAATTGGCGCATTTTGCATGGAAAAAATTTTTGCAATCTATACAGATGATTTTTAAATCAAATCTATCAACCTTTCGGTTACAAATATTGCACTTCATAATTATTTATTGTAAAGTTTTATTTTTTTATATTTAAACAAGAAAAAAAAATTGATTTTGAAATTACTTAAGAGGTTAAAATAATAAAATTTAAAAGTAAGAAACTTTCTCTACACTTGTATACCCAACAATAGTTTGTGTGAGAATGAATAATATAATAATAATATTTTTTTTTTTTTTTTTTTTTTCTCCTATTACTCCGCGTGGTAGCATAGGGCTTCGATAGTGAACCTCCATTCCTCTCTGTTGAGTACTACTTCCTTAATATCGTCCCAGGTATAATTGTTGACTGTTAATTCTTGATCGATTGTGCGTCTCCATGTGTTGTATGGTCTGCCGGGTCTCCTTTGTCCTTGTGGATTCCACTCTAGAGCTCTTCTTGCTATATCACTTTCTGATTTCCTTAGTGTATGACCTATCCATTTCCATTTTTTCCTATTTATCTGTCTGTTGATAGGTTCTTCTCCAGTTATCATCCATAAATCTTCGTTGCTAATTCTTGCCGGCCAGAATATTCTGCATATAATTCTCAAGCACTTGTTGATGAATACTTGTAGCTTCTGTTTGATTCTGACCGAAGTGAGCCATGTTTCACTGCCATATATTAATGTTGACTTAACACATGCTCTGAATATTGTTAGCTTTGTTGTTCTCGATATTTGGTTGCTCCGCCATATCTTCATTAGGCTCCCAAATGTTCTTCTTGCCTTATTTATACGGCTGTTGACATCTTCTGTTGCACCTCCTCTTGATGTTATAATGCACCCCAGGTAGTTGAATTCTTCTACGTATTCTATCTGTTGTCCACTCACTGTTATTGGCTCACTGTAACTATTGTTTGTCCTCATTGCTTTGGTTTTCTCGATATTTAATTCCAGTCCCGATTTCTTTGCTTCTTCCTGTAATCTGTTGACTTTGTTCTGTAGGTCCCTTTGATTTTTTGATATGAGGCATACATCATCTGCGTAATCTAAGTCTTCTAAGTTTCCGAAGAGATCCCATTCTATTCCGTTTATTCCAGTGCAAACTTCTCTTAGAATGTCGTCTAGTATTGTGTTGAAGAGAAGTGGAGATAGTGGACATCCTTGTCTAACTCCTATATTGGTGTAGAATGGATCACTGATCTTACCTCTGTGTTGAACTGTTGTCTCTGCATCTTCATACATCGCTTTGATGATGTTGATGATTTTTTCAGGAACTCCTTTCTTTGTAAGTGTTCTCCATATTGCGCATCTCTTGACTGTGTCGAATGCTTTCTTAAAATCTATGAATAGTAGATATAGTGGGGCATTCCATTCCACTGATTGTTCAACTATGACCCGTAAAGTATTTGCCTGGTCTACACAGCTTCGGTTTGGTCTGAAACCTGCCTGCTCTTTCCGTAGTATTGGTTCTAGTACTTCTTCTAATCTTTTCTTTATAATAATTGCTATTATCTTATGAATAGTATTTAGAACCGTGATTCCTCTCCAGTTGCTGCAATTTGCCAAGTCTCCTTTCTTAGGTATCTTGACAACCATTCCTTTCTTCCATGATGGTGGTATATTCTCTTCTATCCATGCTTTCCTGATGTGGGGTTCAATTGTTTTTGCGAATAAGTCAGGGTCCAGTTTGGCTATTTCTGCTGGAATTCCATCTTCACCTGTTGCTTTGTTGTGCTTCAGGATATTGATTGTAGCTTTGATTTCTTCTATATTTGGAGCTTGAGTAGATATTGGCAGTCCCTCAGTTGGGTAGATATTTGCATTGTCTCTGTTTCTTATGTCTGCTTCATTATTTGTACTTTCTTCGTTGCTCAGTTCTTGGAAATGTTCTCTCCATCTCTTTAATTGATCCTCTAAGTTTGTGATGAGCGCACCATTTTTATCTTTAATTGGTTTGTTTTGTTGTTCCGACTGGTTAGTTAAGTTCTTGATTATGCGATGCAATTCTCTCAGGTTATGTTGCTGTGCTGCTTTTTCTGCTTCTCCGGCTAAATTTTGTAGAAATTTCCTTTTATCTCTTCTTGCTGCTCTTTTTACTGTTTTCGCTATTTCTTCATATTCTCTTCTTGATGCCATCCTGTTGTTTATCATTTTCTTCATTTCACCTCTTCTTTTAATCAAGGCCCATGTGTTATCGGTTATCCAGATTTTTCTTTGTGGTTGTGAAATTCCAAGATTTTGTTCGCTTGTTTGGTTGTAAATTTCCAGAATCTCTTCCCAAGTGTATTCTCTATTATTTCTAATATTTTCTCGTAACGCCGTAACTATGTCAGCTCTTACTTGCGGATTTTTTAAGTTGTTTATATTTATTTTCTTCTTTCTATATCTTCTGCCTCTTCCTTGTTGGCTTAGTTTCATTCTGAAGTCCCCAGTTAGTAATTCATGATCGCTGTGTATATCTGCTCCCCTTCTATTTCTCACATCTAACATTGATTGTTTCCACTTCTTGCTGATGCATATGTGATCTATCTGATTTCTTGAGATCCCGTTTGGTGTTGTCCATGTGTATTTGTGGATATCTTTGTGTGGAAATAGACTCCCTCCGATTGCTAGGTCGAAAGTCTGACACAACTCTATCAATCTTTCCCCGTTGTTGTTTCTTTCTCTTCCTAACCCGTGTTTGCCCATTATCTCCTCAAGTCCATTGTTGTTAGATCCTATTTTCGCATTCCAGTCACCCATTAATATTATGATATCTCCCCTATTTATGAGTGCTAGCGTTGTTTCTATTTGTTCGTAGAAGTCATCCTTAATATGGTCTTCAGCGACATCTGTTGGTGCATAGCATTGAATTATTGTTACATGTCTTGTCATATTTCGAAATCGCCCTATAACAATTCTATCCGAGACTGCCTTCCACGAAACCAATGTTTGTCTCAATTTCTTTGATATTAGTATTCCGACTCCACTTTCACCCCCTGTTTCCCTTCCACTGTAAATTACCATGTTTCCATTCTCCGTGTTGATTTCTCCGGTGTTGTTCCATCGCATTTCACTTATACCTAGGATGTCTATGTTGTAAGTAGCCATTTGAGCTTCCAATTGCGAGAGTCTTGAAGCTTCTCTAAGTGTTCTTACATTCCATTGTGCAATTCGGGTCCTTTTTTGAGTGCCAAAGGTCGTTATCAAGTAGTCATTCGTGTATCCGAGGCTTCTTCTTCTATTATTTCGAATCCATTGATTTACCGATTATGCGGGTGATTGGCCTACAGTAACCGGTCCTAGGAGATGGAGTAACCATCTACCGCTGCCTAGAAACAACGTGGCGCTACCTTATTACCGGTTCGATCTCAATTAATGATTTTCATTCGATTAATCTCGAAATTTCAATTAACAAATTTAATGATGGATTTTTTTTTTTTTTTATAAATCGCCACCAACCAGGTTCGAACCGGGGTCCCCTCGGTCATGGATCCTGTTACATAACCACTGCGCCACCGAGGGGATAATATAATTTATAATATAATTTTCATATTTATTAAAATCTACATAAAAACCATCTAACGGCCAATAATCAAACTAAAATCTAAAGTTCATACAAGAAAAATAGTAAAATAGTAAAATATAGGTTTATTCAGTAACCTGTTCCAGATAGATCTATATGAATATGAATAGTCATACGTTTGATAATTTCTTTAATGTCATTGGTCATAGTCATTTGAAAATACATCATTTATGTTTAATTTATAGATTGAAAAAGTACGGTTCAAATCTGAACCATCTAACAACCGATGTTCATTATTATTTTTTATAGATATTATATAAGCAAAAGCAAAATTATATATTTTTTTAAATTTTTTTAATTATTAATTAGAAATTTTCATTTAAAATTTCACCCCATGTAAGACATTTTGAAATACCTACAAACATTTTGTTATTAATTTACAACCGTATACGTAAATAATTTATAATTATTTACGTATACGGTTGCTTTCTAAGTAAAATCAATACCAAAATGAAATATATTCATTCGCTAAATTGTTAATATTTCAGTAAAATATTAGGTTTATTCAATAAACTGTTCAAGAACGATCTAGAGTAAAAAAATTTGTTGTCTTTTTTTGCTGTAAATAAATTGATCTGTTTCTTTCCGAATTTTTTTGTGCAACAATTTTGTAGGTAATTTTTTAATTTCAGCACCTGAATAGTCAAGTCAAGAAAATTTTGAACATTTGACATGTTTAAAGTATCTGAAAACAATGTATAGAATAATAATATTAATATCAAACCAGAAAAAAATAAAAATTGCTCAAAGTTTTATGTTAATCTTTATAAAATTAACTCTTTTATTTATAAAATAAAAAAAAAATATCAGATATAGAATGAAAATTATTTTATAAGAATTTATTAGACATCAATTTCCAGTAAGTCTTGGATATGCAATATCAATCAATAAATCACAAGGTCAAACATTTCAAAGAGTCGGAATTTATCTCTCTCTACCTACCTTCATCCATGGTCAGCTCTACACAATCCACTGATCTAAAAATTAATATTCTAGCAGAACCAAGACAGGGGGACACTACTGACAACGACACTATAACTGACAATGTTGCATACCAGGAGGTTGACCATATGACAATGTTGCATACCAGGTCTGGAATACTCTATTTTATCAAATTTTTTCTTATATGATGAATTTTAAAACTCACTCATAATAATTGGGAAACGGTACTAACCCATAGTTATGATTAATGGTTTAATAAAATTTTCGGAAACTATTTTTTAATTACATTCCAACACACGTTTCCCAATTAACGCGAACAATCAATTAATCGGTTAATAATATCAGTTATGGTAAAGGATTTCGGTGGTTTTAGTGGGTTAGAATTCTACATACCTAAGTACCTACGTGCGCGGTCTGCTTAGTATTTTTCGAGGCTTTCTCCTTCCCCCGAGAAATGAAAAATAATAAAAACAAATAAAATCTTACAAAAAATGTTTAATACTTTCTGATATTTTTTTTATTTTATTTTAAAATTAATATTAACTTAAAATTTTGAACATTTTTTATTTTATTGTGGTTTGCTATTAATATTACTATTCTATATAATGTTGTCAGATACTTTCAACGTGTCAAATATATAATTGTTTTTTTTTTTTTTTTTTTTTTTTTATACGCAGGCTGGTGGGAATCTTCAAAAGACACAATGAGCCCCGTAGCTGTACATTGTGTGTGTGGGATTCTTACTCACTAAACCACACCCTTCCTATATTGCGATCTTGTCCTACAGGACTAATGAGCAATTTTTTCTTGGCTTTATTTTAGTTTTCAATGTAGTTTAGATCCAGCGATGTCTATCTAACTTTTCTTTGGCGTATTCATCCATAACCTTGAAGACCCATCACATCAGCGACGAAAAGCCAACCAGCTCTCCGAACGAATTTATAATTATGGAAGACTTGTGAAAACCCTCGTTTCGTTGGCAGTCAACATAACGAAATTCTTCACCAATCCCGTAAAAACAAATCTATCTAAACGTGAGAGCGGATCAACCTCCGATCACCAGCGCGACGAGTCCTCAAGAATGTGTGTGATTATTGATGCACTAACTCAAAAGGTTTTACTCTTTTGAGTCGTCTGGCTATATTTCTATTATCCAGGAGCTCGACCACCTCCACATTTACATGGTGCTGAAGCGTTTTCTCGTGACTTCTTGCAAATTTCTGTATTTCCTTATCGACAGATTCTATTTGCAAATCTCTATGTAGGTCATAGTTTCTTATGAACCAGGGCGCGTTCACAATGTTTCTTAGGACCTTATTCTGGAACCTCTGAATAATATCTCTATTACTTTTTTTGCTGCATCCCCATAGCTGGATGCCATATGACCATACTGGTTTCAGTATTTATTTATAGAGCAGAAGTTTGTTTTGTATTGTTAAGGTAGAATTCTTACCTATGAGCCAGTTCATTTTTCTATAGCGGATTTGTAATTCTTCTTTCTTGTTTTTTATGTGAGATTTCCAGCGAAGTTTCGCATCTAACGTCATACCAAGATATTTGGCAGTATTTGAATGGGGTATTTCTTGACCATTTATATATACTGGTTTATGGTCAATTTTTTTATTTGTGAAATCCACATGTCCTGACTTAGCTTCATTTAATTGTAGCCTCCATCTTTTTGTATAATCTTGGATTTTTGTTGTTAGCTCTCTGCACCTTTTCTATGGATTCTTTATTATTTTCCCCACTAGCCAGAACCGCTGTATCATCTGCAAACGTTGCAATAATATTAATTTCTAGTGCAGGAAAATCACAAGTATACAGCAGGTACAATACCGGACCAAGTACACTTCCTTGAGAAACCCCGGCATTAATTTGTTTAAGATCGGAATATGCTCCTACCTGGTCTATTGTAGCATGTTTTTGTCTAAAACCGAATTGGTGATCCGGGATTATATTCTTTCTTTCAATAATAGGCTTCAGTCTTCTTAGATAAATTTTTTCAAACAGTTTTGACATAGGCAGCAGTGAAATTGGTCTATAATTGTATTAAAAATCATTTTATTGTGCGGCTTCACAGAAAAATACCTTTCTTTTGGTCGGCCGGGTATGTACCCGGGGGTTTCTTCTAGTATATCTTATAATTTTATATTAAAATTTATAAAAATATTGTTGGTTCAGGATAAAATTAAATAATGGTTTACTTCCACTGGTAGTTTTAACTACCATTTTAACATACGCTTCATACCCTTCAACCAATAAACTAATTTTGTAGAGGGGCGTTTTGATAATCCCAAAAAAATCTTAATCAAAATTCTGCCGGTTGAACGGTCGTCACAAACACATACATAATACCAAATAAAGTTTCGTAGAAGTGTTTAAAAAAAAAGTGTATGTGTACTTAAATGTTTACACAATTCATTTTAAAATATAAAATTAAATTTTCACATATTCACCTCACATAGATATATAAATTACTATCAAAATAACTATCAGTGTAATTTAAAGTGACGAATGGTAGTTAAAATAACTATTGGAATGTAGACCAATTTTAGGGTATTAACTGCCCTAACTTAAAATTTTGCTATAAAGAACTTTCATGTCTACCTTGCCGTATCTTAGATAAAGTCTTATCTAATATTAATATGCCTGGATTTTAGTAGGAAATAAAAAACTGATAGTTGAATATTGTAACAATTTTATTTTATTAATCAAAATTACTGAAGTCATTGAAGCTGAAATCATCAAAATAATTAATATAAAAAAAATTTAAATTTCAGTAAGTAGTCCAGGTCAAATTTAAAAATTAACCTATTTTACCTAAAATAAACCAATAAATAACCCTTTATCTGTCTAGAACAATTTTTTCACAAAAATACTTAAATAAATTAATTTTATTTAGATTTTTAGGGTTAAAGCAAACATTCTTGTAGTAACATAAAAAAAAAAATGAAAATTTTAATTTACTTATAATGTAGTTTTTTTTTTTTTGTTATTTATGTGTGTTTGCATTTTGCATAGTGTATTATGTGTGTGTATAGTACATTATGGCAAAAATATATAATAGTAAGAAGTCTCATCTCATATAAATTTTTGAAAAATTTTTTTTGTTCTACGCGCCTGATATTTTGTTTTTTTTTTATGGCCAAAATAATGGGATAAACACCCTAGCTGCTTTCGCAGAATTTTAACCAGTTAGTATATCAATAGAATAAAAGAAAGTATAAAGAAAATAAATAAATAACATAAACGGAAAATAAGAAGAGAATAGATGAGAAATAGAAAAGAAATAGCAACACAGGTTTACAGACAACTTAACAGAAATTGATTCACTCGTTTTTTGAAAACTTCCAAGTTGTATTTTTGGGGGAACACATGAGGCGTTAGAGTGTTCCATAGTTTAGAGGCTCGATTAACGAAAGAATTTTTGTATTTCACAGTTCTGGTTCGAAGAGGCTCGACTACGAATTTGTGGGAAAGGGCTGCTCTGCGAGTATTTCGTTGGAATGGTTTTATTTTTGGCATAATATACTTTTAATTTCGTCAGAACATTTACCCAATAGATATTTATAAAACAGAGTGGCTGCTCGTACATTTCGACGGTGACTCAGCGATGTTAGGTGCTGTGTAACATCTCCATCATTAATAATTTTGATGGCTCGCTTTTGTACTTTATCTAAGTACTGGAGGGTACTGTTGGGTGCCCCGCCCCAAATATGTGAGTTATACGTGGTCGAATGTATGCCTTATATGTTAGAAGAAGGTTGGATGGTGTAAAATATTTTTTACTTCTGCTTAAGAATCCCAAACATTTCGCGGCATCTTTTGCAATTGCAAAAATGTGGTCCTGCCACGAAAGCTTGTTGTTTATCTCCATTCCAAGAATTCTTAAGGCTTCGGAGTTTTCAATATTTACATTATCGAAAAGGAGTATAAATTTGGTAATGAAGGACTTTGCTTTGTTGATATTAGGCAACTCTGGGTTTTTGAAAAGTTAAATTTTACCCTATTTACACTTCCCGATGCTTGAATTTTTTTGGAGATCGCTGTTCAGAGCGCGAGAGATTTTATTTCGTTCTCTATTTACCGAAGTCTGGGTCACTTCAGTAGCTTTCTCAAAAAAATACGAGGAATCAAGGGTGCTGTCATCAGCAAAGCTATGTATATGATTTGAAGACGTGGATAGGAGATCAATTATAAAGATTATAAATAATGTTGGAGAAAGAACTGAGCCTTCAAAAACAATCCAAATCAAGCCATCCAAAACAATTTGTATTGAACGGTTTCAAAGGAAACTTTCAATCCACGTATTGAGTAAGTTTCCTAGACCAACTCCTTCTCGTTTTTTTAGTAATGCTGCGTGCCAAACGCGATCAAAAATTTTGGATATATCTAGAGCAACAACTTTTGCTTCGCCGTATTTTTCTATGCATTGGTGCAATTTTTCAGTCAAAAAGGTCAAAAGATCACCTTTTTGACCTAAAACCATATTGGCAATCGCTTAGAAGGTGATTGCTTTCTAGATATGTTTTTAACTGGAAGTTAATTATAGTCTCCATGACCTTTGATATTACTGATGTTAAAGCAATTGACCGGTAGTTTGAGGGATTTCTACGGTTTCCCTTTTTTGGGATTGGCTGGACATGAGCTATTTTCCATGAGGATGGGTAAATACCAGAAACATATGATTTGAGGAAAAGTTTGCTCAGCGGTCTGGCTAGGGTGTTTGCACAATTTTTTAGTACTAATGGTGGGATATTGTCACGCCCGGTAGATTTGTTGGAATTTAGATTCTTTAAAACTTTTGCAACAACTCGAGGACGGAAGTAAACTCCTTTAAGTGAGCATTCAGTTGGTTCAAAGGCAGGTGGAGTTGCTGTTGTTGCTGGTAATGTAGAGTTTGCTGCGAAAAGTTTTGCAAGCAGGTTTGCCTTGAGTTCGGGATCTAAAATAATAGCATTGTTATCAATCAGCGGAGGTGTTGCTGATGATGAAAAGTTTTGTTTGACTATTTTAGCAAACGACCAAAAATTTTTACTACCTTTTGAGTAGTGAATAATTTGTTGTCTTAGGCGACTATCATATTGGAAGTTTTGCTGTTTTAATACTCGTTTACAGCTTTTACTAGCCTGTTTATAAGCTATCCGGTTGCTTTCACTCGGTATGTTCTTGTAGGAATAGAAAGCTTTTTTTTGCTTTTGACTGCTTGCTTGCATATGTCATTGAACCAATTATATTTTTGAGTTGGTTTAGCACTCTTAAATTTACTTGGAATGAAAAGCTGCATTTCAAAAACTATAGTACTGGTTAATGCATTTGCAGTGAGATTAACATTTCTGTGACGAAAGATAATATTCCAATCAAAATTTTTGAAGAAACTGTTTAAACCATCCGAATTGGCTTTATCGAATTGCCATATTTTTCGTTTGGGAGGAATGATTGGTAGAATTAAAAGCTATGAAGCGCGAGCTAATAAGGCAGTGGTCAGAGCTGCCTAAGGGACTATTTACAGAAATGCTATATTTTTTCGGATGTGATGTTAGAGATAAGTCCAGAGTATAAGCACTATGGGTTGAACAATCTGGAATACGAGTAGGTTCTTTTACCAATTGGGTTAATTGGTGAAAGGAGCTGAGAAGCTCTACATATCTAACTTCTGACGAAGTTTGTGCTGAGTATTGAAGCCAATTTTTGTTGTGGACATTAAAATCACCCGCAATTGTGATTTCTGTTTGAGGATAGTCCTGAAGAATGCTATTAATAGAATCTGATAATTTATCAAATTCTATAGTAGAGTCATTGTTCGAAATATTTGGACTTCTATACAAAAAACAAAAGTGTATGATATGGCTTCCTATAAGAAATTTTACCCAAATGTAGTTAAATTCCGGATTGGAGCTATTATTATATTTATTCAGAATTTGGTAAGCCACATCATTGCGGACATACAAGGCAATCCCTCTACGAGGGCTAAAAAAAGACTCAAGTTTGTAACCCGTTACGCTAAACCTGTTAGCGTCTGAGTTTGCAAACACTTGAGTTTCATTTAGAGCTAATACAGCTGGATTTTCAGTGGAAAGGTGAACTTAAACTCCGAAATAATTTGATTCTAAACCTCTTATATTTGCAATATCAAGATGGAATTGTTCTTGCATAAATGTACTTAGAAGCGATCAAGGATAAGTGAAACAAAAGAAGAGAACGACAAGAATAAATAAATAAAGTAAGTTAAATAAATAAAAAAAATATAAAAAGATACAAACGATACATAACACACATGCTGCCTTAATAATTGCATTGAACCCGACTTGAGTCATTCCTACGTACAATAGTATATGCACCTTATGGTACGCAGCAACAACGAAAATCGAATTCAATACAATATTACAGACGCCAACATTTGCTGTAAAATTTAAAATCTACGTTTACATTGTTGTTGTTAATTTTTGTTAATTTAATATTTAGTATTTATATATTTTTGATAGTATTTTAAGAGAAAGAGAAAGTAAATATATTTACTTTATTAGTATTAATAATAAAGAGAGGTGTTTATGTAAATGTTAGTAACTAATTAATAGGTGTTGGTGCTTATCTTCATTATAATGGCTGATGGCGTCTTTTTATATTATCTTGTAATTTATTTTAATTATTATATTTTCATTTAGTTTCAGCGCGTATTTGATCGTTAGTGTCTTAATATATGGATTTATTGATGAATTTTTTTTTTTTTTGCTTAAAATTTTCTAGTTTTATTTTTATGTTCCAATTATTATTTGAACTTAATTTGTGTTTTGATTTTTATTTTTTTGTTTTGTACTTTAATTTCACTTAACACCGAATTAAGTAGTTATTTTTTTTTTTTTAATTATTGAATGTTGGTTTATTGTGAAGTTTTAGTTTAAGTTTACAAAATTAAAAAGAACTTTTGAAGAACAAATTTCTTTTGCGTCTGTACCGGCTGAGTGATTTGATCCATTAAGAGTATTGAGACCCTATCTAGAGAAAGAAAAAGAGGTGAAGTTAAAGCAAAGAATATCCATTAAAAGAAGGTTCACTGGAATAAAATTTTATAATTTATCAATGTGTTGGTTACCATTTTTCCAGTCGATTTCCAATATTGTAAGAAATAGATAGTCATAAGAATTTAATTTGCGAGAGAGAGATGAAAATTCAAAATACAAAGTGAAAAAAAATGAACGAGCGATTTTTTTGTATGAAAGAAATATCGTATTTATTTTTAGTTAGTTAGCTTATTTCCAAATTATGATTTTTTTCAGCATCGTACACCAAATACTTAACACGATGATATTTTCTCATTTTCAAAACGTTTTTAAAAAATTGTATATAGAATAGTTTTTACAAAAACTTTTTTTTAAGCGCTAGAGTTAAGTTATTTTTAAATATTATAACCACTGCTTAATTTTCATATATACTCTTCATCAATGGAATATGGCCTGAAAAACCTCATAAGGTTCAGCGGCCCGAAATAAATTTTATTCAATTCAATTCAATCCCTTATAAGCCAATAAAATAAAATAATATGATATTTAAGAAATAACATATGTTTTTGAAACGAATATTATTTTATGTAGGTACCTGGAAAAATTCAATCATTCAAAATTTATTTATTCTCATACCCTAATAAATTTTATACGTTTGTTTTAAGAAAACTCGTACACAAAATTTCAAACGACTAGCCAAAATCTCTAGTGGGCTAAATAAATAAACAAAAATCTCCCGTGGGCTATTTAACATTACATTGCAAAAATGAAGTTGTTTTTTAAATGGTTTATATCGCACTCATTCTTTCTCACAACTTCTTACATAAGAAAATATTTACAATAGTTTTTGGCTTCTTTAACTAATGGGTTTTTTTGTTGTAAATCTGTTAGTAAAAATATCTTGACTTGAACCTTCTTGAGTGAACCTTCTTATTATGGATATTCTTTGGTTAAAGATTGAAAATAAACAAAATTTGAGAGAAGAAAACATTAAAACAATACCTTTTTTTTATTATTAGTTCAGTTCAGTTGTTACTGATGTGTTATAAGAAGAGGATAAATGCGAGAAAAAACTAATTTTTTTTTCTTTTTTTTTGGAATATAGACTTTTATATTTATGGAATAAAAGTCGAGTTTCCTTTCACTAATCATTTGTATTTATTTGCAAATATCGATATTTCGGAAGCAACTTTCTTCCTTCATCAGTGCTTTGCGACTTTTCGCAATCCATAAATCTAAATATATCACTGAAAACAAATCTGATAATACATAGATAAAACAATAGACATTTATGTTCTTGTAGTATTATGTAATGTATATGAATTATGAATTTTACAATACTCTACTAAAATTATATTCTCTGGATTACTGTTTTTTTTTTTTTTTTTTTTTTTTTTAAATATAATCAAATTCAATTGTGGTGTTTCTACTTTTTTCTAATGTGTGTGTGTGTGTTTGTATGTGTGTGCGTCTGGTAGTGTGAGTGAAAGCGAATGATTTTTTCTACTTGTTGCGTATTTAAAATATTTTGTTTTGCAATATATACATAATAATATATAACATATTTAAACCCATATGGTATAATTTTTTTCAGGGGATATGAGAATTGAGATCAGGTTATTTTATTACATTACAAATTACAAGTACAATCCGAGCATTTTTTTTTTGTTTCTTGTTTTGCACATACCTACATTTATTATAGAAATACATGTTTATTTAATATCCATATAAAAATAGTTTTTTTTCTGTAAACTGAAGTTTTAGTTTTAGGTAATTTAAATAGCCGTAGACGTTATTTTTTCATACAAATCATAATTCTTTTTACGTTAAGTATTAACTTTTCGTACATTAAGTATGATACGATTCTTACTACATAAAGTAGAACGTACCCAAACCAGCTCTACTATCTTGTTTATTATGAAATTAATTTTAAAATTTTATGAAATCCGATTACGGTACACCATACGAGTCTATGTACATATAAATTTTAAGTTTAATACAATTGAAACAACAATTAAATTATTTAATTTAAGTATTTGGATTGATATTTTGTGGTAATACGTTACTATATTTTGTTTCGACTTGTGTAGTAATTATATAAAATATGTGAGTATTATGTCAACAAATTGTTAGTTTGAAGAACGATACAATAAACAATATAATGAGGAAACTCACTTATTTAAATTATTACTGATATAATAAATTGTAACGAAAGAAAAAATAAAGCACATGTGAAAGAATAAGAATACAATGTAAGTGACTGTTAATACAACAAAAAATTCAATTTTTTGGGTATATTCCTAACTTTCTTTGCTTTTAATTTCTTTCTTAAAATTATTTTGTCACTGTTTTGTTTACAATTTTTAAAAATCCAAAACATACTGTAGGTACTTCAATAGAAAAAGGTAGACAATTTTCGTTTTGCAAATTGGTTGGTTGGTTGGTTAAATGGGTGGGATAGTAAGCATCCCTCGCTCTTAGGCCTTGCGACCCGTTGTACCCTCTCTGACCTGTGACCTCACTTGTGGCTGTCATAAGACTCTATCGTTGAGCCAGCTAATACCTTTCATGAACCGAAGCACTTTAATATGTTTCTTGTACCTTATGGTGCCTGCCATTTTTTTCCCTACATTATTTAATATACATATATTACATTATGTACATTATGTATTGTTTCATTAGATTATCTACTGATTTGTCTTTAATGTACGCATGTTAACACAAATTTAAGCTTTTGACAATCTTCAGCCTCATTTCGTATTCTATTATCCTTTCCAAACTTTTGATTAGGAATTATGTTAGACTTACCTGTTCTATTCTTCCATTATCTTTTTCAGATATATTTGGATACGCTTCCATAATTGATGATGTTGGTTAAATCTTTTAGTTCTTAAAGTTGTCTTTTTGTTTACCGTTATTGGGCAAGTTGTAATAACTTGGGTTACCCTATTATGGGATGTTAGTTGGTGGGTTTTGCGTGTGGTATGATGACACCAGACCTATGTTCATATTTGTGCCGGCTGAGGATAGTTCCAGTTGTGCTACTACCGAATCTTTGTTTATGAGCTGTGGAATATATACAACTTTTGTTTACTACAATGCATGCTCTAGGCCTTCTTTCGCCTACAGCATAAAAACATTTACCCCGTATACATGATAGATTCAAGTAAGCTTCAAAAAAGCTTCAAAATCATGTGTACGCTAATTTCTTGAAATCAGATTCACTCAAGTCAATCACAAAAATTTACTTACTTGGCTTGCAAATTTCAACCGAATACGCAGCTTGAGACCTTGAGTTTGCTTACATATAATGTCAAAAATTTATGAAGGGTTCCTAATATTTAGATGGTCTGGCTTGGGATTGACAGGGTAACATCTGACCGGTCGCTGACCCAGATGCGCAACTGTCAAGTTCCTGAGCAAGTGCTTATATTACCCCCACGTGGTGACCTCCGGAAACTATCCTATACAGCATCCGCTTATACGATAGGTCAAAATTGTAAGTGCGCAAAAACAACCCTTCAGATTGAAGGTTGGCGTTAGGTTAACTACCTAACCCATAAAAAAAACATAGTTATGAAAGACTTAAAACAAGCCTCGGATATGGATGGATTAATTGGAAACAGACCCGGAACTCGTAAGGATTTTATTTTAGAATTTGCACCTGAAACGTTCGAACACTATACAGCCCAAGTGCATCTAACATATGGAAAATGTCCTCACGTAGTATAAAACTGACATCACTGCGTTACAGGAATTGCGTTGGACAGGAACCGGAATAATAAGGAAACAAAAATGCGATATATACCATAACTGCCACGAAAAACAGCACATATTTGGATGCGGTTTTGCAATCGGAGACAGGCTAAGACGAAATGTTATTGATTTCATACCAATTAACGAGCGTCTAGCCATAATCCGCATTAAAGGCACTTTCTACAACATAACCCTAATATGTGTGCATGCTCTTACTGATGAAAAAGAAGAAACAGAGAAAGAAGACTTCTATGACGCGTTAAAAAAAGCATACGAAGCTTGCCCGCAACATGATGCAAAAGTTGTGCTAGGGGATTTCAACGCTAAATCCGGTAGAGAGCAAATTTTCGGCAGAGCAATCGGTAAACATAGTCTCCATCAACACACCACCGATAATGGTTACCGATTGATCAGTTTTGCAGCGGCGCATAATACGGTTATAAGCAGCACCAAATTTCCCCATAGAGATATTCATAAAGCCACCTGGCTATCTCCAGATGACCGTACAACCAATCAAATTGATCACCTTATGATTGGCGCACGCCACTCATCGTGCGTGCTGGACGTGCGGTCATACAGAGAGGCTAACATCGACTCTGATAATTTTTTGGTTATAGCACTTTTCAGAGCCAGAATATCTAATGTTAAAAAAGTGCAGTCACATCATAATCCCAAATTTAACATTAGTAGCCTGCAGTCGCCCGAGATAGCCAGAAGCTTTAAAGAGCAAATTAGTCTAAATTTAACAGCCACACCTCCTTCAAACCATTCTTCGGTTGATGATCAATGGAAAAACTGTGCCAGTATCATCAAAGTGGTAGCCGCAAACACAATTGGCTTCAAACCACGAAACACCAGAAATCCATGGTATGACGAGGAATGTGCATCAAAAACGTTGAAGAAGAACGAGACGTATAAAAAAGCGCTGCAACGGTAAACAAGAGCAGTGAAGGAAGAATATAAGGCTAAACGAAGAGATGAGAAGAAACTCATCAGGCGGAAAAAACGGGACTTTGAAAAATCTCTGCTCATAAATATCGAATCTCATAGAAATAGAGGCGAAGTGCGGAACTTCTACAAAAAAGCCAAGTAACTGGCAGCTGGCTATAAACCCGCTACACATGCGCTAAGAGATAATATGGGAAATTTGGTTACCGAAACGCAAGGAATATTGGAGACATGGAAGCAGCACTTTCAGCAGCTGCTAAATGGAGAGCAACAACAACAGCAAGAGCTAGCAACACCAGCACCAGTCATTACCAGCAACCCCCCGCCACCCACTGTAGAGGTTGTCATCAGCAAGCTGAAAAATAACAAAGCTACTGGACCTGATGGAGTCCCAGCTGAATTATTTAAAGCTGGAGGCGATGTTTTGGTTAACTGCATGCACCAAATCATTGGCAACATCTGGAAGGAAGAAAGCATGCCTAATGACTGGAGTACCAGCTCTATATGCCCCATTTTCAAAAAGGGCGACGCCATGTCCTGTAAAAACTATAGAGGAATATCCCTCTTAAATATCGCATATTAGATCCTGTCCAACATTTTGTGCGAATGTCTGAAGCCCTATTGTAACGCTGTTATTGGCAGTTATCAATGCGGCTTTTGCCCTGGAAAATCAACAAGCGACCAGATGTTCGTACTTAGACAAATCCTGGAGAAGACCCATGAGCTTCAAATCCATACACACCACCTATTCATCGATTTCAAGTCTGCGTACGATAGCATATACCGCAGCGAGCTGTATGCTGTTATGTCGAAATTCGGTGTACCAGCCAAGCTCATCCGATTGTCAAAAAAGACACTGGAAAACACAAGATGTGCTGTGCTGATTGAAAATAACACTTCTGACTATTTCCAGACGTGTACCGGATTTTGACAAGGAGATGCACTATCATGCGACTTCTTCAATCTAGTACTGGAACGTATAGTGCGACGAGCGGAAAAAAACACGGCCGGTACTATATTTTTCAGATCTGTTCAACTACTAGGGTATGCCAACGACATTGACATCATCGCCAGATCACAAAGGGCGATCGTCGAGGCCTTTACCCAGATTGAAGAAAAAGCGAAACGAATGGGTCTCAAAGTAAATGAGGATAATACAAAATATATGTTGTCCACAAATAAAAAGATCTCTCAAGATCATATTGGTCAAAACATCACTGTCGGCACATATAATTTCGAGGTAGTTCAGGAGTTTACCTACCTTGGAACCAGTGTTAATCCCACAAACGACATCAATGTGGAGGTTATACGAAGAATAACCCTTGCAAACCGTTGCTGCTTCGGTTTTTCAAAACATCTCGGGTCAAAGCTCCTCTCTCGAAACACCAAATTACAAAACGCTCATGCTCCCGGTTTTGCTTTACGGATCAGAATGGTGTCTTCGAGAAGAAAATTCTTCGCCGGATATATGGTCCTGAAAACGACGATGGGGTTTGGAGGAGAAAATATAATGCCGAACTCTATGAGCTGTACAATGAGGTGGACGTAGTCACAAAAGTTAAAGTCAAGAGACTACAGTGGCTCGGACACCTAGAGCGGATGGACGAAAATGCTCCAGCCAAGAGAATCTTCGATTCCAGACCCGAAGGTACAAGACGTGGTTAAACTGGCATACCTGGTTAAACTGGCAATATTGCATATTGTTTTTTGACAAAAATTATGTCATTTGAGTATGCCATTTAATCATCACTAGACCACTATACACGTCGTTTATTTTCTGATTTGAATGATGAACATTCTTTATCAAAAAATTGTATTCACAGATGAAGCTATTTTTTTTTCTACAAACATAATTGCAGAATTTGGACTGCTAAAAATCCACGCGAAACTATTCAGACACCATTACATCCGCATAAAGTCACTTTCTGGTGTGCTATTCATGCTGGTGAAGTGATTAGTCCATATTTCTTTGAAGAAAATAGTCAAAAAGTTACAGTCACTGAAGAACAATACGATACAGAACAATGTTAAAATAGTTTTTATTTCCTACTGTGGCTGAGAGTAATCTGCAGGATATGTGATAATACAACAGCAATTTAGCAATTAAAAATTCACATTGAACGTGCTATTGATGAAATACAGTCAAATTTATGTGAAACAGTGATGGAAAATCGGGTTGACCGAATACAGTACGTAAGGAGAAGTCGTGGTCGTGTCTCTGATTAACTTATGTATTTTCTTAAATTTTTAAATTGTATCATCACTATTGGAAAACCATTTATATTTCCGAATTTCATATATTCCAATGCTACACATAATAGCTTTGTACTTTTTTATTTGCATTCTCTTTACAAATTTTTGAGAAATTTACGAGAATTTCTCTTAATTAAATTTTTGCAAATGAATATGTAAAAATTTTTAAAAATTGACTGTAAAATTTTTTTTGTTCTTTTAAATGTCCAGTGTAGTATACTTAACTTGAAAACTTATTTATATAGTTTTTATTCACAAAAAGACCAAGACAAAGAAAAATGATTTAATATAATTTTTTTCAACAAAAATATTCAATGATTCTACAAAAAATTCAGAAAATGGCTGATTAATTCAAATTTTAAAAAGAAATGGAAAAATTGAAAAAAATTTATACAAATTTTGCGTATGTTTACTTTTTTTGCAAAAGAGAATATTTTAACTATTCTCGCAGAATTTTATGATCACTTAATTTTTCCTCTCATTTGCAAATTTTTGCAAATAAAAGTTAACAAACAGACCTAATATGTTACATTTGCAGCACTTCAAAAATATGAATAATTTTTTTTTTATTTATTTACTATATTTAAATAAATAAATAAAATTTCCTTTAAATAATTTCCTCAAAATAATTTTTGACATAAAAAAAGCAAATAAAGAGAGAAGCTTGGTTTCCACTTGGTCAAAATGTTTGTATTTTTGTGTGGGGTACAGACTATACTATACCGTGTATAGTTATTTCCACTGTATTCTATTCCGTTGTTGAAACAATATATATCAAAGATTTAATTATTTATTTTTAAATAATAATTTAAAAATCTGTATTGTATATTGCAATTGTATATTGTATTGCGGCGATTTATATAATAAATATAAATAAGTGTAAATAAAACAATGTCGAAAATATTTGGTTTTAACTACATATTGCTGAACTTTTAAAATTTAATATTTTAAAATAA
The DNA here is from genome assembly GCA_963942445.1 of Argyra leucocephala. Classification (NCBI taxonomy): domain Eukaryota; kingdom Metazoa; phylum Arthropoda; class Insecta; order Diptera; family Dolichopodidae; genus Argyra; species Argyra leucocephala. The sequence goes on along the minus strand of OZ012682.1, from coordinate 13,982,810 downwards.
TTTAATAATTAAAAAATTCCATATTTTTAAGATTTAATAAATAAAAAAGTTTTCCACAGTGAATTTAAATCAATAAATTGGTCAAACCGAAAAAAAAAATAAACAAAGCAAAAACTAAAACTGTTCTGTGCATGTGGTAAAAACACAGAATTTTAAATTACTAATAAACTGCACTACTACCCAAACACAAGAAAAGGCATCCTTTATACAAAATTATTGTAGGTCCAGGTATGGGGAAAAGATTAATAAAGAATACATTTAATTCAAGTTCTCTTTATTAAGTGTTAAAATTTGTGTTGTAATAAGTTGTTATCTTTATATTTTCAGATCCTTTCAATGCAACGAATTGAGTAAAAACAAAGAAACAACTAATCGAATTAATAAAAAAAAAAACAAAAAAAAAAGATCATCAGGTTTATTAACAGTTCAATTAATAATTTCTGTCTATGCTATCAACGGAAGTTTTTAATCTAATTAAAGTAAGTTTTCTTTATATTAATGATACAAGATATGTACTTGTATTTCTTTAAATTTGTTTTGTTTATCGATAGAAGTTTTTTTTTATTTACTTTTTGATAACAAAATAAATTTATTTTAATTTTTATTGCTTATAAAAACGAAATACAAAACTGTTGTTTAGAAACGAAATCAAAAGCAAAATATTACTTCTATATTATAAAATACACAAGAGCACTAGTAGCACAATTATCGACTGCCTTCGATTGTCTTCGTTCTTTTTCACTCAAATAAAAATCTTATTTTCTTATTATATAAAAAGCCAATACTCACCAAAGCATAATGAATTTTATAAGCAACAATAATTGAATAGTAAATTACACCACAAAAAGTTTATCACTTCTCTTACAGTGTCTAGCAGAAATGCATGCATATTCAGCGAGATGAGACGCGATCAACTTTTTCTTCGTGTCAGCGAAATTTAAAGTTTTTAACAGAACAGCAATCTACGTACTGACATACATTTCTCACGTTATAGTTGAAACCACTCATGTTTTCATAAAAATTTAGAGGTTAGTAAGTTTTATTTAGGAAACATAAATACTGCTCCCTCATATACTGTTTCGTTTCGACATATTCCTATACTTTCTTTCTCTCTCAGTTTACATAATTTAGTATATTTATTTATTTTAACATTTTTTGTTTATTTTAATTGTTACTTTTATGTTACATTTCATAGCTTTTGCAATTTATGTAATTTGTTTAAGATTATATTTAGTAATATTTGTTAAAAAAAAAAATGGCCCGAAAAACCTAATAAGGTTCAGCGGCTCGAAATAAATTTTATTCAATTCAATTCAATTATTATACTAAGTGGCATTTAACAGATAAAATCACTAAAAATAAAATATTTTTGTAATTAAAGAGGTTAATATACGCCATATACATATTTTTAACCAAAACTATATGATTACTACAAATGACGAAAATATAGAAAATAATAATTTGAAACAGTTACTTAAAAAAATTAATAGAATAAATTTCCTTTAATTATGTATAAAAATAATAAGATGTTGAATGACACAAAATGGCTATTTAAAAGTTTGAATATTATAAAACCAAATAGAAATTTCTTTGACCAATATGCGCATTTCGGTCGGATATACAACTTATTTACATATTAAGAGTTCATTAAGAAGAAGCGAAATAAAATGAACTGCGCAGGTCCTTAAATGCTTGTCAATTATGATTATAGATTAAATAATTTTGGAAATAAATTAAAAATTAAAATCAATTAAAAGTAAAAAAATTTTATTTTTTAATTTTACTTTTCGTATTATTTGATTTAATTTTAGTTATAGGATATTGATTTAGTACAAAAAATTGCTTATTATGATTTAAATATTTTTTCTTTTTTTTCTTCAAATGTAATTTTATATATTTTATAATAATTAAAGATACTGTAGACTATTTCAAAAAAGGAAATAAAAAACTTTTTAACTCATTATAATTTTACGTTAAGAACACTCAAAAAATAAAATATTGAGGCAGACAGCTACGGCTAAGGCTTGAAATAAAAACTTTTTTTTTTTTTCAAAATTCATAAAATTTGGAATTTTGGAAATAAATAAATAAAAAAATAAACAAAAGTATTTCGTGCTTAAAAAAGTACGATACTGCAATTTTACACTACAATATCCACAATATTTCGAGTATTTGTTTAAATAAACTACTGGTTCTACTCATTGAATGTGGAAACCTATTTCTATTGTCAGGAACTAAGCCTTCTTAAATAGAGTAGTTTGATTCTATTTCATTTGTTACCAGATTATACTCTAAATTATTTTTTGTCATTTATTATATCCCAATGACAAAGGGTACTAGACCAGGTTGAAAAACCAATAAAGTATTTTTTTTTGCTTCATCGGGAATCGAACCTGGAACCTTTCGGTTGAAAGGCAGGCACTCTACCTACTGCGCCACCAGACGTGTAAGCTGGGAGCATATGGCTTCCACTAGACATTTGCATCGTACTCGATTTTTAGTTGCTGTTTCCACTTGCTCCCACGTTATGGTTGTCTTAACAAGTTTTTGTTTTATGGTCCTCCGCCAGGTGTTGTTGGGGCGTCCAGGGCTTCTTGTGTCTTGTGGGTTCCATTCTAAGCTCATTCGCGCGATGTTGTTTGATGGCTTTCTGAGTGTGGCTTATCCATCTCCATTTCCTTTTTCTAATTTTTTCTTCGCCGACTAGTAGCCAGAGGTTCTTGTTGCTTATTGTGTTTGGGCAGTTTATTCGGCATATTCGTCTTAGACATTTATTAATGAAGACTTGTAACTTCTTGTTGATAATTTTTCATGTTCATTCATTTATTTTCCTATTTTCATTTTTAAAGTACATATTTACATTAACTTATAACAAATTTAGTTTATAGGAGAATAGTTAATGATATCTTATATTATTAGAATAGTGTTAGATATCACATCAAAATATAAATTTACTAAATAAAATTCTTTTGTTGTGGGGTGAAAATTTTAAAAATAAAATTTTAAAACAAAACACAAAAAGAAAGCCTTCTAAAGAAAAAATCAAGAGTTTCAATAAAGGAGACAGCAATTTTACAAGTACAAACAGAAATCACTAGTATCAATTTTTTAAGTATTTACATAATTAATTAAAATACATTAATTAATTAATCTACATTATCTAACAAAACTTCAATACCACGGTGGTTGATATTTTGAAGCCAATTCTTGATATTACTTAGGAACAGATTTTTGTTTCTAATTAGCCTAATACACTCTGGAAGTTTATTAAATAATCTGCATGAGGAACCTATCAATATTCTTAGGTTATGAATCGAAGAGCTCCTGCTGTTTAGATACCCTCCTCTAATAAAAAATATTTTCAAGACTTTATAATAATATAAATTACGTACTGGTAGTATTTTCAATTGCTTGAACAAATCAAAAGTATGAGATAAGTAATTTTTATTGCAAATTTTCCTAACAACCCTCTTTTGCAAAACAAGTAGCGGATTAATTCTATTATGGTATGTCCCTCCCCAACAGTTTATACCATATTGTACTTTGGAATGAAAAATACCATAATAAAACCTTTTTTAAGACCGATATTGAGCAAAGTTTGCTCAAGTGGTAAAAACTACGCAAGGTAGAACGTAAATAGAGCTTCTGGGATGAGTTGTGCTCGGCCCAACTCAATTTGTTATCAATTGTTACACCTAAGAGCTTGAATTGCTTAACCGTTTCAATTTTAAAGCAAATTGTTGATGTTAACCAATTTTCACTGCCGTATGTCAGGATCAGGACACAAGACCGGAATATTCTAAGTTTAGTTACTCTCGATATTTGTCTGTTCCTGCTTATCGGTTGCAATCTTCCAAATGTTGCTCTTGCTTTCTTTAATCTATTTTCTACATCTTCTTAAGCTCCACCACTAGTTGCTATTATACTTCCCAAGTAGCAGAAGTTGTTCATAAATTCTATTTGTTCGTCTTTCAACCTTAGAGGTTCCGTGGTGGTGTTATTTATTCTCATAGCTTTGGTTTTTTCCAGGTTGATTTCTAGTCCAACATTTGGCAAGTTGTTTAGCAAGTGTTCCAGGTGTTCTAATTTACTCTGCATGTCTCTGAGTTCGTGCGAGAGAAGACAGATTTCCGCTTAGCCGAGGTCTTCAAGTTTTTTAGTGGCTCCAAGTTATTTTTCTCTTTATTGAGCAGGTGTTTTCTAGTATATTATCTAGGATGATTGTGAAGAGGAGTGGTGAGAGAGGCCATCCTTGTTTGACTCCCGATGAGGTGGCGAAGGAAGCATTTTTTGTCCCCTGTAAATTACTGATAGTTCGGTTTCTTCGTATAATGGTTGGATTAGGCGGACTATTTCTTCTTTTGTTCCTTTGTTCCTAAGTGCTTTCCATATCGCAACGCGCTTGATTGTGTCGAAAGACTTCTTGAAGGCAATGAAAAGCATGTATAATGGTGTTTTATACTCAATTGATTGTTCTACTGTTATCCGAAGTATGTTTGGTTGATCAACGCACCTTCGGTGAGGACGAAAACCGGCTTGTTCTTCACAAATTGTTTTCTCCAGTTCTTCTTGCAAGCGGCCTTGAAATATTTGTGCTATAGGAGAGTTCCACGAATATCCTTATGAAGAAAGATGGTGCCACAGATGGTCAATTCGAAGATTTGGTATATCTCGATCAATCTTTCTACGTTGTTATTTCTGTTCTCTATGGCATGCACTCCCATGACTTTCTTTAATTTGCTGTTATCTCTGCCTACTTTCGCATGTCTACATTATGTCTTTTTTATGAAGTCCTAGTAGTGTCTTGTTAATTGTGCGCAGAATTGATCCTTCTTTTCTTCTTCGGCTTCTTCTGTTGATGCATAGAATTGTATGATTGTGATGTGACATATTTTACTACGGGAGCGAGCTTGGGTGATCTGATCAGAGACTGGTTGCCAACTTTCCATAGCTGTCATAAGTTTTTCCGTAATGACTATTTCCACACCACTTTCACCTTCCGTGTCTTTGCCGCTGTGTATCACGGTGTTGCCGTTAGCCGAAACAGATTCCACCACTATTGTTCCGCCTCATCTCACTTATTCTTAGAATGTCGACTTTTTAATAGGTCATTTGTTGGTCTAATTGTGCAAGCCTTGGTGCTTCACGAAGAGTGTGGACGTTCCATTGTGCAATTCTTTTCCGAGTTCGTGTGCCAATATTTGTTACTATGGTATTATCATTTCTGTTTCCGAGGCAATCTCAATTTAATTTTAAATCTGTTTGTACTGTCAGGGGATTGGCCTACTGTAGAAGACCACTTTGATAACTCTATCTGCGCCGACGTGGTAAGACGATGTCATATTTTTGTGCAAGTTGTCACTGCGATTACATCTTTGACGTAATCGCAGTGACAACTTGTTATGTTTACTGAGTACGTTATGTCACATACTTTTGTCAGCTGTTGACAATTGTGTAATTATTATTAGTGTTTGTCCAATATTTATTTATTGTGTTATTTGGTTATTAAGTTGTATAAGATATATGAGTATTGATATAAATATTGGTATAGGTAATATTTTTAGTTATAAAGTATTGATTATATTAATTATTTTTATTGATTATAAATTTTATATAAAATTTTGCTATTTTTTTTAGTTATATTTTACACCTTCCACGGGAATCGAACCTGTGACTACCACATCATGATCCATAATGATTTAGATTAGATTTTGAATTCATTTATTCATATTATAATAAAATACAATACTTAAAATATACATTTACTAAATAAAAAATAATAAGAATAAATATAGGATCATTCAAATATTCATTAGAATATGTGATGAATAAAACTGCAAACAAAAATACAGGCATAAAAATATAAAACATTGTTGGTTACATACATAGTAAAGTAGAAAATTAAAGCTAAATATGGAAAAAAACTAAAATAGCTTAAAATTAAAATTATATAATGAAAAATTAAAATTTAAAGCAAAATTTAAATAATAAACGAGAGTAAGCAGAATTAAATACAAAATTATAGCAAGAATAAAAAGTTAGGAAATAACTAGAAGACTGAAGAGAGAAAATTAAAAAAATTATGGTTAAAAAAAAAAAAAAATTAAATTGAAATTAAAAATAAATCGTTACATATTCAATTTGAAGGTGATCCAGTTCAAAAAGACAAAATCGAAGATTTTTGCGAAATGAAACGATCCGTCCGATCTTAAAGAATAAGGTAACATATTAAGTTTTTTTGGAGCTATATAATCATAAAAGTGGCAAAAATGAGAGGTACGGGCTCTTGGAACATTTACAAGATATAAATTATTAATTCTAAGATAAAAAAATCGAAAATAAGAAGATAAAGAAATCGGTGAGCGAGATAGCCAGACCTATTAAAAAAATGTTAGCGTTTTAAACAAATATAAATGTCTAAGTGATAGAATATCCAACTTTTTAAATAAAGAAAGGCTCGGTATTAGTCTATTTGTTTTTAAAATTATCCTTATACAGTGTTTTTGAGCGATGAGAAGAGGTTGAATTTTATTAAACCCCAGCAACTAATTCCATATTGCAGTTCAGAAATGAATAGAGCAAAATACACCATTAGCATAACGTTTAATGAACAATACATATTTAAGTGATAAATGTTTCGCAAAACATTTTTAAAATAATATTTAAATAGCAAGTATGTGCAGACCAATTCAGTTTATTATCAAGTAAAACACCCAAGTACATAAACGTATCTACACTATCAATGTTAAAACAAGAAATACTACAAGGCGAAGAAAGGACAAAAGAGTTTAGAGACTGTATAGAGAAATAAAGGAAATTTTGGACAATAAGGAGAATGATACCAAATACTAAAATTCTCTAGGACCCTCTAGGATTAAAAATAAGAAAAAAACAAAAAAACAGTACTTAAAATTATTCAAAAGTATAATTCACACTATATAACGCAAGATCTTTAAATTGAGTTCTATTTAATAAAAAAACATCAATTTTATTATTTACAGCTAAAAACTCATTAAGCAATGCGGAACACCTTGAAACCGGTTCATTTCTACTATAATTTATTCTATGAAATTTAGTATTCAACAAGTTCTGCGATCTAAGTAGTCTCGGTGGTAAAGCTAAACCGAAACTCTGTAATAAATTTGATGAAAACATCACGTTGAAAATTTATTCCGAAAACTCGAAACAATATTCCGAATGTTCGAAATGTATTTTGACAATCAAACTAACCTATTTAAAACTTAAAAAAACATATGTTTTTCAAATTTAATGGAGGTTTGACATAAAAAGAAATGAATTTAAAATTTTTAGAATTTTTTTTTTGAATTCTTGTATTTCGCCTTATTATTTTCAGTTTTGAAGAACAAAATTGTTATATAAAAATCGCAAAATAATGAAAATGATGTGCCCGTTTCAATAGATATAGAATTTATAATAGACCAAAATCAAAAAAAAAATAAATAAAACAAATGTAAACAAACCAATTCAGTTGGTATTTTATATGATATTTTCAATGAATTAGAATATTTACGATGAACTAATAAATATAGTATTTTATTTCAATAAATTAAAACACGCAATTATTAAGAAATTTAAAAAAAAATTATTTTATTATCACATAAAAAATGCTTGAATTATCACAGAAATAAAATAATTTTTTTATTGCAAACAAAAATATTTCAATTATTCCAGAAATAAAATTATTAAAAACTATAAAATTTAATGTTCTTAAAATTTCAAATTTTATTATAAATATTTAAATTATAAACACAACAATTATTTAAATTACAAAAATAACACAAAATTATTAAAAAAAACTAACTTTCCCGTATAAATTTTAGTACACGGTAAGAAAATCATTGACGTTTAAAAATAAACGTATACGTTAAAATCAACGAACGTCAACTTGCTTACATGCTACCGAAAAAATGTATATTTTACGTTTTCGGAATTAAATCAACGTCAACGTTGCTTACATGCTACCAAAAGTGCTAATACGTCTTTTTGACGAACGTGAACAAGTTACGTGCTGCCACTCCAGATCTTCTATTCGACAACTTTGTTAAGCCTAACAACTTACATCTTGCATCATATGAGGGTCTTATTGTGAGTTGAAATCTTCTCAGGGCGAAACGAGTAAAATTTTTTTGAATTTTTTCAATTCTTAATACATGGATATTGTAATAAGGATTCCAAATAATTACACCGTATTCTAAAATTGGTCTTACCAGAGATACATATAACGCTTTAAGCGTATACGGATTTCTAAAATCGATAGAGTTTCGCTTAAATAAATCCAGCATTTTATTAGGCTTTGCGGTTATGTAAACCACATGATCTTTGAACGAAATTTTTTTTATCAAAATAAACTCCCTGATCTTTTATATTATTTGATCTATTTAAAATGTTGCAATTTATAGAATAGTCAAATGTTATGGGTGATAATTATGGGCTATAGTTTAGGTCTAAACCATTAATTAGACACCAGTCATAAAATGTATTCAAGTCATCTTGCATTGTTGTACAATCATCTAAAGATGATATTTTTGAGAAAATTTTAGCATTATCTGCAAAAAATGAGATATGAGCAAATTTTAGTAATATATCACTTATAAAAAGAATGAATAAAAAAAAAAAAATGAGATCCCTGGGGTACTCCCGGTTCCACAGGAAAATTGTATGAGGAAAAATTGCTGATCTTTACATATTGCACTCTGTTTCTTAGATATGATTCAAACCAGGAAAGAATATTAGAGTGAAATCCTAAGCTCTCCAGTTTTGAAATCATAAGTGAGTGCTCTAATCTATCAAATGCTTTTACAAAATCAGTATACACTACATCCACCTGATTACCTAATTCCATGTGATTTAACGAATAGTTTACAAAAGAAGCAAGATTTGTAGTGGTAGATCTTTTTGTAGTAAAACCGTGCTGATTATTCGGAATTTTATTTTTAACTAGAAACTTTAATCTGTCATTAATCAATGCTTCAAATATTTTTGGAAAACAAGTTAGTTTAGATATCGGTCCATAATTTTTCATATTATTTATTTGGCTGGATGATTGGGCCGGAATTGGTGTGATGCTGGATAATTTCCAGCAGTCGAGCAAATCGCCACTGTTGAGAGAGTAGTTAAATATTATCGTTAACGGAACAGCTAAAGCGGGAGAATTTTTTCCTAAAATAGGGGGTATGCCATCAAGGTCACTGCTTTTGTTCCCATCGAGTTTACTAAGAGCTACTAAAATTTCGTCTTTCTCACGCATTATATTACCTAAGTCAACAATTGAAGTAACATAAGCAAAACTATTCCTTACATCGGCTTGTTGAGGTGTAACAAATTTTGACCTAAAAAAATCGGCAAATAGAGAGTAACTTGTAGACAGATCACTTGAAACTTTATTTTCGAATTCCATGTGTCGAGGAAAACCACATATATTCCTCTTTTTGTTTATTACTGACTAATTTGTTAATTACTGAAAAGAACTATTGCTATCATTTCTTACTTTACACTCCAAGGATCATACATAATTACGATAAAGGAAGCCGTTTAAAAACTCAAATTCCCTTCGTAATCTTTCAAAATGTTTGTTGCCTGCAAGAAAATCTGTTTTTCGGTATATTTTATGAGCTTTATTTCTAGCATTTTTTAGTCTTAACAAATTACGGTTGAACTATTTAGGATGATTTGACAATACAGTTTTTTTTTTCGGAACAAACATTTCTATCGAATTGTTTATCACAATAATAAAAGCATTATATTTATCGATTAGGCCAACCGGTTCCAAGATGATGTCCCAGTTTACACTTTCCAAAAATATATTTAATGAATTGTAATTAGCATTATTGTAATCATATTGAAAATTGTTAGAAATTATATTCTTGCAAAAGTTTAATTTTAATTTCAATTTCTAGTGCAATGTGATGCATATCGCTACTTAAAATTGAACTATTACTTTCATAAATATTAAATAATAAATCGTTACTCAAAAATACTAACATAAAAAGTTTTGATATTTATTTATTTGAACCAAATCTAAACATAAAAGTTGATCAATGACGATATGAGCTGACGTTGAGGATAAATTAATCTGAACCATAAGATTTTCGTCTTCTATCCATTTCCAACTGATATCTGGTTAAATTAAAGTCTCCTAAGATGCACAAATGGCTTTTATCATTGTGAATAGAAATTTCATCTATATTATTAACATGCTTAAGGTAAACATTCGATGGACTAGGCGGTATGTAACTAATAGCCAGAATTAAAGTTTGGGTTGTTTCGTCTTCACCAAATATGATTTTAAGTTAATACCCCGAACAAAATACTAAAAAAACGCAGCCCTACGTACCTAACGCTATAGACCTTATGTATAGGGAACGGAAGGTAGCACGTGCTTGGAAACTGGAGGGGAAATCTGATGAAACCATCAAGGCTCTAGTCGTCAAGAGAAGAGTACTGAAGGCAACTCGGAGGGAACCGAAGGGAGCCAAACACATTACTAAAAAAGCAATGGTAGGATCTACGGAGACGAAAGCCGATTTACCGGAAGGTATCTGGGTGTCAGTAGTTGAAGGGATCATTACAAAAAATGTAATGATTCCAGATACAAAAGCCGATTTACCAGAAGGTATCTGCGTGCCAGTAATCAAAGGGACCACTGCCAGCAAAAGACACATTGAACACCAAACACCGAAAGCCGAATGCGCGCCAGTAAGTGCAGATCCTTCAAAACAAAAAAAATATATTGATAACCACACACCGAAAGCCGAAGGCATGCCAGTACGTGGTGGCGATTCAAAAACGATGAATTAAAAAAAAACAGAAAATAAACCCTAAACGCCAGGTTTTGACCAGGTCGTGTGCTAGCATCGCACGACCAAATCTCGAAGATGATAGTTCAGAGTTCTTTCGATCTCACTAACTTTTTCAGTAATAATCAATTTGGATTTAGAAAAAAGAAATCTACAGAAGATGCGCTACTTAAACTTTGTTCTGAAATTTATAGTGGTCTAAATAATAATAAATGTAGTGCGGCTCTTTTTATTGACATTACGAAAGCGTTCGATACCGTTAGTCATGAACTGTTACTGAAAAAGCTCTCTAATGCAGGTTTTAGAGGATTCATTCTAAATTGGTTTGAATCTTTTCTCGAAGACAGAAATCAATTAGTTAGAATAAATGGCACCAACAGTTCTTCTAACAATATTAAAGTAGGCGTTCCTCAAGGCTCGGTTCTTGGTCCTATTCTATTTCTCATTTTTATAAATTCTTTATTTCACCAAAATTTTAAAGGTAATTTGACTGCATTTGCGGATGATACCGCCTTTTCTTATAATAGTAATAGCCTACTGAATACCTTTATAGCTCTTAATTATGATGTAGATTTGATTAGGAAATGGTTCTTTTGTCACAACCTCGTTGTTAGTCACAAAACTAAGTACATCTTATTCAACTTAAGCGGTAATATTCCACTTGATTGTAAATTATTCTATCACTCTCCAAGTTGCTGTAAATTTTCTCTTAACTTATATGATAATAATATTTATTCTTATAATGACTCAATAGCCTGTGACAAACAATGTTTTGAGCTTGAACTTGTTAAATCGTTTAAATATCTGGGTATTGTTCTAGATAATAGATTAAACTGGTCTAATCATACACGTAATTTGAAGAATTCTTGTGCTAAGGTTACAAGATATATGTACCATCTAAGTCTGTATTGTTCAACTAAAGTTTTGAGAATGGTTTACTATGCTCTTTTTAACTCAAAACTTCAGTATGGTATCGCCTGTTGGGGAGGTGCTTATTTCAATAAAATTTCCCCACTTCTTGTTTCACAAAAACATGTAGTAAGGATTATTCTCAAGAAAAATCGACTTACTCCTAGCTTCCCTTTATTTGTTAACCTTGGAATTTTACCCCTTCGCCATTTATATTTTTATAAGTCTTTGAAAGTATTTTTTATTAGGTCGGGCTATTTAAATCAGCGATTTGTATTAAATTATAATCTTAGAATCAATAACAGGAATTTAGTATTGTTACCTAGAGCTCATACTGCTCATTTTCAACACATCTATACTTCTCTGGCTCCCAGAATTTTTAACAGCCTCCCTGAAAGCTTAAGATTAGAACGTTGCTTTTCATCCTTTTCTAAAAATCTTAAGAATTGGTTATTTAAATTTGACAATTCTCGAATTGAATTATTTATTAACTAAATTTTAATTTCTCTCAGACTTCTAACTTCTTGCTTACTTTTTCCTTTCAATTTTTATTTCATTAATTTGTTTGTTAAATTTAATTTTAGAATCTGTAAAATTTTTGTTACTTTATAAAAACAAAAAAAAAAAAAAACTAAATTAAAGTTCAGTATTTTTATATATATTTTTTTTTTTTTGCTATTTTCGTGAAACTTGAATATTTTTTTTTTTTTTTTTTTTTTTTTTTTTTTTTCTCCTATTACTCCGCGTGGTAGCATAGGGCTTCGATAGTGAACCTCCATTCCTCTCTGTTGAGTACTACTTCCTTAATATCGTCCCAGGTATAATTGTTGACTGTTAATTCTTGATCGATTGTGCGTCTCCATGTGTTGTATGGTCTGCCGGGTCTCCTTTGTCCTTGTGGATTCCACTCTAGAGCTCTTCTTGCTATATCACTTTCTGATTTCCTTAGTGTATGACCTATCCATTTCCATTTTTTCCTATTTATCTGTCTGTTGATAGGTTCTTCTCCAGTTATCATCCATAAATCTTCGTTGCTAATTCTTGCCGGCCAGAATATTCTGCATATAATTCTCAAGCACTTGTTGATGAATACTTGTAGCTTCTGTTTGATTCTGACCGAAGTGAGCCATGTTTCACTGCCATATATTAATGTTGACTTAACACATGCTCTGAATATTGTTAGCTTTGTTGTTCTCGATATTTGGTTGCTCCGCCATATCTTCATTAGGCTCCCAAATGTTCTTCTTGCCTTATTTATACGGCTGTTGACATCTTCTGTTGCACCTCCTCTTGATGTTATAATGCACCCCAGGTAGTTGAATTCTTCTACGTATTCTATCTGTTGTCCACTCACTGTTATTGGCTCACTGTAACTATTGTTTGTCCTCATTGCTTTGGTTTTCTCGATATTTAATTCCAGTCCCGATTTCTTTGCTTCTTCCTGTAATCTGTTGACTTTGTTCTGTAGGTCCCTTTGATTTTTTGATATGAGGCATACATCATCTGCGTAATCTAAGTCTTCTAAGTTTCCGAAGAGATCCCATTCTATTCCGTTTATTCCAGTGCAAACTTCTCTTAGAATGTCGTCTAGTATTGTGTTGAAGAGAAGTGGAGATAGTGGACATCCTTGTCTAACTCCTATATTGGTGTAGAATGGATCACTGATCTTACCTCTGTGTTGAACTGTTGTCTCTGCATCTTCATACATCGCTTTGATGATGTTGATGATTTTTTCAGGAACTCCTTTCTTTGTAAGTGTTCTCCATATTGCGCATCTCTTGACTGTGTCGAATGCTTTCTTAAAATCTATGAATAGTAGATATAGTGGGGCATTCCATTCCACTGATTGTTCAACTATGACCCGTAAAGTATTTGCCTGGTCTACACAGCTTCGGTTTGGTCTGAAACCTGCCTGCTCTTTCCGTAGTATTGGTTCTAGTACTTCTTCTAATCTTTTCTTTATAATAATTGCTATTATCTTATGAATAGTATTTAGAACCGTGATTCCTCTCCAGTTGCTGCAATTTGCCAAGTCTCCTTTCTTAGGTATCTTGACAATCATTCCTTTCTTCCATGATGGTGGTATATTCTCTTCTATCCATGCTTTCCTGATGTGGGGTTCAATTGTTTTTGCGAATAAGTCAGGGTCCAGTTTGGCTATTTCTGCTGGAATTCCATCTTCACCTGTTGCTTTGTTGTGCTTCAGGATATTGATTGTAGCTTTGATTTCTTCTATATTTGGAGCTTGAGTAGATATTGGCAGTCCCTCAGTTGGGTAGATATTTGCATTGTCTCTGTTTCTTATGTCTGCTTCATTATTTGTACTTTCTTCGTTGCTCAGTTCTTGGAAATGTTCTCTCCATCTCTTTAATTGATCCTCTAAGTTTGTGATGAGCGCACCATTTTTATCTTTAATTGGTTTGTTTTGTTGTTCCGACTGGTTAGTTAAGTTCTTGATTATGCGATGCAATTCTCTCAGGTTATGTTGCTGTGCTGCTTTTTCTGCTTCTCCGGCTAAATTTTGTAGAAATTTCCTTTTATCTCTTCTTGCTGCTCTTTTTACTGTTTTCGCTATTTCTTCATATTCTCTTCTTGATGCCATCCTGTTGTTTATCATTTTCTTCATTTCACCTCTTCTTTTAATCAAGGCCCATGTGTTATCGGTTATCCAGATTTTTCTTTGTGGTTGTGAAATTCCAAGATTTTGTTCGCTTGTTTGGTTGTAAATTTCCAGAATCTCTTCCCAAGTGTATTCTCTATTATTTCTAATATTTTCTCGTAACGCCGTAACTATGTCAGCTCTTACTTGCGGATTTTTTAAGTTGTTTATATTTATTTTCTTCTTTCTATATCTTCTGCCTCTTCCTTGTTGGCTTAGTTTCATTCTGAAGTCCCCAGTTAGTAATTCATGATCGCTGTGTATATCTGCTCCCCTTCTATTTCTCACATCTAACATTGATTGTTTCCACTTCTTGCTGATGCATATGTGATCTATCTGATTTCTTGAGATCCCGTTTGGTGTTGTCCATGTGTATTTGTGGATATCTTTGTGTGGAAATAGACTCCCTCCGATTGCTAGGTCGAAAGTCTGACACAACTCTATCAATCTTTCCCCGTTGTTGTTTCTTTCTCTTCCTAACCCGTGTTTGCCCATTATCTCCTCAAGTCCATTGTTGTTATATCCTATTTTCGCATTCCAGTCACCCATTAATATTATGATATCTCCCCTATTTATGAGTGCTAGCGTTGTTTCTATTTGTTCGTAGAAGTCATCCTTAATATGGTCTTCAGCGACATCTGTTGGTGCATAGCATTGAATTATTGTTACATGTCTTGTCATATTTCGAAATCGCCCTATAACAATTCTATCCGAGACTGCCTTCCACGAAACCAATGTTTGTCTCAATTTCTTTGATATTAGTATTCCGACTCCACTTTCACCCCCTGTTTCCCTTCCACTGTAAATTACCATGTTTCCATTCTCCGTGTTGATTTCTCCGGTGTTGTTCCATCGCATTTCACTTATACCTAGGATGTCTATGTTGTAAGTAGCCATTTGAGCTTCCAATTGCGAGAGTCTTGAAGCTTCTCTAAGTGTTCTTACATTCCATTGTGCAATTCGGGTCCTTTTTTGAGTGCCAAAGGTCGTTATCAAGTAGTCATTCGTGTATCCGAGGCTTCTTCTTCTATTATTTCGAATCCATTGATTTACCGATTATGCGGGTGATTGGCCTACAGTAACCGGTCCTAGGAGATGGAGTAACCATCTACCGCTGCCTAGAAACAACGTGGCGCTACCTTATTACCGGTTCGATCTCAATTAATGATTTTCATTCGATTAATCTCGAAATTTCAATTAACAAATTTAATGATGGATTTTTTTTTATAAATCGCCACCAACCAGGTTCGAACCGCTATTTTCGTGAAACTTGAATATAATTATGTTTAAATTTTTTTAAAGATCATTGGAACTGTATATAAGGTCATTTAACTCTTGCTTATTTGTAGCAACTGAATGATCTCAACTTATTTCTAATACATACTTTACATTCTTGATTCTTATATTTAATAAAAATAAAAATTTTGGTTGAGTGTAATTATATAAAACGTTTAAATAATTAATTTATTAGTATGCATATTTCGAATGATTTCTTGGAATCTAATAATTTGTTAATTTATTAATTATAAGTACTACATTATGTAAATAATATTTGAAATAAATGGATTATTTTAATAATAAAAAAAAAAAAAAGAGTTATAAAGATACACCAAGTTCTGCTTATTTGAAAACGGACGGAAGGCAATCAAGTGCGGTATCGCAGACTTTTGCCGGAAGGAAGCAAGTATAATAGCAGGACTTAGGAAGACAAATAAATGTTTCAGAAAAAGAGACTACAGCAAATAAGAAGACAAGCACTTCCTTGGTGAAAGGGACGGAGAATCCGAAGAATTCCCCGAAACTGCATCCTACCGAAGTCAAAAAGAGAATCAGGTCAGATTATAATACGTCACCTGACCCGAAAAAGAAAAAAGCAACGGAGACTGTATCCTATAGCCAAGCAGCTAAGGAGCACTTCAAAGTTGCTATCATTGATAAAAGCCATCCTGCAGGTAAAATACCAGTGGAGGCCAATAGGCTGAAACTGGCACAAGCCTTTAGAGGATGGCAACCATCAGAAGTAAGGAAACGAGCGGTGATTCCCAGGTTTGAATGGAGCCTTTTCGATGGTGAACAATTGATGATGTGACGCTAACGTACACAATAAAGTATGGGGTAGTACAAACGATAACAATAGGGGTAAGTCTCTTTTAGATTATTTAAGTACTACTAACATGAATATACTTAACAAAGGAAATAAGCCAACTTTTGTAAATAAGAATAGAAGAGAGGTAATAGATATAAGTATAGCAAGTAATAAACTAACACACATGATAACAAAATGGCAGGTGTCTGATGAACCTTCTTCCTCGGACCAGTGCCACATAATCATTGGTATAAATCTGGATAAACCAGAAGAAAGCGATTTTAGAAACCCAAGGAAATGTAATTGGGATCTATACAGAAACAGACTAAGGGGTAGACTGAGGACATTCAATCAACTCAATTCTACCCTAGAGATAGATAAGGAAGTAAGTAATATAACACAAGGTATTACGAAATCCTTCCAGGAAGCATGTCCAATTACGAAGCTTTACACAAACGTTTTTCCAAAGTGGATGAATCGGGAAATACGAAATCTAAGACAAAAATCAAGGCAACTATGTAATCGTGCCTATAAAGAAAATAAGGAATCCCAATGAGAAAGCTACAAACTAGTTTTAAGATGCTACAAATCTGAATGTAGGAAGGCGAAGAAGAAAGCCTGGAAAGAATATACGGAGCAAATAGAGAACACGAGAGAAGTGTCTAGACTTCAACAAGTCCTACCCAAGACACACTCACAATCAGAACTGATTGAACAAAATGACGGATCAATGACGACAGATATGAAAGAATCACTGGAAGTGCTGATAAACAGTAGTTTTCCAGGTAGCGTTTTTGTGGAAAGCTCAAACAACACAAATGCGCGAAACTCTGAATCATATATAAATATATCGAACACCGAAAGCGAAAAGGTAAAACGGATGATAACACACGAAAGAATAAAATGGGCAATAAACTCATTCAAGAAGTATAAATCCTCAGAAATTGACCAAATTATCGAATAATGCTCCAAGAAGGGTGTAACCTTCTACTGGACAAACTTTCGGAAATCTACAAGGCATGTCTTAGGTATTGTTATAAACCTAAGAAGTGGAGGAAAGTCAAAGTAGTATTCCTACAAAAACCAAATAAGGTTAGTTATAGTAAGGCTAACGCATACAGACCAATAAGTTTAACATCCTTTCTACTAAAAAGCTTAGAAAGGATCGTTGAACTTGAAATGAGAATCAAGATTGACAAAAACATCAACGTATGTCAACACGCCTATATCAAGGGCAGATCAGCAGACTCTGCACTTCATAGCGTAGTGAGCACAATATAAAACGCCTTCATGACAAGGCAATACACACTAGGATGCTTCATCGATATCGAAGGAGCTTTCAATAATATAAAAATGGAGAACATAATCAATAGCCTAAACAACAAAGGTATTGAAGGATACTTAGTAAGATGGACTAACTCTCTACTATGGGACAGAATTATCCAAGAAAAATTTTGGTAGCCTCACGCCTCAAGGAGGCATTCTGTCACCACTACTATGGCTTACAGCAATAGACTCACTTTTAGACTTCCTAACAGAACAAGGAGTTAAGATTACATGTTACGCTGATGATCTGGTTATAATCATAACCCACAAACAAGACTCAGTTCTAGGAGATAAAATGCAGGAGGCCATAAATCTCGTATCGGTTTGGACACAAGAAAATGGCCTCAAGCTAAACCCAGAGAAAACAGAACTATGCCTTTTTAATAGAAGAAGGACAGTAAGTAATATGAACACTCCAAGCATAGGGGGAACACGGCTTAACTTATCACAGAAAGTTAAATATTTAAGAATAATTTTAGATATAAGACTAAAATGGAACGAACACTTAGAGGAAAGGAAAAATAAAGCACTAAGAACTTACTGGCTCTGCAGAAGTGCAATTGGAAAAACGTGGGGCCTATCTCCAAAAGTAGTGCACTGGATTTACACCTGTATAATAAAACCTATGGTCACTTACGGGTCGATAATCTGGTGGACCGCTCTGGAGAGGAAAAAACACATAAAAACACTCACACAGATACAACGCCAATGCTGTTGAGGCATCACTGGCGCAACTTAGACAACAGCAACAAGATCCTTAGAGACAATGCTGAACATAACACCTATAGAAATTCATACAAAACGTACAGCAATGGATACAGCTGTACGTTTACGTATAACAGGAGAGTGGAAGGTCGTAAGTAGAAAGACACCACATGAGAAAATAACGGACCTCAACGTAAGCGAAGAGTTCCGAAAAATCTTCACAGAGGAAGGACAATGGGACTACAGTAATGTAGAACAATGTCCAGATAGAAGGTTTAAGATAAAAATACCACGAAACGGTGAAAGTAAAATCACCGACGCAGTATAAGAAAACCATATAAAGATATATACAAATGGGGCTAAGAAAGGTGAGAATTGCGGAATTGGTATCTACTGTGCAGATCCTTTCTTAGAAACAAAAACAAAAATGAATAAGAATGCCACGATCATCCAATGTGAAATCATGGCAATTAAAAGAGGAGCAGAAATACTTCTAAACAGAGGTATAAACGCAGAAAACATAATTTTTTGCTGTAATAGCCAAGGAGCCATCAAAGCAATAAATAACGAAAAAACGAAGGCAGCAACGACTATCTGCTGCAGAGAAGTATTAAACTCTTTAGGAGTGACGAATGAAGTTTTACTCTACTGGATACCCGGCCACTTCTTGGAGGGTTACTACTGGGAGAACTTCTCGTAAGTGAAAAAGAAAAACCGGCAGAAATTGTTAGATTCATAAGAGGTATAAATTGGCTCAGTGACGGAGCCTGCTTTGAGGCGGAGGTGAAATTGCTAAGAGGGGGTACAAGGGGCCGCGAAGCCTAAGTGCGAAGGAAATAAGGCTATCGGTTGACGTATTCTTATATCCACCCTAATAACCAACCAACCAAGTTTACCGTTAAATAAAAAAACAGATGCTAAAAGTGAAAAAAAATGTAAAAAACAAAAATTTAACTGAAACAGATGCAGTATTAAGCGGTATTATCTTGTCAAATGATACATATACTGCAATTGGAGGAAACACTATGCCGACAAATGTATCACATATAGAAAATCAAAATTCTAATGTTTCTCTTATAAGTAACAAAAATGATAAGGGTTGGTCTACAGTAAAAAAAAAAAAAAGAAACCCACCCTAAATAAATCTGTCATTACGGGTACAGGAGATAAAATAGGTGATATTGAAGTTATTTGCACTAAATGTTTTACATATATCTCGTTTTGCACCTGATAGATCCGAAAATGTAATAGCACAGCTAATCACTGATAAACTTAAGATTAGCGGAAACGATCTATTTGTCCATTAGTTAGTAAAAAAAGATTGCGATATTTCCACACGGTAAACTTACTTTTACTTTTGAAGTGGAAGCAATACATTTTTCAGTTAATAATCTCTCAGTTTGATTCGAATTTCGATGCATTTCTGGTTGATTATTTGCAATAATTTCATCCACAACACTTATCTCATCAAATAGCGTTTTTTCCTGTGTCACAAAATTTTTGTTAATTTTATTTTTAATTTTTAGGTTTAAACTGATATAATCCAAACGTCCTGATATATTTATAAACTCTGAATGAAGAAACGTTTTCAATTGATGAACAATTTGATCATCTACCTTTGGCTCATTACTTTCAAAATTACCCGTCTTAGTAACATTAAGTTGGTTAACAGACATTTTTATAAATTCAACAGCTAATGAAATGCTGTTGAATGCATTTATGTTGTCCTTTAGGCTATTTTTTAGATCGCTGACATTATACTCCAAAGGATCGATTAGTACCTTAATATTATGTTTTATTGATTTTCGAAATTTCTCCATAGCACTGTTTATATGAAGTTGAATTTTATCGTTCAATTGATCAGCTAATACGTTGATCTTATTATTAGTAAGACCTCCCTCATCTATTCGTTGACATAAAATAGAAAATATTTCCGTGTTCCGATCAATTACTTTTGAGGCTTTTTCTATTAAATTATTTTGTTGGTCCCTTAACATTTCAAAATCCTTTATTGATCCGATTTGAGATCTTGTAGGATTTTATGCACTTTAAGGCAATTTTCACAAACAAAATAGTCTACCAATCTCGAGATCTGCCAGTTTCTTTCCAATCCCACACAAACCCCGTGGAAGCGTTTTTGGCAACAGCCATTGCATTGTATTGTTTCAGACTTAAGATCCAAATTTGCACATGAAAACGAGGCACATTTATTAAACATTCTTTAATTGTTGTGGTATACACGATTTTTATTAAAAATAAAGTTAAAGTTATTTTTTACATTATGTTCAATTTATCTTATTATTTGAGTTCAATATTTACTGCGCGAAAACTAATACAGCAAGTAATATTTAAAATGTTATTATAATTCTGTGCAATATGACAGAACATCTTAAGTCAACATAAGATAAAATTATTATGTTTCCATAAAAATAATCTCTTTTTCAAAACATCTTATCTGATCTAGGTCTCATCGTAAACAAAAGAAATTTTTTCAAAGTTATTACAGTTTTCTTAAACGCTTTTGTTTTTTAGAAAATAAATGCATTTGACAAAACAGCTTAAGTTTCTGTATATTCTTGTGTCAGAAATAATCATTTGGTTTACTTCAACATAATAGCTTATGTATATCTAAAACTGAAAAATTTGCTAAAATTTTTAATTCTATGATTTTGACAGAAAAACTTAATTTATCTTAAGATCTTATGTAAAAATATATTTTCAATTTTAAATTTTCTTAAGTTATCTGATGTTTGTTAAAATTTAAAAAATAAATAGGCGACAAAAATAATTTTTTCAAACTATCTTACGTCAATATAATCTAGTATGCAAAAATCTTTAAATTTTTCCATGGCAACTTATGTTGACATTAGTTGATTTATCATGTGCATAAATAAACAATAATTATACTTAAGTGTTTAAGAATTACTTTTGATTTAAAAAATGTTATATAAGTACTTAGTGCAATAACAAAAATAAAAATTATTAAATAAATAATTGTTATCTTAATTAAAAAATCTAATAAAGATAAAAAAGTTTCATAATTTATTATAATATACTGAAATAATTAACGACAAAGATGGATAGAGCTCATAAAATATTGGATATGGCAAAAATAAAAATAAAATTAAACGAAAAGATAAAAGTTTGACAAATCCCAGAAAAAGGCATCACACATATAAATACTTTGTAGAATTAAATGGTAAAAAAAATGGAGTTTGTCAATAATGTTTCAGATACACTTTTTGCAAAACTGAGCAATTTATAAAAACAATTGTTAAAAAAAAAATACAGATGAAGGTCCGTTAAAAATTACCGATTTACGAGGAAAACATCCAGGACCTAAGAAAATATCTACTGAAAAAGAATATAAATTTTATTAACAGTCTTCCGATTTACGAATCACATTATACAAGAAGGGACACCAAAAGATATTTAGCACCAGATTTATCTATTGCTGAACTCTACTGATTATATTGCGAAAAATTTGGTCCTTCTATTTCGCTTTCCTTAATCCTGGTCCTTCTATTTCGCTTAATTCAGTAAAATATTTAATACCCTTAATTTTGAAATTCAAAAAACCTAAGGTGCCACAAATTGCGATATATTTAAAATTAAACTTGATTTTGTAAGTGAGGAAGAAAACAATCGGATGCATGAACAATCGGAACATCACATAAATCATATCAATCCAAAAATAAAGACTAAGGTGGTTATGCTGAACTTCGTCGGAATGTTAAATTCCCGATTACATTCCGCATTTGGTATGCTGAAGTCCGTAAGTATTCCGCAGTCTGCAAATGTCATTATTTATCCGAAATTTTAAAATTTATGTATACTGAAGTTCGTCGGAACGGAAAATAATTTGAAAATTGTACGACAGAATTTCTCATTCGGAAGTATTAGAATGGTTCGGAAATGAATTATAAAGCATACAATTTTTGTATTTAAAATATTAGAAGTAGAAAATGTAACAATAGTTTTTTTTTTCAATTTTTTTTTCATTTTTGAAAAATATTTTTTTTATTTAGGAATAAAAAAGCGCTTCAAAAGAATAATATATTTTATTGTTTTTAATATTATAACATAATAATATGTATATATATTAAAAACGATACATATATATTTTACATTCTTTAGAGAATTTTAAATTTTCTCTGATGTAACAAAAAATTACTATTATTTTAATTAGTATATATTTACATACTACATATGTAATTAAGAAAGTTATAATTTTTACTTTTAATTTATATATACATATTGTATATATACATTATGTCATATACATTATCTATTAAAAATTTTTACAAAATAAATAAAAAAAAATTTAAAATAAAAATGTTTGAAATGAATATGAAAAAAAAAAAATCTTCCGAAACATCTGATTTTGATTTCTGTACAGGCTTTGCAGTCGAACGGATTTCAGCATACCAATTTATTCGTATTCGGATCGGAATTTTTTTTCGGAGAAATTCCGCTTCGGACTTCAGCATAACCACCTAAGTGTGTGTTAAATTAGATTCTACTCTTAAAGCTTTTACTTTTGATCTCCAACAGTGTTTGCCAACACCATTTCTAAAATCATCTATTTCATTTTACAAACGGCCCCTTTAGACATTCAACCTTACGGTACATGATAGCGATACTAATGAGCTCTTTTGTTACATGTGGCACGAAGCATTAGCTAATCGTGGAGGGAATGAGATTTCATCGTGTATTTATAGTAATTTACAGAATATGTCAACCCAAGTTAAACACATCATTTTTTATAGCGATTTGTGCCCTGGGCAAAATAAGAATTCGACAATTTCAACAATGTTTGAAACATAAATGCAATTGGGAACTAATCTGGAAATTATTGATCCCAAATTTCTTCTACCTGGTCATACTCATATGGAGTGTGACGTAGATCACAGTATGATTGAAAAAAAGAAGAAAAAAACAACAGTTAAAATTCATCACCCGCGTGATTGGTTCCAATTTATAAGAACTGTTGGCGTAAAAAGGAAATCCATTGTGAAAGAAATGACGAACTGTGAATTCTTAGATTTTTCATCATTATCAAAAGAAAAATTTATAAAATGGATCAAAATTTGTGTGGCAAAATATTAAATGGTTAAGATACACTAATGATTTCGGTTCAATTTATTATAAGACGCCTTTGAAGGAAGATAAATCCTTTAAAATTTTAAATATAAAACGGAGAGGATTTAATTTTAACAAAACTATTATCCTATTATAATAATATTCTGATAATTCGGTTTTTGTCTTTGCTACTTTGTTTTTTGTTTTAAAATTAATTCATATAATCAGATAGTCAATGCTATTGCTCAATAGGTGAATTGTTTTTAGGTTAATTTTAATTTGTTTTTGGTTTTATTTGGTTTTATCGTTTTATGGTTTATGTCTTTAAATAAAATTTTTCACACTATCGTAATTCTTAATAGTTCTAATAAAGTTGTCTAATCTATTTGAAAAAAGCTTTGTGTTGTAAAAGCTTTGTGAAAAGTTTAACAGACGTTTAAGCGTATTAATATATAAGATTCGAAACTTTCTCATTCAAAATATTTTTGATCCTTTCCCATTGCTTTTTAGAGTTACCGCTGTGTTTATTTAATTCTTCAGAATAGTAGTTACTTTTGAGATTAGTAATTTGTTGCTTAACGATTTTACAAATATTCTTATACTTAGATTGTAAGGTTCTGTTTTGCAATTTAATCCATTTCTTTAATCTTTATTTTTATATTTTTTCAAATTCAGGAGCTCGTGATGACAATGAGCCATGGATGACAATGGTTTTATTTTTTTTATTTTTAATGGGATTAGAAATTTGAACTGAACAATTTCGCATATGGCACATAATTTTATCTGCAAAAATGCCATAAGCAACAGAAGGGTTTAATTCCCCATACACTCTATCCCAACTTTCCTATTGAAGTGCACCCGAAAGTTTTAAAAAATCAATCTTGTTGGTATTTACACCAGGGTTCAAAAAACTTCGTAGTTATTTCAAGCTTTTACTATTTTTTTACTATTGCTTTCTAACATCAATTCAGCAAAGGCATAGCAAAAGCATTTTTTTTGTAGTTGTTTTGCTTCCGCTTTGCTGCGCATTTTTATTTCAAAAAGTAATATGCAAAAAAAGCTTTTTCATTATTTTTTTAAATAGCTACAGCAAAATGAGTTGAATACAGCTAAACAGCATTTGCTGTTGCTTTGAATTACTATTCAGCATTTACAGCACTTTACAATACACTTTTGTTTTACTTAGAGTTACTGTGATTTTTTGTTCCTTGTGACGGCTTATGTTTGTTTGAAAACTTTTGTTGTTTAAAATTTAAAAAATGGATTTACAAAAAAAATGGTAAGTATTTTATTTTAAATTTATAAGTGGACATGAAAAAAGTAAAGAAATCTTCGAGGTGGTGACTGGTGGAAAGAGCCAAGTTCAAGAAATTGAGCAGCCTCTAGCAAAAATAGGTCAGGGTCCCACCTCACAAAGCCCTCGAAAATTTTTTTTATTTTTTTTTTCAACTTGTCTTCAGTAAAATCGCTCCTAGGCACGATGCAAACAAGCGGTCCCAAGAGTCGGGACCGAAGACCTCAAAAAATTTTTTTTTTTTTAATTTTTTTTTGTCATCAGTACAATGACCCTTAAATGTGATGAAGATAATAAGTCCGGGTCCCAGTAATTGGGGCCGAAACTCTATTTCACCAGTTTAAATTCTATTTTTCTGAGAAAAGGTTATTAATAATTATTATAAATAATTTTTAAAAAAATTTCAGATTGGTCCGACAGTCCGGAAGTCGGAATCAAAGAACCTTGAACAAAAAAAAAAACAAACATTTTTTTTTTGTACTTATCTTGATACGTAATGAACATTATTGACATTTTGGTTTTTGGACAATTTTTTGTTCAAGGTCTACGGTCCCGACTTCTGAACCGCGGAACAATCTGAAAATTTTTTAGAAATTATTTATAATAATTATTAATAACCTTTTCCCAGAAATATAAAATTTAAACTGGTGAAATAGAGTTTCGGCCCCAATTCCTAGGACCTCGGACCTATTGTCTTCATCACATTTAAGGGTCATTGTACTGATGACAAAAAAATAATTAAAAAAAAAAAAAAATTTTTGAGGTCTTCGGTCCCGACTCTTGGGACCGCTTGTTTGCATCGTGCCTAGGAGCGATTTTACTGAAGACAAGTTGAAAAAAAAAATAAAAAAAATTTTCGAGGGCTTTGTGAGGTGGGACCCTGACCTATTTTTGCTAGAGGCTGCTCAATTTCTTGAACTTGGCTCTTTCCACCAGTCACCACCTAGAAGATGTAGTTCATATGACAAGGTCCCGTTGAATACATACACATTGGCTCTACTCTATTCAATATTAATTTGCATATTGAACAAACCTTTTGGACATATTTTTTTTTCTTTTACTTCACTTTTTTCTTCGAAATAAAATTTCTTTCTAAATGCACAGCAATGTCTTCACAGCAAAATCAGCACAGCAAATAGCTTTTTTTTTACTTTGACTTAAAATATTAAAAAGCATTCAGCAAAATTCTACTATTGCTATTATGTTTTGAAAAGCAAAAGCACATGCGTAGTATTTGTATGTGTAAAAAGCATAAAACTATTACTTTACTTCGGTTAAGTTGTAACAGCAAAGCGCAGTAATAGTTTTTTTTTTTAATTTGAAATGCTGTGATAGTCAGCAACAGCAATAATTTAAGTGCTTTTACTATTTCTGCTGTAGTTTTTTAAACCCTGATTTACACAATTGTTTTCACAGTTGTCATTATAAGAATTTAAATTTTAAAATTTCAAAGAAATCATGTTGTGGTCACTTATACCGTGGTTACAATTTTGAGTAATTGGCTCCAAATTAATATTTTTATCACATAGTTTTAAAAATATGTGGCCAACACATGAGCTTGTGTGCTCAGTACTACGATTGAGGGACTAAATTAGTGGTTTTAAACCATGTGATGACATCATAAGTAAATAATTGTTTTTTATGTTAGATTGTCTTATTATATCAATATTCATATCACCAATTACTATAACATTTTTTATTTTTTCGTTTTTAAAATATTTAATAATCTAATCGACGTTTACATTATTTAATCTATATACACAAAAAATTGCAAAGCTAATGCACTTTATTTTGCAGTGTAATTTAATTATAACGGATATACTTGAATTTATATTTGAAAAAGAAGAAGAGATCATTTTAATTTATCACTTATATTCAATATTTATTTTCAATTCCTTTTTCTTATCCGTTACTAACGCTTTAGAGTATGTGGATCGAAACTTTATCCTCATCACGTTTTGTTTAAAATTTTTGTCTTTTTTGACGTTCCAAACGGCACGGGATTCGATTTCTTCCGGAATTATGTTTGTTTTGAGACTTGTGCTCAGAATTTTGACTGCAGATCCAACTATGTTATTACCTTGGACATCAGGAACATCAATAGAATTACCTATATTAATAATTTATAATAATTTTTAAGATAATTTTGTTCCATTTTGTCAACTATTTCCTCCAAGAAGTACACCTTTTTCTAGAGCTCTGTTTTCTTGTTCCAACGCAAGCAGCTTTTCAACATAAGATGCGTTGATCAGCTCTATGTTTTTCATCATATCATTATTTTTTTTTCATTATAATCATTGAATATCATAACATATTCATTGTAATTTCATTATAATTAAAAGCAATGAGCTTAATTTAAACTGGCGTGAAAGAAACATCTGTACACTACGAACGAACGATATGAACTGAGTTGTTTGCACAAACCGAAGTAGGAAGCGGTTTGCAATTGTAATTCTTCGCCTTACTTCAACATCGATGTTATTGCTAGAATTGATGTTGGTTCCAAGATAGATAAACTCCTGAACTACCTCAAAATTATATGAGCCGACAGTGATGTTGTGTCCTATATGATGTTGTGAGGACATTTTATTTGTCGACAGCATATATTTTGTTTTATTTCTCTTTGTGAATTTCTCTTTTTATTCTTTTTGTTTTATTTATGAGAAGACCCGCTTTACCTGCTTCTTCTTCAATCTGCGTAAAAGCTTCGATGACTGCTCGTCGTGATGTTCCGATGATATCGACGTCATTAGCGGAACCCAGGAGCTGCACCGATTTGTAAAATATAGTGCCCTGTGTGTTCACACCGGGACGTCGCACTATATGCTCCAACACCAGATTAAAGAAATTACATGACAGCGCATCGCCTTGTCGAAATCCGGAGCACGTTCGAAATGAATCAGAAATGTGCCTCCCAATCACCACAGCACACCGGGTGTTTTCCAGGGTCATTTTTGACAAACGGATAAGCTTGGCTGGGAAACTAAATTCCGCATTGATTCGTAAAGCACTGATCGATGTATGCTGTCATAGGCAGATTTAAAATCGATAAAAAGATGGTGCGTATCGATTTGAAATTCGAGGGCCTTCTCCAAGATGTGCCTTAATGCGAACACCTGGTCGGTGGTTGATTTACCAGGATGGAAGCCGCACTGATAGTTTCCTCTCACAGCGTTACAATGGGGCTTCAATCGTTCGCACAGAATATTGGAAAGGATCTTATACGCAACGTATAATAGAGATATTCCTCTATAGTTGGCGCAGGACATGGAATCGCCCTTTTTGAATATTGGAGATATTGAACTTAAACTCCAGTCACCAGGCATGCTCTCCTCGATCCAGATTTGTTTGATGATTTGGTGCATGAATTCAATCATCACTTCACCTCCTGCCTTTAAAAGTTCAGCTGGCAGGTTATCTTGTCCAGCAGCTTTGTTGTTCTTTAATTTTCGGATGGCTGCTTCCACTTCTGCAGGACTGGGTGTTTCTGTATCTTCGGAGTTGACTGGGTTAGGGCGAGGCGTATCTGTGTTTTCTATGTTTGCGCCATTCAGCAGGTTCTTAAAATGCTGTTTCCATGTCTCTAATATCCCTTACGTATCGGTTACCAAATTTCCCGAATCATCCCTCAGCGCGTGTGTACGGGGCTTGAAACCAGCTGCAAGCTGCTTGGCTTTTTTATAAAAGTTCCGTACTTCGCCTCTGTCTCAGTTTGATTCTATATCCAGAAGTTGAGACTTTACGAATAAACGTTTTTTGCGTCTTATAATTTTCTTTTTGTATCTTTTCGCTTTATACACTTCTTGAGTTTCTCTTTTTTTACGTTGCAGCACTTTGCTGTAGGCCTCACTTTTCTCTACCGTCTTGATAAACATTCATCGTCGTACAATGGGTTTCTCACGTTAGGTGTTTCAAAACCCACGGTATGTGTACCAGTCATCGTGATGATGTTTGCGCATTGTTTCCATTTTTCGTTGACGGAGAGATTGTGTTGTGGAGGTGTGGTATTGAGTATATCCCTTATTCGCTCCCTGTATGCTATGGCTATCTCAGATGATTGATGTCTTCCAATGTTCAATTTCCTATTTTGGCTGGTACGTCCTTTTTTGACATTGGATATTCGCGCTCTGAACTGGGCCACAACTAGGAAGTGGTCAGAATCGGTGTTAGCTCCTCGATAGATACGTACATAATGTAGTCAATTTGATTCGCTGTACGTCCATCCGGAGATAGCCAGGTTGCTTTGTGGATATTTTTATAGGGGAATTTTGTGCAACTTCTAACCATATTACGAGCTGCTGCAAAATCAATTGTTCGATATTCATTATCTGCTGTGGTGGGATGAAGACTATGGTTACCAACCGTTTTGCCGAAAATTCCTTCCTTACCGGTTTTAGCATTGAAGTCTCCAAGCACGATTTTCGCATTGTACTCAGGATAGGACCCATATGTTTTATCCAGGATGTCGTAGAGTTTATCCTTCGTGGAGTCCTCTGCTTCGTCGGTTGGTGCGTTCACATATATTAGGCTGATGTTGAAGAATTTGCCTTTGATACGGATGACGACTAGACGTTCGTTAACAGATGTAAAATCAATGACGTTTCCTCTAAGCCGTTTTTCCACTACGAATCCGCATCCAAATATGTGATGTTTTTCGTGGCAGCTGTAATATATATCGCATGCTCGTTTTTTTAACATGCCCGATCCTTTCCATCGGATTTCTTTTATCGTAGTAATGTCTTCTTATACTGCGAGAGAATATTTTCAATTTAGT
Organism: Argyra leucocephala; assembly: GCA_963942445.1. Classification (NCBI taxonomy): domain Eukaryota; kingdom Metazoa; phylum Arthropoda; class Insecta; order Diptera; family Dolichopodidae; genus Argyra; species Argyra leucocephala. The sequence goes on along the minus strand of OZ012682.1, from coordinate 13,953,158 downwards.
TAGATGGAGCTGGATGATAGAGTGTTCTTACATTCCAACTGCAAATTCTTAAATCGGAGTCCTTTAAACGTTTGCCGGGTCTGTTTCCTATAATATTCATTTGCGTCTCTCAAAACTATGTAATTTTTACGGGTAAGGGAGTCAGCCTTACGTCAACCTCAAATTTTCAAGATTTTGGCGCACTTACAATTTTGGCCTGTTTACCATGCAAATGCTATGTAAGACAGTTCCCAGGGGTCGCCACGTGGAATAAATGTAAACACTTGAATATATAAAAATAATCTGGGGGTCTAGTTTGGGATCGACAGGTAAACATTGAATCGGTTACTGACCCAGATGCGCAACTGTCGCAATTTTAATCTATTTCTGCTTTAATATATAATCTATTTCTGCTTTAATAAATAACTTTATTTCTGAGAAAGTATATCAATGTTGAAGTCTGCTATCAAAATTATGTTTTTAGAATTTTCCTCAGATAAAAAGCTTGGTAATTCACTTAAAAATTCACCAATAGAACATCTATGCAATATATAAATACAGATAAGACAATAATCTACAACCGAAATATTAAAAAACAATTTAACAATATCCGTACTATATAAATTAAAAGTATTTGCAACTCTTACAATTTAAACCACTTATGGCAGCATAAGAAGAATTACAAGATGCCAACAAACTATAATTCGGAATACCATAATCCACCTTCTCATAATCAAAAATCCAAATTTCACTAACAACTAATATATCTGGTCTCGTCTGCAAAGAATTTAAATAGCCTAATAAACTTAAATAATTTCTCTCAGTCTTTTAATTTTCTGATTCAAAATATGATAATTAGAAATTTTGTTAATTTGTACTTTCAAGTGAAGAAAAATTACAATCTTTAAAATTAGACGATAGTTCATGAATGTTTTTTAGAGGAATATTCATAATTATTTAATAAAAAAATTAATCAATTAAAAAACAATAGATCAATTTAAAAACTAAATTTTATCAAGATCCTCTAAGCTACTAATAATAATAAATTTATCACCTTCATTTTTCCTTTAAAATGCTGTTGAATTTTTGTCTAATCCAAATAAATTTGTATCCTTTCTCATCTTTTACTTCACGAGCTTTTTTCAGTACGAGCTGGTAATATGATGTTAAACTCTCGTTAATAAAGATACTTTTTCCTTTATACTGCTCACCAAAAACATTCGCGGAATATTTCTTCTTATTTTTATACTTATTTTGCATCACAATATTTTTCATCTCCATACTTTTAAATTTAACACAAACAATGCTATTGCTGTTAAAGAAATTATTTTCATTTTGCTTTACATTCCGCTTATTTATTTTTTAATGAAACAGCTCTCTATATCTGTACTACAAAGATCATCAGAGAAAAAAGATACCACTTTGTTTTTGACATTACCATTGTTGTTATCCAGAATATCAATATTATCAACACACTTTCTCTTTTTGCTGCTCTAAATTGTTAAGTTTTTTTTCAAGAGAGAATACTCTATTGAGCAAAATATCTCTCTAATCAAAAAGAAATTTATTTTGAATATTATTCTCAGCAATCATTTGCTTCATCTCTAGGTTAAGCAAAAAGAGAGATTGCAAAGTAATTGTGTTCGTGTTTTTCGAAGAATCCGTTTGTTGACTCAATTGAGAGCTTGCACAACCCTGATCAAAAAGAAGCACATTTTCGCTGTCGATTCTGCACTGGAAAATATGCTGAAAATCGCAAATGAGTTAATTTGAATTTATACAGAGCGTCGGGAAAATTTTTAGCACAATTTTCCTCCATCATTATACATATACATTCTCACATAAATTTTCAGCAGTAGGCGCATCTGTAAGCGCATTTTTCAGCACACAAATCCGCACGTATTTCTGTGCTCAGTCAAAAATATTTTCAGCACACATTTATGCTTCTTTGGTAGCGCATTTTTCAGCAAATGTAAAAATATAAAATTTGTTATTTCAGATATGCGATTTTTAAATTTGAAATTCATACTATAAATTGTAAACTAAAATTTCTCTAGTTAACATTTATAGAATAATTGTAAAAATTTACTAAAAAAGTCGAATTTTAGTTTAAAATTTGTCATATAAATTTGAATTTGTCATATGAACTGATTCACCAATGATTTTGGTTTTGGTCTTTTCGAAATAAACTTAAAATTCTGATATTACTGAAAAATATGCAGCAGTTTGAAATTTGAAAAATTTTCGGCACCAGCTAAAGAACTGAAAAAGGTGTTGAAAATTTTTAGCAGCTTATGGATATCACAAATTCCACATTTCCTAATTTAATTGCGAAATTTTACTGTGTAAAACAATTATTTTCTTTGATAATGTTTGTAAAAGTAGGAGAGTGCTAAAAATTTTTTATCAGGGTGAATGTGGGCTGAGAAAATTATGCTGAGAAACATGCTGAGAAACAGATAATCATCCTCAATTCAGCACAGCATACACATCTATAGTTCTGTTTACTCTTCTCAAAGTATTCGATGTCTTTCTTTTCCAAATTGGCGCATTTTACATGGAAAAAATTATTGCAATCTATACAGATGATTTTTAATTCAATTCTATCAACCTTTTGGTTACAAATATTGCACTTCATAATGATATAATGTAATGTTTTTTTTTAAATTTTAAGAAAAAAGTTAATTCTCAAATTACTTAAAAAGTTAAAATAATAAATAAAATTGAAAAATAAGAAAACTTTCTCAACACTTGTATACACAACAATAGTTTGTGTGAGAATGATTGAAACAGAATAATTGAAACACATTTCTGTGCTTCAACCGATTAGGTCACAGAAGTGATTTTTAAATACTATAATTAATATTTGGAAGTACAATATAATAATTTTTTTGCTTTTGCAAATTGACCACAATATTATTTTTAAAAACGGTTTTTTTTAGGAATTTACGTACACAAAAGTGAAACGTTGAAAATGAAATTATTGGTGTAAACTACACAGTGTTGAGTTTTAGTGTTGCTTGATATTGACGCTTTGGAGGCCAATATTGTTCGTGTTATTCATGACATAAGGTCAGCAGTTCTCGAAGAAATGGCCCGAAATCGGACACCCAGAATGCGCTTCGTTAAGAACAGCTGTGCGGCCATATGTCCGAAATAATCTTCTAATGTTAATGCCATGTGTTGATCTTTCGAATAAATAAAAATGTTTGACTAAAATTAAATTTTTCCGTAATTTTTACAATACAAAACTATATCGGGCCTAAAAAAACATCCGATTCAAGTAGTGTACTGTAATATACAAAAGAACAAATAAAAAAAATATATGTATTGCAATATCAAATCAGAGTTTATAGATGACAATAACTTCAATAAAATTAACTTAGAAAACTCCGATTGCCTAAGGAATATAAATAACGTTTACCTTGGAGCAAAGTCGGAATTACTCATTCAAAGCGGTTGTCTTTCTAATGATGATATTTTAGATGTCAGAAAACATTGTTTGTCTTACTACGAAAAATTTTGTGAAGAAATTTTTAAACGAATTAATTTTAATGATAAAGTATTAATTGGGTTGCAAGGTCTTGATCCCCACTATCTATCAATAATTTAGCTCCCACGCTAGTACCCTTCATTCGTTTATTTCCGAATTTGACTGAAAGTTTAGATTCGAGTGTATTAGATGATGAATATAGAACCTTAGCTTTGCTACCAAATTTGAAAACAGATGACTTAGAATGTTTTTGGAATAAAATTTTTGAAATGAAAAATGAATTAAGAGAACAAATGTTTCCACAAGTAACACAATTTATAACGTCGTTACTATGTGTGCCACAGAGTAGTGCTACTGTTGAAAGAATTTCTCACAGGTAAATTTAATAAAAAATAAAAAAAATAAACTGTTTAGAAACCGAAACTGTAGCTGCTTTAATGACTGCCAAAGAATTATTATCAGCAAACGATGCCTCTTCTTGGCTACCTTCTCAAAATTTGTTAAAAAACTATCATAAATATTGAAAATGTTGTTCATTTGCTTTTCGATTTTTTTTTGTCAATCTGCTTAGTATATTTTTATAACATTTCCAGGCCAAAATAGTTTACATTAGTAATAGATTTTGTCCAACCAAATTAAATGGTATACATGTTAAATTCATCAAGTTTTTTTTTAAAGATAACTATGTTGGAATTACAAACAAGTAGTAGAGGCCCCAGTAGTATCCCACTAGTTTGATACCATTTTTATATCTCTGGTTGTAGTACCTTCAGTTGCTGTGATACTTTTAAAATATGCTTGTAATATTTGATTCCCGCTGTTGTTTTAAAGTTTGATTTGATACTAACGTTTTATTTTCTAATAAATTGAATACTAAATTTTATTTTATTTTAATATAAAAAGGCTGTTATGTAATGAATTACAAAGCAATATTTAATTTATAAGAATCTTTATTTAAATGAATGAAGTTGAATGAATTATAAAAAATTTTAAAATTGAATTAGAATTTAATTTTAGATTTGATTTTTAATTTCTACTAAAACTTTCTATGATTCTTTAAAATTTGATTTGATACTAAAATATATATTTTTTAATTTTATATTGAAAAATTCTGAATTTAATGTTATTTTGTTTTAATATGCATTGACAGGAAATATTTATTTATATGTTTTTTTATTTAAAATAAAAATTTGAATAAACTTTCAAACTACACAAAATTTAAGTGTTTTATTTATAATTGTAAAAGAAAATTTTATGTGGTACTCCTCTGGTACTCTCCTGAAAATTCTAAAATTACTCCCCTGACAAATTATAGAACGGCAACACTTTGTGATATGTCCTTAATTATCATAAACCCAACAAACTAAGGTTTTTCTTATTTACATTAAAATTCATTAAACCAACAGGTGCATTATGTATTATTTTATATGGGAATCTGAATATATATAATAACCAGCATACAACATAAAAATAATATGCAAAAGGAAGAAAAATTATAATAATAAAATATGTAGTGGTTTTTTATGTATAGAATATAATACAAATTAAAATAATATGTGGAAATGTTTATATATATACATATTTTATTTCTTCAGTGATGATATTCTGAAAATTTTCAAAGTACTAAAATTATAAAAAAATAGTACCAGATAAGCTCCTAAAAGTACTAAATACATTAAAAAGGTAAAACAGAACGAAATATTGCAATTCAATGAAAGTGTAGTCATAATTCATAATTATGTTCAAAATTAATTCAATTTTATTTTCACTTTTATTTCAAATTTTTATTATTTTAAATTAAAATAAATTTAAAAAAAAATCTTATGACTAATTTATAATTACTAATTATTTTAATCTAATGCCTCTTCGTAATGTTAGCAATATTTTGAAAATTGCTCAGACCGTTAATTGATTTTATAATATTTTTTGTCCCTTTATTATATTTATATTTATCTTCTTAATAATCTCGGAGTCGGTTAAATGAGTTTTAAGGCAATAATTCAAATGATTCAAAGCCTTGAAAGGTATATTATGTTCTGCAATGAACAAGCTTATCGTAATTTCAAATTTCTTAGCCTTGTCAATTAATTGTTTCTCTTGTTTTTTCACACTTAACATTCGTTTGTGCCCCAATTCATGTCTTTTAATGTGAGATTTTCCGCCAACAATACCTATATTACAAATAACACATTATTTACCTTATTTGGAATTGTCCGAAATAAGCCAACCAATAAAGCCATATTTCATTTTCCAAGATTCGCGAAACTTTTGGGGATAACATTTTGACTTTTTAGTTTTCGGTTAATTTTCATAATTTGATTCATCGTTATTAAAATTAATTATGTACATATGTATATTCATTATCTAAGGATGTACATTATTACAAACATTTATACTTACGAAAATGAACTTTCATTTTCACTAACAGCTGATTTTTTTCAATTATGGGTACAGGGGATAGTTTTTCAGGTTGTATAAGCCATTAGTGTAAAAATAATTTAAATATTGTTTTAAGGTGCAATAATATATAATATTGATGTTATTTTAAACTTACTTATTCAACATCTCAAAAAAATTTAAATTACAACGATTACAACAGTCAAATAAATTTTTTACAATTAATACAAAATTACCTCGCTACCACTAATTTACACACGCAGTTTTGAAAAGTATTTTTAAAGAAAAGCAAATTTATAATGAAATATTTTTAAAAAGTTCAAAAATTTCTGAATGGGTACTAGATTTGTTATGAAAGTACTATAGTATTTTTTTAGAGCTAAAAGTACTAAATCTAGTACTATAGTACTAAAGATATCATCCCTGTTTCTTTTATGTTTTTTTATACTTAGATGCCTTTTTTCATGTACATCGTTTGATTTGTACATCATTGTGTGTGTGAATATCCTTTAAGAGTTCCTATTTTCAAAAGAATGGGTTATTGCAAGATATACTATTTAGTTGTATATATAAATCATTTATATGGACATATATATGTATATATATATATATATATATATATATATATATATATATATATGTATTCATGGCAATTTACTTGAACGCAATTATTATTAATTCCTTCCCTGAATATATTTATAAAATAATTTGAAAAATTGATTAGGAAACAGACAAATCAATGAGTTTCCAATATATTACTGTTTATATACTTTTTGTTTCTAAGGGCATTGAAAATAGCAAGCCATCAATTCTACATAAAAATAATAAGAACTAATAAGTAATCTTTATTCGTGATTATAGAGTTTTTGCAAGTGCGTCATGACAGTTTATTATTTTTTTTGTATAAATTTAAATTAATCATAAAACAATGTTATTTGTAAATATTATTCTTAATATTTCCCCATCGTTATTTACATAAAAAGTTTTTTTAATAAGGGTAAAAACCACATTCAAATATTTTTCATTTTATTTTTGTAATTATATTTATTTTTTTTTTTTGTTGTTTTAGGTCTTGTGTTGTAAAACATGAGGCTGTTGATTGGAATACTGTTGCTGGTAACAACATTTTATCGATATGCAATACATCAAACATTTGCAACAAATACAAATAATAAATTAAGTAGTTCGCAATTATTAAAAAGAAATAATCAACAATTGCAACAACTACAATCAGTAACAGGTTTAGAATCACAATTAAAATATTTTAATTTAAGTAATATTATAACAAGACGAATTGAATTTGAAACAAAATTAAATCATTTAGTTGTTGATACAATAACAGGCAGAGTTTATGTTGGTGGAATTAATCGTTTATATCAATTATCACCAGATTTAGATTTAGTTGAAACAGTTAAAACAGGGCCACAAAATGATTCATATGATTGTACAGCTGTTGAATGTGCATCAAATACAATACGTGAATTAAGAGATAATTATAATAAAGTATTATTAATTGATCGTGCAACATCACGCTTAATATTTTGTGGTTCATTATATCAAGGTACATGTACAGTTAGAAATTTACAAAATGTTAGTCATATTGAACAACAAGTTGCTGAAGCTGTTGTTGCAAATAATGAAAATGGTTCAACAGTTGCATTTATTGCACCTGGTCCACCTCAACCACCAGTTTCAAATGTTATGTATATTGGTGTAACATATACAAATAACTCACCATATCGTAGTGAAATACCAGCTGTTGCATCAAGGAGTTTAGAAAAGCAACGTATGTTTCAAATAGCATCATTAGCTGTAACAACTGGTACAAGGATATTTATAAATTCATATGCTAGAGAAGCATATCTCGTTAATTATGTTTATGGATTTAGTTCAGAACGTTTTTCATATTTTTTAACAACCCAATTAAAGCATAGTCATTTATCAGCACCAAAAGAATATATTAGTAAATTGGTTAGAATATGTCAAGAAGATTCAAACTATTATTCATATACAGAAATACCAGTTGATTGTATTAGTGATACAAACGGTGGTAAAAAATTTAATTTAGTACAAGCAGCATTTCTTGGTAAACCAGGTTCTGATTTAGCTGAAAATTTGTATATTACTGAACAGGATGATGTATTATATGCAGTATTTTCGGAAGGTCGTTCTGATCAACAAGATTCATTTAATAAATCAGCATTATGTATATATTCATTGAAACAAATTAGAAGAAAATTTATGCAAAATATAAAAGCGTGTTTTAATGGTAATGGACCAAGAGGATTAGATTTTATATCACCAAATATGAATTGCGTTCCAACAAAACTACAAACAATAAGTGAAGATTTTTGTGGGTTAGATGTTAATTCCCCATTAGGTGGTGAGCAACCAATTGCAGCTATACCAGTTGCAACATTTAATACTCATTTAACAGCTGTTGCAGCAACAAGAACAAGTGGTTATACAGTTGTATTTATTGGTACAGCAGATGGTAATTTAAAAAAAATTGTTGTTGAATCAGCAAGTCAAGCAAATGAATATGCTGATATTCCAATTGATAATTCAAAAATATATAAAGATATGCAATTTGATAATGACCAAATGCATATATATGTTATGTCGGAGCGTAAAGTTTCGAAAGTAAAAGTTCATGATTGTTCAGTATATAAAACATGTATTGAATGTTTAGGCGCTAAAGATCCATATTGTGGGTGGTGTTCATTGGAAAATAAATGCAGTTTAAGATCAATGTGCCAAGATGATGCAAATGATCCATTATATTGGGTTAGTTATAAAACAGGCAAATGTACAACAATAACAAGTGTAGTACCACATCAATTACAAAGAACAACTGCTCGTACATTAGAATTAATAATAGATCATTTGCCTCAACTAAAAGAAAATTTACTATGTGCATATACAACTGAAGAAAAAACTTTATTCACAAATGCTACAAAAAAGAGAAATGGTGTAAATTGTACAACACCAAGAACCGATATGTTGCCACGAATTGAACAAGGAAAACGTATGCAATTGATTATTATTAATGAAACTAAATTTTGTTTATTCAACTTCCGTTTTTATTTTAGATCATTTTACTGCAAAGCTATCTGTAAGAACTAAAACTGGTCCAGATTTGGTGTCAACTGATTTTACTTTCTTTGATTGTTCGACGCATTCTTCATGCACAAGATGCGTTTCTTCAGAATTTCCATGTGATTGGTGTGTTGAAGCACATCGTTGTACGCATGATACAGCCGAAAATTGTCGAAATGATATTTTGGTAACTGGTGTTAGTGTAAGTAGAAAAAAATATTTTAATATTAAAACCAGGGATGAAAAGATGCGTTGAGTTGAAAAAGTAATAATTTTAAATTATTTAAATTAATAACACTCACTTTTACAACCAAAATATTTATTGTCTTCAAAAAAATATTATTTATAAATTAACTATATCATATATCACGTATCACATCTGTACGCTATACAAAACAGAACATAATATTATAATACCATAAAGAAAATATAAAATACAGACAACAAAATTCACGTAGGACAAAATTTGTTAATCATCAATTACTTAATCAAGAATTGAATAATCTTTTAAGTGAATATACAATTTTGAGATTTGAAAAAATTACTGATGAATTTGGTTCTACGTGAATGCTATGTATTATGTGTTTCTTTTATGATAGCACGTAGCTCATGACTTATATAGACCATATTATTTAATGTAATATATGTAAAAAAAGAAGTCTTAACATCTCTTGCTGGGAAAAATCATCTAGTATTTTTTCTTCAAAAAAAATACCTAGTTCACCAAATATTTGGAAGGTGAAATTCTATTTTGACTGAAAGATATTTGTGTCAACTAAATATTAATCTTTGAGTTTAAATAGTTTTTTAAGTTACAAAAAATGAATACAAATAATAAAAAGAATGTTCACAAATTTTGACTTCCCGTAAAAAAAAAGAAAAACGTAAAATCAAAAGAAAAAAAAAACTTTGTTGGTTTACTTTCTTACTTACTGTTCGCTTTCGATGTGTTTAAGAAATTTATGAATTATTTATTGTGTATGTATATTGCATACAAACTGTACAAACCAATTTATTTTAATTTGATTTTTACTTCATTAAAGAAGTTGTAGTAAATAATGTGTGCTATATATTTTATTCTTTTTAAATTTTTCGGGCAACAAAATAGATATAGTTAATATCTATTTTCAGACGTAATAAGTAAACAAAATTTTTGTTAGGTTCAGAAATATTTGCATTTTTGTATATATGCTGGAATTATTATTCTTATTTTGGAATTCAACCGAAGCGGGTACAATTAATGTTCAGATATGCAAAAGCTTTTTATATACATGAACATAAGTTAAATTATTAAGCTTTATTATATCAATACGCTTTAATTTTTTTATTGGCCTTAAGAAAAGATGCAGTGCAGATAAGTGCAGATAAAATCATTCACCCTCATTCCAAAGTAGAGCTCTTTCTAATATTACCTAAATTGAGGAAAAACGTTCATACCATAAAAATTAAGGTCTTAGCACAGAAAAATTTCAAATAAATTTTATTGCAAGTAAGTTCTATTAACCTTTTTTTATTCTAGAATGAGTTATAATGGATGGGATCATACTTATCTAATAGGGAATATCAGGTCTGTTTCCGCTTCTCACTTTCTCGCCCCTTTGTTGCCTCGTCTGGGCTACCCCAGGTTAGCCACTTGGGTCCACTTTTCTTTATTATTGCAACCAATGATGCCTCACAATTTATGGTATCAGCCAAGTTAAGTTGTTTTGCTGTTGACTCCAAAATTAGTAAAATCATTATGTCTGTTGATGATTGTACTCTACTTCAAAATGATCTTAACAATTTTGCCGAATGGTGCTCCATCAACAACCTTGAATTAAATGCATCGAAATATCAAGTTGTTAGTTTCACTATAAAGCCTTAAAGCTCTATTATTGAATTTGATTACCATCTTGGGTATCAAACCTTAAACCGTTCTAAGTTAACTCGTGATCTAGGTGTTATTCTGGATCACAGGCTCAATTTCAAAGCACATTTTAATTCCATTATTAATAAAGCTAACTCTATGCTAGGATTTAAAATGCGCTGGGCCAAAGAGTTTACAGATCCGTACATTACAAAACATTTATATATCACATATGTTAGACCGACACCTGAATATGCTTCGCAAGTTTGTCTCCATATCGTAATGTTGATATTTAACGTATTGAAGCAGTTCAGCGTAAATTTTTTACGCTTTGTACTACGTGCTTTTTCATGGTCTGACCCTTTTCAACTTCCTCCTTACGAAGATAGGTTGCTTTTGATTGACCTGAAATCTCTCCAACAACGTCGATTGGTGGCTGATGTTACGTTTATCCACCAAATTATTGCTGGGAATATCCTGGCACCTAAAATTATGGATTTGTTAACTTTTAGAGAGAATCCGCGTAATTTACGTTCCGTTGACCTGTTTAATATTGCTAACCATAGTACTGAGTACGGTAAATTTGAGCCTGTGTCTAGAATGTTACGTGAATCTAACTCGAGACAGCTTGTTTTGATACTAACCTTAGTAAAAGAAACTTAAAATTAAAACTATATAATCGATAAATAGTTATGGAATTAATATTTGGTCTTTTTCTATTTTCTTTTTGTATTTGTTTTTTTTTTTCGTTCTTATATTTTTAACATTCTACTAACTATGGTATGTCAGCTATTTATTTTCTTTCTAACTATAGCATGTTTATTTTTTTTTATCTCTTACTAAGATTAGTTTCTCTTACTAACAGTGATGGATACTAACCCACTGGATGATGATCTCACCGCTTAACAACATGATGCGAGCTTTGTCTATAATAGACGTCTGATTTGCTTGCTCTAAGCAATATCTGACAGTAATAAACGAAACAAAGTTCCATAACATAATTGTTTTGACCAAAAACCTGGAAAACTAATATTATTGAAATCCAAAATTATTATCCATCCCTACAGATTCATAACTTCATTTCATACAACATTTACAATAACAACAATTTCTTCATATGAAATAAAAATATAACTATTAATATAAATGTGCAAAAATATAACTATAAATAAACGTTATTGATATACATGTGATCATAGTTAACAATATTCATATAAAACAAAAAACATCATTAACTATATCTATTTTGTTGACCGAAAAATTTAAACAGAATAAAATATATCACACACCATATTTACAACAACTTCTTTAATGAAGTAAAAATAAAATAACAATAAATTGGTTTGTACAGTTTGTATGCAATATACAATAAATAATTCATTAAATTCTTAAACACATCGAAAGCGAACAGTGAGTAAGAAAGTAAACCAACAAAGTTTTTTTTTTTTTGATTATAGGTTTTTCTTTTTTCTTAGATCAATTTAAAATTTTAATTTGGTTTCTTCTATTATTAGTATTCATTGGTTAAAAATCGTTAACTGAATCAATAGTTTTCGCAGATCTATAAATTTTATTTTTACAAATTTGTATGTGAGAAAGCTTTTACATTTATTAAGTGATAAGTATTCTCTCAGAAATTTATTTTTTCGTATCAAGAATGAAAGTTTAATTTCTGTTTTCTAAACAATCAAGCTACTAAATACTTCTTACTATTATTATATTTTTTTTATTGAATATGATTTAAATTATACGCAATAGGCTTACTAAAAATTTTAGTTACAAAATTTTTTTTAATAATAGAAAAATAATTGAGATAGATTTTATTATGAATAAAAACTTATCTTAACGTTCTCTTTATTGGTCTTACTCTCAAATGAGAAAAGTGAAGCATTGCGATGAACTACTCCCTGTTAAAAAAAGTCCCTCATTAAAATAAAAATATTTCTATAATTAATACAGCGTATCGGTCCTAGTTATCGTTCTGGACCAAGCTATTGTCCAACAATCAATGCAACTGGTGATGGAAGTGAAATTCTTGTTGCTGCTGGTACCAGTAAATCAATTAAAGTTAAAGTTCATATCATAGGACAATTCATTGTACAAACACGTTTTGTTTGCCAATTTAATATTGAAGGTCGTGTAACAAGTTTAAATGCTCAACTACTTGGCGACACAATTTACTGTGATAACATGGAATTTCAATATACCTCAAGATCACCAAATTTAACTGCAACATTCGCAGTTATATGGGGTGGTTCCAAACCATTGGATAATCCACATAATATTCATGTTGTAATATATAGGTGTCGTGATATGTCGGATAGCTGTGGAATGTGTTTAGCTTTACCAGAAAAATACAATTGCGGTTGGTGTTCATCAACAAATTCTTGTGAAGTTGAGGAACAATGCAATAAAAATGGCGAAGGAATAACTGATTGGCTTAATCGTATGGAAACATGTCCAAACCCAGAAATACATTCATTTACACCAAAAACTGGTCCATGGGAAGGTGGAACAAATATCACAATACGTGGTATTAATTTGGGTAAAAATTTCTCAGATATTTATGCTGGTGTAAAAATAGCTGGAATTCCATGTTCTCCATATCCTCAATTATATATTGATACAAAAGAAATTGTATGTACAGTTGATAGTCCTGGAATACCAAGTTATCGTAATGGTCGAATTGTTGTACAAATTGGTGATTATCGTGGTGAATCAAAAATAGATTTTGAATTTGTTGATCCAAAAATTGACGACTATAATCCAAAATTTGGTCCAGTATCCGGTGGTACACAAGTAAATATTATTGGAAAATATCTCAATGCTGGTTCGAAAATTCAAGCTTTTATAAATGATCATTTGCCATGTGAAATATTGAGCGCTGACGCAACACAAGCTTTATGTAAAACAAGCCCAGCTCCAGGTATTATTGAAGGTCGTTTGAAAATGCAATTTGATAATGGAGTCAGAGAATTCAATAATTATAATTTTAAATATGTTGAAGATCCGACCATTGATCATGTAAGTTCTGGACCAACAGGTCACCAGAAAGTACCTAAAGGAATTCCAGCTGGAGGAATTAAAATTTCTACCAAAGGAGATCAATTTCAATTTGTACAAAACCCACGAATGTATGTTTATTATGAGAATAAAATGTGGATATCACAATGTGATGTTCATTCAAATACAGAAATGATATGCGATTCCCCAACTATAGATGCTGATAACTCGAATTTAGATGCTGAAAAACCTGAACTACTTGAATATGGATTTTTAATGGATAATGTTGCTGCAGTACAAAATCTATCAGTTAAACATAAAAATTCATTTGAATTATATCCAAATCCAATTTATTTACAATTTGAAGAGAATGTTAAATATTATAAAAGTGAATATTTGACAATAAATGGAAAAAATTTAGATCGTGCTTGTAAAGAGAGTGATGTAACTGTATTAATTGGGACAGGAATATGTAATATAACATCATTATCAAGACAACAACTGACATGTCGCCCACCTTCAGAATCATCAGACACATCAAATGATGTACCAAGTGTTGTTGTTAAAATAGGTCCTAATTTAAAATATACAATTGGTAAATTGAGCTATGCGTCGCCAAATTTAATTCACGGAATTGGTAAAAATGGTTTAGTTGGAGTTATAACTGGTGTATTTATTCTTTTTATGGTATTTATCGGTTTACTGGTTGCATATAAAAAGAAAACATCAGAATCAAATCGTGTTCTTAAAAATATGCAAGAACAAATGGATATTTTGGAATTGAGAGTGGCAGCCGAATGTAAAGAAGCTTTTGCAGAACTGCAAACCGAAATGACTGATTTAACTGGTAAATGTAAAGATGCGATTTTATAATTATGATACAACATAATTGTATTAATGAATTCATAATATCTAAACATATGTATTTTATTTTCAGGTGATCTTACTTCAGGTGGTATTCCATTTTTGGATTATCGTTCATATGCTATGAAAATTTTATTTCCAAATCATGAAGATCATATTGTATTACAATGGGAACGACCCGAATTATTACGTAAAGAGAAGGGATTACGTTTGTTTGGTCAATTAATTATGAACAAAACATTTTTATTATTATTTATAAGAACACTAGAATCAAATCGATATTTTTCAATGCGTGAACGTGTTAATGTCGCTTCATTAATAATGGTAACCTTACAATCGAAATTGGAATATTGTACGGACATATTAAAAACCTTATTGGCTGAATTAATTGAAAAATGTATTGATGGGAAAAGTCATCCAAAATTATTATTAAGACGTACTGAAAGCGTAGCAGAAAAAATGCTTAGTGCATGGTTTACTTTCCTTTTATATAAATTTTTAAAAGAATGCGCTGGCGAACCTTTATATATGTTATTTCGAGCTGTCAAAGGTCAAGTTGATAAAGGACCGGTTGATGCGTGTACTCACGAAGCTAGATATTCATTAAGTGAAGAAAAATTGATTCGACAAGTTATTGATTTTAAATGTATGACCGTATATGCCAGTATTACACAACAGCCAATATTTTGTAATAATATTGAAATGATGCCAACAAATACAGAAAATGTTCCAGTTAAAGTATTAGATTGTGATACAATTGGACAAGTTAAAGAAAAATGTTTAGATACAATTTATCGTAATATACCATCAAGTCAGAGACCTAGAAAAGATGATTTAGATTTAGGTTAGAATTGATATAATCATTTGAATTTCTAAATAATATTTTCTTGTTAAATTTAATTTAATATTTATGTAAATTTATCTTTATTTATGAAGAATGGCGTACTGGAGCTACAGGGAGAGTAATATTATATGATGAAGATTCAACTTCAAAAGTTGAAAGCGAATGGAAAAAATTGAATACATTACAGCACTATCGAGTTCAGGATAGCGCATGCTTAAGTTTAGTACCAAAACAAAGTTCCATATATAATTTCTCAATATTATCTGATAAAAATGATAAATCTCATAAGTAAGTATTTTTATTATTAATATTATTATTATTATTGTTTTGTTATTGTTCCGATTTTTTTCAAGAAAAAAAAACAATGCGATAAAATGAGTTATGAAATTCGATGGAAAGATAATAAAAGTAGTTAACATAAGAATGAATGAATTTGAAATTTGAATTGATATGAATGTTTGTAATATTTGATATTAGATATATTCTTTAATGGATTAAAGGTATATGAGGACTAAGTTTTTTGATTGTGTACGTTGGTTTTTTTGAAAATTGAGTTTTAAATTTGAATTAATCAGTGAATTTTACTGTATACATTTTTACTACATTGGTAGTACATATTCTGTTTCATTTCATATTTTGAATAATGTTTTCGTTTGGGTATGCTATTTTTATTTTGGGTTAAACAAATTTTTTATAAAACGTTAAAGACATTGAATTTGAAATAAAGTTTTTATTTCGTTTGATGAGATTTTGACGAATAAATTTGATTGGAATTTTCTTATTTTTTTTTATATCTTAAATTCTAATTAAAGCAAATAAAATAAGGAATTTGAGTTTTAAAATTAAAAAAAAAGAGCTCATTCAAAAATAATTAATAAAAAGTTACAAATTATTAGGAATATATAGTATTTTTATGGTTAATTTTTTTTAACAACTTAAAGGATTGAATTTTAAATAAATTAAATAATTAAAATAAACCATAAGAATAATGTATTAAATAATAAAAAAATATAATTTCAATACTTTAATACTTTAAAAATTTATTTACTTTGAACTGTTCGTTTCTAAACGTATAAGAAATTAAAAAAAAGAAGAAAATTACAATTAAATTTATTCGTATAAACCTCATCAAACAAAATTTGATTTTATTTGACATTCAATTCTTAAAAACTTTTATAAAAACTTTTTTTTAAACCAGAATAAAAATAACTTGTCCAAACGAAAAAAAGTTATTCATAATATGAAATCAAAGAATATATAATACCAATATAGTAAAATTACATGCATTCATATTCATAAATTAATTAAAATTTCAAATTCAATTCTTTTAACAAATCTAACAAAAAAAAAACCAAACCTTTTTCAGCACATATAGCTCCAATATATTATGATGTAATCAAAAAGTATATAATCTGATACAAAATTCATTCGCACAATTATATCATAAACAGAGTCAAACACAATTAATTCAAAAACTTTAAGAATCGAGAATATTTTGCCAATAGGATGGTATTAATTAATTACGTCATCTTTGCCGTGTTTTTTCTGGTTGAATTTTATGAAAGTTTTTTTCCAAATCGAAAGAAATAGACTAGATTAAATGGAAACAGAATGGGTAGTGGAGAAGCGAGTGAATTGTAACACTTTTTAAAGATAAGTTCAGGAACTTCATCAGGACCATAATGAAGTATATTATAATTAAGATTTGATAAGTATTAATCTACAACGATTTCACTAATACGGCAATTTATGAAAATTGTTTTAGAATAATTATCCAAATGCTCAAAGTGGCTGTCACAGCGTGTAAAGTTACACGTTGGGTGGGGCAGTAGGTAGAGTGCTTGCTTTTCAACCGAAAGGTTCATGAAGCAAAAAAATGTTTTATTGGTTTTTCGACCAGGTTTAATACCGTTTGTCATTGGGATATAATAAATGACAAAATATAATTGAGAGTATATATAATCTGGTAACAAATTAAATAAAATTAAAACTATTCTATTTAAGAAGGCTTAGTTTTTGACAATAGCAGTAGTTTTTCACATTTAACGAGTAGAGCCATTAATTTGTCTAATAAATATTCGAAATATTGTAGATATTGTAGTGTAAAATTATAGTACCGTACTTAATTAAGCACGAAAAGGCGATTCTACCTAAGTTACTGTCAAGAGTGTTAAAAAAAAACACTTCACTCAAATAGGAGGTTGGAAAGAAATCACGGTGGAGTCAAATATAGTCTTCACATCGCTACTGAATTTTCTATTACATTTCATAAATTTGAGTTGACATAGTTCCAAAATACTTGTGAGAATTTCAGATGATACTTCACTAGTATAAATATTGTACAAAGCTTGAGATGTTGTTTTAGACTCATATAGATATTTAGAATGGCCATCATTTTCGTTGGTTGGTTGGTTGGTTATTAGGGTGGATATAAGAATACGTCAACCGACTGTCTTATTTCCTTCGCACTTAGGCCTCGCAGCCCGTTGTACCCTCTCACAGCAATTTCATCTCCGCCTCTCAGCAGACTCCGTCACTGACCCAATTAATACCTCTTATGAATCTAACAATTTCTGCCATTTTTTTCTTTTTCACTTCCGAGAAGTCCTCCCAGTAGTAACCAAGATATTTGCTCTCCTCGTTCTCTGCGTTGGGCATGTGCAAAGTACGTGTAGCACCGTTTCCACCTCTTCTCCACATCCTCTGCAAATGTTGTTTTCTGTAAGGCCCATTCTGGCCGCGTGTCCTCTGAGCATGAGATACCCTGTAACTACGCCTACATATAACCTTAGGTCGGCTCTATTCAGCGCCAGAATGACTTTTGTCTTTTCCGCATCCGATATTCCCCAGAAATTCTTTGTCTGAATAGCACCCTCCGAGCTTCCCCAGGTATTCAATTGTGTGGTTTTTTCCCACTTTATCGTGCTTATTTTCATGGCCTGCATTGTTAGTCCAACCACTAACTCCTCAGACTCATTATTTCTAGCGCCTTCTTTTGCAAGTTTGTCCGCTTTTTCGTTTCCTTCTACACCGGAGTGGCCGGGTATCCAGTAGAGTAAAACTTCATTCGTCACTCCTAAAGAGTGCTTTAGTGCTTTTCTGCAGCAGATAGTCGTTGCTGCTTTCGTTTTTTCGTTATTTATTGCTTTGATGGCTCCTTGGCTATCACAGCAAAAAATTATGTTTTCTGCGTTTATACCTCTGTTTAGAAATCATTTTCGTTACTACTGAATTTTAAGTAATAACATAAATACTTTTGCTTTTCTTTTCTTATGGTTTTGCTTTTCTTATTTCTTAGTTCTTTAAGATAACCGTTGAACGATGAAGGGCAAGCATTGATTTTCTTGCTTTTACTTAACGGAGTATATAATTGATCAATGATATCGTAAGATTTTGTAATGATCGTTTCTAAATCATAATTTCCTAAAGTAGATGGAAAATCGTATTTTCAAAATAGTCATTTGGACTATCAATATTTGCTTGCCTAAAATTTTAGCGGTAGAAACTAATATTTTTTCAAGATTTTGTGGGAGCATTGATGCAATATATAAGGCAAATGGTGGGATGATAGGTATCAATATTTACAAGGGGTTCGTCACAGTAAATATTTATCAGATTGATCCAATCTGTAGTGAAGATGAGGTCAAATTGTCTATTTTGGAAATTATATATAAAGAAAACTTGTAAATAATTTGCATTAAGTAAGTCTATAAAGGTGAACTGAAACTTATTAGTAAGACAAAGTCGAACCAAAAATGATTATTCATTCATTAATTTAGTTAATCTTATGAACATAAAAATCACCACATACGATTATTTCATGGTATTACTGGGAGTTGGAATTGGTAAAAATAATGGAACTTGAATTAAATTAACTTTTTACCGCAATTAACACTCCATCAGTGCACGAACAAGATTCTTACTGATTAAGATGATATCGATCTTTTCTAAAGTCAGTATAATTCGCGTTAACCAATAAATGGTCATTTATACCTGGAGCAAATAAAGTTTTAGTTAAAAGGTATATATCAAAATCAAAACTTTGTTGATTGAACCCTTTTTTAGTTTTAGTGTGAATGGTGTACATTTTGGTAGTAAAGAGATAAATTTAACAAATTAATATGTAGACGATTGTGGTTGTTTGGATATATTTGTTGAAATAAAATTATTTCTTTCGAGGTACTAGGTGAGGGACAAAAAAATTAATCATGTTCTTCGTTAACTTTTTGAAGACAATTAGTTATAAATCTATATATAATAATTAGATATAAATCTATAAATATATATATTATCTTTTTGAAGATAATTAGTTAATTCTAATGAAATGTGCGACGCAAAAATTGAAAGTCAGATGAGACATTTTTTGGTGTTATACCAAAACTTTTGTGGAAATCTTGATAAACGCTTGTTGAAGAAATATTTTAAGAGGTGTATTAGTTTTACATCCTATGCAGATATTATCAGGTTTATCATGGGGATAAACTAAATAAAGTCTTGCAAGTATTTGATGATCTCTTAAGCAGGCTATTGTATACCGTCCGTTGTCTTCTTGCGAGGGCTGTTTCGTTAATTTTACAACCGGAGGAGTTGGTGTATCAAAGAGTGGTGGGGTTGAAACAGAATTATCATTCAAAGACGCGGATTGGGTTGATTATATAGAGGTTGTTGAACTCAACGATGAGTTCACATCGGGTAATAATTATTATATTATTGTAGTGTTACTAAATTATTAATTTTATTATTTTATTATTATTATATATTGTTATTATTATGCTTTTATTATATTATTATTATTAGGGTTATTATGATTATTATGGTATATTATACTGTTTTAATAATGTTTTATTATTGTTTCGTTATTGGGTCATAACATCTTATTAATGTTTTATTAATATTTTATTATTATTTTATTATGGTTTTATTATGGTCTTATTATTGGTGCATTGTTTTATTAATGTTATATATTGTTTTGTATTGTTTTATTATTGTTTTATTTTATTAATTATTTATTTTTTTATTTAATTTTTTTTTGCTATAGATATGAAACTTTGAATCTCTCTAAATATACATCTTCATCGCCCACATTTAGTCGTGCTGGAAGTCCATTGAATAACGATCTTCATGAAAATGGTGTAAAATACTGGCATTTAGTTAAACATCATGATACAGATTTACAAAAAGAAGGAGAACGAGTAAATAAAATGGTATCGGAAATATACCTTACTCGTTTATTAGCTACTAAAGGAACACTTCAAAAATTTGTTGATGATTTATTTGAAACTGTATTTAGTACAGCTCATAGAGGTTCAGCATTACCTTTAGCAATTAAATATATGTTTGATTTTCTGGACGATCAAGCATTATTACATGGTATAACAGATCCAGAAGTAGTTCATACATGGAAAAGTAATAGTTTACCTTTAAGGTAAAATTAAAATGAACTTAATATGTATTAATAAAATTAATACATAGTAATAATAAATATTTGTTAATCTTTATAAATTTTTTTTCAAATTTTTATTATATATTTTTATTATATATTTTTATTTATAGATTTTGGGTAAATTTAATTAAAAATCCAAATTTTGTTTTTGATATTCATAAATCAAATATAGTTGATTCTTGTTTATCAGTAGTTGCTCAAACGTTCATGGATTCGTGTTCAACTTCCGATCATAGACTAGGTAAATTTAAAGGTTTTTGTGTTTACTTTAAAAACTGTTAGAAAAAAATCTTAAATATTAGTGTGATGAAGTAATTTTTAATACTAAAATGAAAAAAATATACTAATTTGTTACACAAAAATAATTACTATATGTCTTATTATTTGTATTATTGTTATTATTACTATGTTTATAATTATTGTTATTAATACTAATTTTTGGAATTATTTGCATTAATATCAATACACTGTCATCAGAAGACTAATATGTATATTAGTTTAAACAATTATTTTTGTGAAATACATCTACATATAATTTTTTATTTTAATTTAAAAAAACTTTCCATCAAACTTTCTTTTGCTATTATTATAATTATTTTCTTATTTATCTAATCATAGGCAAAGATTCACCGAGCTCCAAACTTTTATATGCTAAGGATATACCTGAGTATCGGCAATGGGTTGAGAGATACTATGCTGACATAAGAGAAATGTCAGCAATCTCCGACCAGGATATGAATGCAATGCTAGCCGAAGAATCTAGGGTAAGGCATTGTATAATTGTTTATACTAATAAAACTAACATTCGAAATTAAAAAAGATATAATCAAAATTTAATTTTTAATAAAGTAATGTACATTCATTCCTCGAATTACGGTAACTTTGGGACACGAAATTCACATAATGATTCGAATACGGTACTTGACGGATTTTACTATGAAAACACTTATGCCAATGTTTATATATTTTACTATGTCATTTTCACATTTCACATTTTCACAAATTTATTTGAGCTTACAATAAAAATATATCTATTAAAATGAAAACAATAAATAATAAAAAATTAAACAATATACAATGAATGAAAAATTAATAATTTTTACAAAAAAAATTTAGTAGTTGAATTTAGGGGAAAATTAATTTTTTGAATAATGTCGTAATTAGAGGTAATGTATTAAATTTCTTTGGGAGCGTATGGAAGGCCACAGGGTCTCCAAAATATATGCACCAAGAATAAACACAAAAATAACCAACTTCCTGCTAACTCTCAATAGAAGAGACTAGGAAGATGGGGGGCATACTTACTGGTCATAACCACATGAATAAACACATGTGTAGACTAACACTAAGTGACGACCCAACCTGTAGACACTGTCTGGAAGATGAAGAAACCTCCACACACGTTGTAGGAGAGTGCTTAGCTCTTTCAAGGCAGAGACTCAGGCTGCTGGAAACGCACTACATAACCTCAGAAAACTTCTGCAGGATAAATCCCCCAAACCTATTGGCCTTTATCAAAAGGGTCGACTAAGTTGAGGGGTGGAGGACGGCATAAAGGAATAAAAAGCCTACATGCCGGCTCTGACATATTAGGGCCACCTCCGTAGAAGGAAAAAATAAAAAAAATATATGTCAATTTTATGTCGTAAATTGAAATGTCGTAGTAAGAGACGTCGTAAATCGAAGAATGAGTGTGAATAAAATTCATTAAATATTAAATTTTTTTTTTTCAAACTATGCTTTAAAAAATCGTAATTTCTATTTCTTTCAAAGAATTTGAATAATAATATTTTGAATGAAAATTATATGAATACATGAAGAAACAAAACAATACGAAAAAAAATTAAATAAAAAAAAATGCATGATTTTCTATCTAATTTTTACTATTTAGTTATAAATTTATAAATTTTTGTATTAATTTTAACAATACAATTTAAATTTTAATCAGTTACATACAACGGAATTTAACACAAATTGTGCCCTCCACGAGTTGTATACATACGCGGTAAAGTATAATGAGCAATTAACTGTAACTCTGGAGGAGGACGAGTTTTCCCAAAAACAAAGATTAGCATTTAAACTGGAACAAGTTCACAATATTATGTCAGCTGAATAAAACAAAATAATCTGTAACAAAATAATATATATATGTATCTATATAATAAAATAGGATTAGGTAATAAATAAATTGAAAATTTTTCAAAACAAATAAGCTATAAAAATTTAACTCAAAATATAATATAATATTTGTAAAAAATAATTAAAAAAAAGTTAAATAAGAAATAAAACAAAAAATGAATTAATGTTTAAAAAAATTTTTTTTGAATAGATATGAGAAAAAAATTTAAATTAGAATTAAAAAAGCCAAAATATCACAACTATTTTAATAAAATAGTAAAGATAAAAAAACAACAAACTACATTTCTGAAAGACATATTATTTTATTATTTGTATATATTTATAAACATTATCTATAAGAACGAATAATGGTTCTGGTATAAATATGCTGCAATAGCATACCGGAACCACAAGGAGAAAAAAAAATTAATAAAACAAACAATTTTATATTATACACAACATTCGACTGATTATTCAAACCGAGGAAAATTTTTTTTTTCATCTTTAAGTATATTACATTTAATAAAGTAGGTGTT
Organism: Argyra leucocephala; assembly: GCA_963942445.1. Classification (NCBI taxonomy): domain Eukaryota; kingdom Metazoa; phylum Arthropoda; class Insecta; order Diptera; family Dolichopodidae; genus Argyra; species Argyra leucocephala. Next base: position 13,929,536 of record OZ012682.1, on the reverse strand, counting down.
TTTCTTGTATATTTTGAAAACAAATCATTTTTTTTAAGAAATTTATTTTTTATTATTTACATATTATATATCTGTGGTTTTACAACGAAAGATGATAACTGCAATTTTGTCGAATTTTAGTTATGAATGCCATTTTATATAAAATTTTAAGCTCTTTCAAATAAAAATTTGAATAATATTTAAATTTAATATTAAGTAATTTATGAATTCAAAAGTAAATAACTAACAACTGCCGTTGAAAATATTTCTAACATAAGCAGATAACTTCACTTATGCAGTTATGCAGACAACACTTACCGAAAAGTACAAAACAAAAAAAAAATGATATGTTAAGATATTTTCATGTATATTGAAAAATTTTACTGCGTATTATACATTTTTTTTTTTTGTATAAACTGAATAACTGAATAGCTGAAGAGCATGATCTTCAGCAATAACTTTTATCTAACAAAAATGAATAACTTCTTTAAAAATTAAAAAAAAAAGGAAAAATCTTACGAAAATTAAAAAATTATTGAAATGATTTCAAAGATCATATCTTTTTAAAAATTTTCAAAAGATTTTCATTAAAAATATTTTTTAAAAATCAAAAATAACTAGAAAAGTATAGCAAATTCTATACAAAATTTTATTCAATTGCGATTTACAAGAAATGCCAAAAATGCAGTTATCATCTTTCGTTGTAAAACCACAGATATATATATATATAAATATATATTTTATTATGGGAAGCATTACTAACTGTTATTGACAAATTCATAACCAAATTTTTAACCAATTTTGACATATTGTTTGTAACATATTGCTTTCAACATATTATTTTAACATATTTTTCACATATCGTTGTGACAGGGTTAACCCTTTCTTCACCTACGAAAGAAAGTTTTGATTAACATATTATTTTTAACTGATTTAACACCCTTTCTGTGGCCCTTTTTTGTTGGTATTTGACACTTTCTATTTGTGAACCAATTTTTCACTAAAACAAAATATAAATTTCAAAAAAATTTCAAAGTAAAGTCATAAAAAAAATATGAATTAAATATTGAAAATTATCATTCTTATAAAAAATTTACAAAAACTAGTTATCAATTTTATAAAGTAAAATAAATACTCATAACCTAAAAACCAGCTAATTTTTGGTAAAAAAACAATTAAACAAATTTTGGCAAATTTTTTGTATGGTTAATTTTTTTGCAAATGAAATTAATTTCACTGTTTTTGCACAGAATTTTATGAACCCATTGGGGGTTTTCACATCTGTATTCCTGTCGTTTTCTACACTTGTAGTTTGTAGGCAAAAGGGTAGAGAGGAGAACAACAAAAAAAAGCTTTGGTCTTTTTTATGAATAACAAATCGATCCTATTTCTGGTATTTTTTTACAAATCAATAGAAACATTTGCTTCAGTCAGAATTTTTTTATCAGCAGAAGAATTTATTATTATTTTGAATTTTGGCTGGCTACGTAGTTCTAGAGGAAATGTATGAAAATACATGATGAAAAATTATAATGATAAAAAATGAATGAAAAAATATGATGAATTTTTTTGAAGGGATTTTAGGTTTTTTTTTTTATTACAAGACAATTTTAGCTATTTGGATAATATTGTTTTAGTATTTATGCATGTATATATAATTATTTGTGCATATAAGTATAAACAATAAAATAAATTAAATTTGAATATGAATTTGTACAGGAACAGGATATATACGATAATTAAATATGTAGGTGTGTTTTCAGCTTAGATTTTTTTTTGTTTTAGGTGCATACGCATGTACAAATAATAAAAGGTTTAATTTGCATTTATATTATGTAGTAACTAACAGGTACATTAATTTAACAACTCAGTTAAACATAATCTAAAAAAAACCGGTAATATTTACTATTTAAAAAATTAAAACATAAATTTAAAAAGAAAATTGCTATTAGTATGTAATATTATTAAAAAAAAAAACAAAACAAAATCCTTTCTTGTTGTACAATTATACACGACACCGCTTTCAAAAATAATCTCCTTTTATTTAACAACAAAAACAAAAAATATGGAATTTTACAAAATCTTTTGCGCATAATTTTTATTTTTCATGTTTCCTCTTTGAAAATTATTTCAAATGAGAAAAATATCTACTAACACCTTTATTCGTTTACACAAAAGGAATATTTGATACAAAATATAGTGTGAAAGCGAGGATTTCGTTAGGTAGAAACGACTGGAATACAGATGTGAAAACCCTCATTCTTCCTCTCATTTACAAATTCCTGCTATATAAAAGTAAACATATACCTAGATAATATATAAATAAACATTTTGATTTTCATTGCATGTATCGTAAGTTCGGTAGTGAAAGGGTTATTCACATTCTCTTTCTTTACTCAAATTTTTTTAATTGTGCTTTATTTAATATTGACGTATTTTATTGTTTTCACTCAATTTTGTTTTATTGCACTTAATTACTTATTAATAAATTTGGAACATAACTCAAATTAATTATAATCTCAGTCCTAATGGTGGTTAGTTAATCCACTGTGAAATGTTTTAACTTCACTTGGAAAAATCTTTCCTCCACTATTTTTATGAAAAATAATTTTTTGACTTTTTTGTATGTACTTTCAATCACTGTAAATACTACACATCAAGTCACCTATATTATCTATTTATATATATACATATATATAAATATATATATATATATATATTAAGAATTATGTATTTTTGTATATATTTTGTATTTTTTTTATTTAATGTAAAATTTTATTCGATATATTTGCTGAACTTAAATTAAAACAAAAAACTCGTTTTAACTAAAGTAATTAATTTTTCAAATAAATATTTTTTAAAATCATTTGGTTTTTGTTTGAACATTTTGTAATATTACTTCATAGTTGACAAATATTTGACAGTGTCATTTGTATATGAGTTTGTATATGTATTATGTCTTTATATATGAGGTTATGCGAAAAATCTGCTATTTAAATATGCACTGGAATCATTCAATAAGAGAGTAAAAATGAATTTACAAATTTGTTATTTGCAGCTGTTAAAATTTCAACCATTCACAAAAAAATGTTTACGGTAAAACTGAGAAAAACTAAACTTATACCCTTATCATGATTCTCGAATCGAACGTATAAGTAGACGAATTCGCCGTCATGCGATCATGGTTAGCGAAGCGAATGAAATACGTTGAGACAATTTGGGGAATGAAAAATTTAAGTGACAACCGTAAAACAAAAGTAAAAAGAAAATATTTTTAATATTTTGCGAGTAAAAATTTAAAAAAATTAAGAATAAAATATTTTTTTTTCTCCTATTACTCTGCGTGGTAGCATAGGGCTTCGATAGTGAACCTCCATTCCTCTCTGTTGAGTACTACTTCCTTAATATCGTCCCAGGTATAATTGTTGATTGTTAATTTTTGATCGATTGTGCGTCTCCATGTGTTGTATGGTCTGCCGGATCCTTGTCTTTGTCCTTGTGGATTCCACTCTAGAGCTCTTCTTGCTATATCACTTTCTGATTTCCTTAGTGTATGACCTATACATTTCCATTTTTTTCTATTTATCTGTCTGTTGATAGGTTCTTCTCCAGTTATCATCCATAAATCCTCGTTGCTAATTCTTGCCGGCCAAAATATTCTGCATATAATTCTCAAGCACTTGTTGATGAATACTTGTAGCTTCTGTTTGATTCCGACCGAAGTGAGCCATGTTTCACTGCCATATATTAATGTTGACTTAACACATGCTCTGAATATTGTTAGCTTTGTTGTTCTCCATATTTGGTTGCTCCGCCATATCTTCATTAGGGTCCCAAATGTTCTTCTTGCCTTATTTATACGGCTGTTGACATCTTCTGTTGTACCTCCTCTTGATGTTATGATGCTCCCCAGGTAGTTGAATTCTTCTACGTATTCTATCTGTTGTCCACTCACTGTTATTGGCTCACTATCACTGTTGTTTGTCCTCAAAATAACATAATATGATATTATTTGCAGCTATAAGAAAATAAAAAACAGTTTGATAAACTAGTGCAATTGATGGAAGAGAATCCTGATACACTTGAAGAAGCCTTAAATAAATGATAGCAGTAGATGCATCCCAAACAATCGAAAACTGAATTAAAATTTCCAGTGGTAATTTCATTCTGGGGAACATCGTACTGCAGAGACTAATTTTACTATATTGGTAATATTCCATTTGTTCTAAATTGAGCCTTCAGCTTATGTTTTATTGAATTCAGATTTTTTTTCTATTTTAAAATATATCTTTAAATCTGTTTATAAAATTTATTAACACAAAAAAAAAAGATTTTTTACAAAATTTATTAGCACAAAAAAATACAGCTTCTTTTTTTTATTTACTTTTCAAAATATATAACTTTCGAGTGATAGGTTAGCAACGACTTTTCCACAGCGAATGAATTTATTCGCGAATCATGATCACATTTACGCGAACATTCGACTGGCATATTCGCTTCGACTCATATTCGATTCGAGAATCATGATACGGGTATTATTTTATAGTTTTATACTATGTTTACATTATAGAACCTTAATTAAGTCCCATATCATAATGTAAACATAATTAGGAAGATATTTTTTCGTATAAAAGTTAATCTTGATTAAAACTTAATTACATAGTTAATAACGATTTATTCTGTGGTTTTACGACGAAAGATGATAACTGCATTTTTGGCATTTCTTGTAAATCGCAATAGAATAAAATTTAGTATAGAATTTGCTATACTTTTCTAGTTATTTTTGGTTTTTGAAAAATATTTGTAATGAAAATCTTTTGAAAATTTTTAAAAAGTTATGATCTTTGAAGTCATTTCAATCATTTTTTAATTTTCGTAAAATTTTTACCTTTTTTTTTAATTTTTAAATAACTTATTCATTTTTGTTACATAAAAATTATTGCTGAAGAACATGATAACTGCAGTTATTCAGTTTATACAAAAAAAAAAATTTATATACGCAGTAAAATTTTTCAAGATACATGGAAATGCAAAACTGTATATCTTAACATATAATTTTTTTTTGTTTTGTATTTTTCGGTAAGTGTTCCCTCCATAACTGCATAAGTGAAGTTATATGCTTATGTTTGAAAAATTTACAACGACAGTTGTTAGTTATGCAGTTTTGAAAGAGCTTAAAATTGTATTTAAAATGGCATTCATAACTAAAATTCGACCAAATTGTAGTTATCATCTTTCGTTGTAAAACCACAGAATTAATAGATCATCCTTCTTGTACGATTTATTGTAATTTTTTATAGCATTTTTACGATTGTATCCAATCGTGATAATAATATTTTTTTATTATAATTAAATAGTTACGAAAACGTAATGTGAACATGACTACATTAGACTACCTATAGACTTCTGTGCTTTTTCTTTTGATTAATTCTATAATTTAAATCAAACTGCAGATTCTATACAATTCTAGTGTAATACTGTGTACATTTTTCTATCATTTTCAATAAATACACATCATCGGATTAATTTATTAAATTAGTATAATAAGAAGAAATTTTAATAATTTACTAATTTTATTATCTAAAGCTTTGTAAGATAATGGAAATATTTAATTGAGTTTACTGTTTTTAATAAGCCTTCACTCAATTGAAATGCTAGTTTATGATAAGCTCAAAAAATTTTTCGTCTATTTGGTAAATTCTTTTTGTATACTGGTTGCGTGACAAAATTTACTTCTCTCTATTTGATAAAACTTTTAAAACAGGTGGTGTCGCGACATTCAATTTTGATTTAATTTTCAACTAAAATCGAAATATTTCAATTGCCGCTGTCGCGTATATCAATTTTTGTAACTTTTTTTGATTTTGAAATTCAACTAAATTTTTATCCTGTCTAAATAGCTACATTATTTAAAAAAAAAAGAAAAGAAAAATAGAAAATAACAAAATATTTGATTCCTTTTCTTAGTCCAAAAGCAAATTCTACGAATAGAACGAAATATAGCTACTTATATATATTATGTATTTATTTTACATAATATACAAAAGTTATTATTACTAAACGAAACAGTAATTATGTTATTGAAATAATATTAACTTTTAAAAGACACAAAACACATAATGGACTTGCATAAGGCAAGTTACTATAATTAAAAAAAAACTAAAAAAAAAGAAAATTTTGGCCAGACAAATACAAACTAAAGCGAACTAGAAAGTAAATATTATATTGATATAACCATGATTTCAATAATAAGAAAAGCCCACAAATTGAAAAGTATAACAAAAAATGAATAATATGAAAAAAACCTAAAATTTATTGAACACTTACTTATAGACTTATAACTTTTTTAAATATAAATAACTAATAAAACAAAAGTGGAAACTCCAACATATTTTAGGTATCTTAAATTTTTTTATTTGAAATGTCAAAAATTCAAAGTGAAATCAACTGACAACAAACTAATTGAATCAACTAGTTGAACTTAATTCAAATAGTTGAAAATTGATTCTCCCGACACCGTGAATTTTTTTAGTTGATTTGAAAAAGATCAAATCAAATAAATTGAATTTATTTTCGCGACACCACCTTGAATTATATTTTTTTTTACTATAGAAAAGACCTGTGTTAAATACCAGTATGTTCTATATTGCTCATTGAGTAAAAATATTTAATTTTCAAGTATTTGAGTGAATATATTTATTTATTTCGTCTACGAAAAAATTTTCTACAGAATTATATTCTAAAACTATAAAATATTTTCAATTTCAGTAAAAGTTCAAATACAATAATTTTAAATTACTTTTTAGGCTGCTATTAGTAAAATGAATACATAAAGTTTTTTGTTCATTTTACTGCGGCAGTATTTACGAAATTTAGCTATAGAATTAAAGGAATTTTAAAATATATTCTTATAAACAGATTCAGTTCCAGTTTTTAATATTTTAAGCTAGTTATTTAAGTAAATTCAATTTAATTATTTTACGGATCAGTATTTATTTCTCTGAAAACAAGAAAAAACAAAATAATTTTACTAAAGCATGTTTCATTTTCTTTACCGTTTCATTTGATCATACTAAAACAAATTTTAATGAAGCAATTTTCTGATTGGTATTATCGTCTCACAGTAAAAACAAAATGTTTTGTCACTGTTTCATTTTTACGTATTAGTGATCGAAATAAGCTTAAGACAGTTTTGTATAGAACTGTGTGCTTAAAACTTTAATTGGGCTGCGATTGTAGCGATTAAAAAAATGAATACATAAAAATGAAACATATAGTAGTCCGTAAAATGACTAAATTGATTTTATTTGAAATTTTAAGCTGAAATGTTTAGCTGAACTTCTTTATTAGAATATTTTTTACAATTGCTATAACTTTATTGAAAAGTTACGTAAATACTGTCGCAGGAAAATGGAAAACAAAAATTTTACGTATTCATTTTACTGATCACTATAATCGCAGCCTTAATTAAAATAATTTATTTTTGATTTAAAAAAAAGTACTTCAAATAATATTTTTTTGAAGTAAAGATTTGGTTTATTCAGAAATACAGGCAAATTAAATGAATTTTGTTTAGATTTATCTTTTAAATTACTTGATATCTATATATCTAAGTATATTCCTTCAGTTATTCATACTTTAAAGTATTTGATTAGTAAATTTAAATAAAATTAAAATATTTTAGTTGTTTTTGAAAAAAAATTAAGTCATATTTTTTTATTCAAAAAAATAACTGTTTTTTAAAGAATTTTAAATACTTTTACTATACCATTCAGCTTGGTTCATGATGACCACTTCAGCCTACATTTTTTATTCTTTTGTTAACAAACAAGTTTTATTTTCAGATTTGAAAAGAAACACACACACAGATAACTAACAGTATTGCAAAAGATAATTCTGGCAGAAACAGGCCAAATAGTGTACTTTAATATTCCATGTTATAAATATTTGAACTAATAATTTGCAACGATAAAAGCAATAATATTTCGCTGTAATGAGCATAATTATACAAAGTATACCAAAATATAAATTTAATTTAATACAAAAATATTTCTGATTTTTACTTTTAGTTTAAGAATTAAAATGCACAAAAACATATGTACATGTATCTATTTGTTTACATGTATATACAGTATTTCCCGGTTAATTGCGTTGACCGTAAATGCACATTTCAAAAGGCACAAAAGCGGGGAAAGTATTTTAACAAATCCTTTTATTTGCGTATGGGACGCAATCAAAAAAACCCGTTTAATTGCTTATGGGACGCATTTAAAAAAAATCCTACTTAATTGCGTATGGATGCATTTAAAAAAATGCCGTTTCATTGGGTATCCGGCTAATTAAAATGAAACTATTTTTAAATCTAAAATATATTTTTATAGTTGTTTTAAAATAGTCAAATATTTTCCATTTAATTTTACTAAATATGCTTATCATACATACACGCATATTTCGTCTATTACTTTCAGACGTCTTCAGTGTTTTGTATCCGACGACTTGCTTCGGATGATCCATTGTCTATAAAGTATGCCAACGTCAAAGCACAGCGAGCGAGTACTAGGTGTAAAATTTTCACCCATTCGAACAACTGTTTTTCAAGTTTTTAAATTTGGTACTTGACCATGAAATATATCGACAAATTGTGTTTATAGGCCAATTAAATAAGCTGTCAAAAAGATTTAAATGCTGCATTACGATTAAATTAAGCGGAACGTTCTTAATCGAGAAATACTGTATATACAATCTTTGTACATATATATATATATATATATGATAAGTTTATTCAATTTCAATAGCAAATAGTTTTCGATTGTAATCATTTGAAATTATGGTTGTTTGTTCAATAACTTTTCAATCACAATTTGGAGAGGAAATTTAATTGAAACTGTTGTTTTTTTGTTCGATATACGTGATCGAAAATGATATTTTCTGATTGCGCTCAGATTTAAAATGACAAGACTATCATTGATTGGAATTTAATGTCAAAGTTTAGTTTTGAAAATTATTCTGTAAAAAAATATTTGAGACAAAAAATTTAAAATATTTTAATAAAACATTTTTAAAATTTAAATTCAAATACAATTTTTTTAATTAAAATTTTTTAAATTTTACTTCCATTTTTTTTTATTAAAAAATTTGAAATTTCAAAAACACAAAAATTTGTTCAATAAGAAAAATGGATTGTAAGTGATTGGAAATGATATTTCTGGAACAGATTTTTGATTGGCTACTGATATTTTGAACATTTTGAATTGCTTTTGATTGTGATTGATTACAATCAAATAAACTAAATTACATGTTATTGAACGAAGCTAATGTGTTTATATATATATATATATATATATATATATATATACAGATGTATACAATGTATGTGGCTGTATATATATAATTATTAAATATTTTTATTTTTCACTTTTTTAAATTCTTAAATTGGTTTTTGATTTAAATTTATTTGATATTTCACTTTTACCACATTTTTCAATTTTGTTTTTTTTTCAAATTTAATTAAAAAAATGTTTATTTTTATATTTTAGAAGTCAATCGCGGAAGTTTATTGATATTCAATAGAATCCACTTTATCAAAGTCTATCAAAAAAATTATGGTATCACGGAAGTCTATTGAAACTAATACCAATGAATAGTAATAATAATAAGAATGTGCAAGTAGAAGAAATAAAATTAAAATTTTGTATTGACTTAAGAAAGACTTGAGAAATTATTATTCTTATAAAATTAAAATTTTCAAAATTCAAAACAAAATAGAGTTAAAAACAAAACACGAAAAAAATTTTTTTTTTCTCAGCTGCGTTATTATGAATGGCTATACCTAGTAAAAAATATTTTCGTTGTATAAGAAAAAAATAATAATTTTATGATGAAATATAAATATATAATGTATATATGTATATATAATATAATTTTATTTTGTATGGCTGAGTTAGAAAAAATTTGAATAAAGAATATTTTTTGGTTTTGCATCCAAATAAAATGAATTGAATTTTGTTCACAGTTTAGAAATTTTGTTGGAAAGTAGTATTAGGTATTAATCTCTGATTACGTTTATAACATTTCTCATCTATATTAAAAAGTTTATAATTTTGTAACGTGAAAAAAATACTTTTGACTAAAAATACTTCCCTTACTATTATACTAAATTATTAATTACTAATTTCCGTGAAACGTAATCTTGGAAACTGACTTACTTTTTCTAACGCTTCGAAATATGTTTATAAAAACAATTCCTTTCTGAAAAACAAAAAAATATAACACATCTACACTAAAAACGTATTCTAACTTTAGAAATGTATTAAAAAAATTAATGTACGTATACATTATAAATTTAAGGAATATATGTTTTGTTTTTCTCTTTGAAGGTGAAAATCTTCGAAAAGACTCTAAAAAACCATGACATAGCCTAATGGAGTGTGAGATTTTTTCTCACTAAAAACACTACATTGTGTTTTTGATTGTCTCAATCAAAATTTTTAGTCTCTACATTATTTTGAGTAATGGTTGTCCAATCGATATCCAAGATAAAATCATTATCTTCACAATTTGAATATTTATTAGAATAAATTAATTTTAATGAAATAATTTTACCGTAAATAGAGCTAAATTCGCTTACATCTGGATTTCTTTTATTTTTATTTCTAGCTCGAATATGTGAGAAAAATTTTTCAATAGGATCTTGATTAGATCTTCGAGCATTTACTTTTTCAACTTTAAAATTTTCAAATAAATCACGTGACAAATCTACTATAGCAGATATTGTTTGAATCATACCATCAAAACAATAATTTTTTTTGGTTTTAATTGTGGGAGAAATCTTAGAAATGTAAATTTTCATTTCATCCTGCTTCGGAAGATTTCTATAGGCATCATCAGATTTCTGACAACCTGCTTCTAAAGATTTTATAGGCATCCAGGTATATAGTGAGGCTTTATGGGGTAAATTTAGTTTTAAATTGTCCCTCATAAAATTATAAGAAGCGGCACTTTTGAAATAAATTTATTTTTAAGGTCGTCTATGATAAGCTGAAGTTCAGATTTTTTTTTTTGATAAAATCTAATTTTCTGACTACATTTTAATGAGCAAATACTTTTCGTATTATCAGTATGCGATTGTAGATGGTATTTGGAATCGTCATTCAAGCAGTAATATCAGAATCGAAAAATGTTGGCTCTTTCCTACTATATTTTTTTTAAAGCGTTATTATTATTAAACTCCCACAAAGACCCACTAGAGTTGGTATTGTCCTCCTCATCACCAAAACTACAATTTTTTGTTGTATCAACTCTACGTCCAATGGGTTCTGAATTAGAATAGGTACATAACTTTTTCTCAAATTTCCACTTCTTGTAAAGCCGGTGCTTTTAAAATGACGTGAACAGATAAACGGCCTTTTCTTTTGCTTCATATATGGTGTACAAATTTTTTTCCACAAATTGTGCCTACTTTGATTATAAAAAAATTAATTAATAGGTATCTCAACCTAATTCTATGAAAAATTAATGCAGCAAGTTATTGTCCAATCTTTCATATTGCCCTTTTTTTTATTTTTTTTTTATATTATTTAATATATTATTACCCTCTGATATTGCCGTAGTTAATTGAAAATTTCAAACAATAGAATGACAGAATAATAATTGAAATCTGACCTATCATTCAAATTAAACATACATTATACATATTCATATACACAAGATTTTATAAGAATAATATTTTTGTATAACTGGTATAAGTGCTATAAGTGGTATAAGCTAAAAATAACAATTTTATTTTACTTAAATTTGTACATTAAACTACCTTTTCATAAATATGTAGAAATCCTTGGACAAGTATCATTTTTTTAATTTTAAAAACTGATACTTAGAAAAAAAAATACATGATATTTTGTTCGCAATTCGACGTCTCTATTATAGTCTCTGACTGAACTGATTGTAGTGATCGAGTTGTACTTAGAAGAAAAGAAGAACAAAACATAAAAATAATGAGAAAAAAATCACCATTCATGAATTATTTTTTTGAATTTTTATTTTTGTTTTGTAAGTTTAAAAGTGTTATTTACACACATATAAGTATCCAGGAGTGGCAGCACGTAACTTGTTCACGTTCGTCAAAAAGACGTATTAGCACTTTTGGTAGCATGTAAGCAACGTAAAGTATTCGGTAGCATGTAAACAAGTTGACGTTCGTTGATTTTAACGTATACGTTTATTTTTAAACGTCAATGATTTTCTTACCGTGTACTAAAATTTATACGGGAAAGCTAGTTTTTTTTAATAATTTTGTGTTATTTTAATATTAAAAATATAGAATTTAAATATTTAAAATAAAATTTGAAATTTTAAGAACATTAAATATTATAGTTTTTAATAATTATAGTAATGTAATTTTTAATTTCTTTTGATACCATTTTATTTCTGGAATAATTCAAGTATATTTGTTTGCAATAAATTATTTTATTTCTGATAATTCAACGTGATGTTTTACATGCTACCAAAAAAAATCTTTGACGTTAAAATACTTCACGTTGATTTTTGAACGTAAACGTTTTACGTGCTGCCACTCCAGACACATTTATTTTAGCTTTGACTCTGTATATACAATATATTAACTCAATGAATATGCATACACAATAAATAATTCATACACTTCTTAAACACACCGAAAGCGAACAGTGAGTAAAAAATTAAACCAACAAGGAGTTTTTTTTTTCCTTTGATTTTACGTTTTTCTTTTTTTTTAAGTCAATACAAAATTTTAATTTTGTTTCTTCTACTTGCACATTCTTTATATTAATAATATTCATTGCTAATACATTTGTCCACAAAGTTGCTTTAATTTTTTTTTCAGGCATTTGCTTTCCAATTTCAAACTAACAATTTTATCTCATTTTCTTTGTTTACAACTTTTAAAAAAACAACTTCTTAAAACTAAAATACAATAAAATTTTATAAAACATAAAACAAAAATAATGCTGTTATGATTGACATAAATTTGAAGTTGAGTTGTGTAGTAACTAAAAAAAATAATTCAATGTCAATATAATCAAATTTTGCTATTATGAATAACAAACAACTTTTTATAAATTTAAATTAACTGGAACAATTTTGTTGTGGAGCATGATACCATAAAATCTTGTTATTAGAATATCTACATTTTCACATACAACTTAACGTAAAAAATTGTATTAGATACATAAGTAGAGAATTACAATATTATTGTTAATATTAAAACCTTTGTTTTAGGTTGTGTTAAGATTCGTAATAGCACTCCAAATTAAAATTTTTCTATAAAAAAAAATTGAGTCAACTTTAAAAGTCTACTCATAGAAAAACTTCATGTTTAATAAAATTAGGTAGTTAAACGTGGGAAAACGTTTTCTATTGTAGAAAAAAGTTTCCTAACAGACTTCGCAATTGATATCAGTTATACTAAATAATGTAAATTACGACTCTTCAATTTTGTTTTTATTTTTATTTTAGTTTAAAAATTAAAATATTCACCTTCCAAAAATTCGTTTTGCTTTCTTGTGTGGAAAAACAAGTATTAAAGATTATTTTAAGTTTATGTGAAAGTATTTAAATATATATGTAAATATATAAGTGAAAGTATTTAAATATGAAAGTATGTGAAAGTATTCAAATATATGTATATATATGTACATATATAAATATATATATATATATATATATATATATATATATGAATATATTATGTCTTGGCAATAAAATATATTAAATAATTTTTTTTAAGTATAAATAATGTATATATGTAGTAATTATTATTATTTTATATTATTTTTAATGAAATATACATAATATGTATATAATTTATAACACAACAATATTTTATAAAAACAAAAAAAACCCAAAAAAAAAAATTATTTATATTAATATAATGAAATAAAAATACAAAGTAATCCCCTCAATTATTAAAATATTAAATATCGTATATATGTAGTCAATTTTAACGGTATCTATTATCTTAATTACAAAATCAAAAATTATTCATTTAAAAGTAAATTTATGTCGTTATAATATCGTTGTTATCATTAACGCAGTATGTAAGATATGTATTTTAATATTCTGGGGGCCATAAATTAAAAACAAATGTAAAAAGAAAATTTATATTTACAAAAAAAACTAAGCAACTTGCCATTTTTTATGTTGTTTTAAACTTAAAAAAATGTGTACATTTCCTAAATTAAAAAAATAAAATAAATAAAATAACTAAATTAAATTAAAAAAATAATAAATAAATCATGAAAAAAGTAAAAAAAATTTTTTAAATATTGGTTTTTTTCATTATTTTGTTAGTTTTTATAATTTATTTATAATGCATTCATACGTTCATACCTATGTATAGATATATGTATATATGTATATATATACGTATGAATGTGTATATTATATGTGTATTTATATGTTTTTTAAGCCTCTCTTAAAACTTAACAATTAAGACATAATGAGATTACCATTCATTCAGTGATATGAACATTTATTCTATCTGAACCAAGCCAAATTTGATCCTAACCAAAATTTTTTTTTTTGTTTTCTTTGTGTATTAACATTTTATGTGTTTACAAAAGTATTGAGTAAATTTTTTTTCAGAGTGTAAGTTAAGAAGGCTTTTCAATGTTGCGTTTTTGTTCACTTAGGTTGAACCATTCATTTTTAATTTGATTATTTTTATTTATTTATTAAAATACTTGAAATCAGCATTTAATGAAACATATGTGTTGAATAACGTCTTTGCAGAGTGTAGATGAAAAACATGTAGTTATATACTATTTTTTTGTCCAAGGTTTATTGTTCTTATCTCGATTCTATTCTGTAAGAAATAATAAACGTTATAATTTTTAACAAGTCAATGCAATTTCACCAATATATATTCATGTTTTACTGTAACATTGATGTGGCATTTAGTTTTCACAATTTCTGGAATTCTGTATTGTAAAATCGAAAACTTTTACAATAAGGTGTAATCGGAAAAGTCAAATTAAGATCGACCGTATCTGCAGTCTAATCGATCAAGTAGTTTTATTTAACTCATGTAGTACCATATTAATGTACAAAAACGTAATTCTACTTAGATATTATCTAAAATATAACATAAATAATGTTGTCACAATTATATTCGACAACACATCAATTTTTACGAAAGTTTAGTTAAATCTTAATTTTTTTAATATATGATTTATTCTATAGTGTTAAATTTATTTTTCGTTATTTTTCACAACATTTTTCTTTGTAATAAATATATTATTTTTGTCATCACTGAAATTAATAAAATTAATAAAATATAAAAATAACTGATAATTATAAGTAAAAAAAAAATATATTATTGCAGGTATGTAATTCCAAAAAAAAAATGTGCTAATTTAAAATTAAATAAAACAAACTTTTTATACTAAATAACTTATAAATGGACATATTTGAAGTACATATAAACATTAAAAAAAAGTTTACTCGAAGAAAATATCATTAAGCTGAAAAAGTTATATGCACACGGATAATACTTGTTGCTCTACCAAAGTATTCGACACTATAAAACGTATGAAACAATAAAATCAGCTGATCAAAGATATAAGATAATAAACTAATTAGAGCTTCAATAGTTTTTTTTTTATAGATTACGGAAATAAATATATAATAGAAAACAATTTTTTTTGTTTTTTATTTATCGTTTTCCAATTTCATTTTCTATATTTTGAAGAAACATGTAACTTATATTTAGGTAGGTCTATAAAAATTTATATGTAGGTGTTTATCCTTACAAAACAATATTCTTGATTTAGTTTTTAATACCTACATTAAATTTTTATAAATTTTTTCAACTCTGTTCTCTGTTTTTCAACTTATTTTAAAAAGCAAATAAATATAATAACTGGACATTTTTATTTTTTATTTATCTGTTTTTAAATTTACTTCATATTTACAATGTTCTCTGTTATTTGGTTAAAACTTTTTATATTTAGGTAGGCTAGCAAATTTTTTAGGTTGTGATATCAAAGAATATCTATAATAAGAAGGTTCACTGGAAGTCATGATATTTTAACAAACACATTTACAAAAAAAAAACCCATTAGTTAAAGAAGCAAAGAACTATTGTAAATATTTTCTTATGTAAGAAGTTGTGAGAAAGAAAGAGTGCGATATAAACCATATAAAAAAAAATTAATTTTTGCAATGTAATTTTAAATAGCCCACGGGAGATTTTTGTTTATTTATTTAGCCCACTAGATATTTTTCATGTGCACAGTCGGCTGAAATTTTGTGTATGAATTTTTTTAAAAATAAACGTATTAAATTTATTAGGGTATGAGAATAAATAAATTTTGAATGATTGATTTTTTACAGATCCCTATATAAAATAATATTCGTTTCAAAAACATATGTTATTTCTTAAAGATCATATTATTTTATTTTATTGGCTTATAAGGGAAATATATTTTTTATCATTCATGTATTTTCAATATACACAGTTTTTCAGGTATTGAAATAGGTAGTTAAAAAGAATATCAAGCGGTTTGTTTTTTTATGAATAATCCGATGCCTTTTTAGTTTCTGAAAAATTAAATTGTGCATTTTAATCATCAATGAACTAATAATACATATTATATTGTAAGTAATATAATGCATTTAGGTACCTGTTAATTTTATAAATAGGTAACAAAGTTGAATATTAATAATATGAACATATAAAAATTTGAATAAATAATATTTTTTATTGATATGCATTTTTAAAAAAAATTTAGTATATAAGAAAGTACTTAGAAAAAAAAAAATGCAGATTATATATGAAAATTAACGCTTAAAAAAAGTTTTTATAAAAACTATTCTATACACAATTTTTTAAAAATGTTTCGAAATTCAGAAAACATCATCTTGTTAAGTGTTTGGTGTGCGGTGCTGAAACAAATTTTAATTTGGAATTAAACTAACTAACTAAAAATAAAGTCAATATTTTTTTCATACAAAAAAATTGTTCGTTCATTTTTTTTCCACTTTGTATTTTGAATTTTTATCTCTCTCTCACAAATTAAATTCTTATGACTATCTATTTCTTACAATATTGGAAATCGACTGGAAAAATGGTGACCAACACATTGACAAATTATAAAATTTTATTCCAGTGAACCTTCTTATTATGGATATTCTTTGGTGATATTACAAATACAAAACAATTCCAGCAACACATTGGATTTTAATTTTTTAAATGTTTTCTAATTTATATTTTAAAAACAAAAACTTATACACATTTAATACATTCCACAAATCCAAAAAGTATCAAAGCAATTTTTAAAAAATTTAATTTTTATCAATTTAATGTTTTTCACTAACCACTTCCTTGTTAACAATTTTACTGTGTCCCAGAATATTCTAAGTAGAATCAATTTTATTAAACCCTCTTTTAGAAGAGAAGTCAGTGGAATGATCACTTTTCCCTACCTACCTAACTACCATTTCTATCAAAGAATATCTATAATAAGAAGGTTCACTGGAAGTCAAAGATATTTTCACAAACACATTTACACAAAAAAAACCATTAGTTAAAGAAGCAAAGAACTATTGTAAATATTTTCTTATGTAAGAAGTTGTGAGAAAGAAAGAGTGCGATATAAACCATTTAAAAAACCACTTCATTTTTGCAATATAATTTTAAATAGCCCACGGGAGATTTTTGTTTATTTATTTAGCCCACTAGAGATTTTTCATGTGTACAGTCGGCTGAAATTTTGTGTACGAATTTTTTTAAAAATAAACGTATTAAATTTATAAGGGTATGAGAATAAATAAATTTTGAATGATTGATTTTTTACAGATCCCTATATAAAATAATATTCGTTTCAAAAACATATGTTATTTCTTAAATATCATATTATTTTATTTTATTGGCTTATAAGGGAAGCATATTTTTTATCATTCATGTATTTTCAATATACACAGTTTTTCAGGTATTGAAATAGGTAGTTAAAAAGAATATCAAGGGGTTTGTTTTTTTATGAATAATCCGATGCCTTTTTAGTTTCTGAAAAATTAAATTGTGCATTTTAATCATCAATGAACTAATAATACATATTATATTGTAAGTAATATAATGCATTTAGGTACCTGTTAATTTTATAAATAGGTAACAAAGTTGAATATTAATAATATGAACATTTGAATAAATAATATTTTTTATTGATATGCATTTTTAAAAAAAAATTAGTATATAAGAAAGTACTTAGAAAAAAAAAATGCAGATTATATATGAAAATTAAGCAGTGTATGTTATATTTAAAAATAAATCAACTCTAACGCTTAAAAAAGGTTTTTATAAAAACTATTCTATACACAATTTTTTAAAAATGTTTCGAAATTGAGAAAACATCATCTTGTTAAGTGTTTGGTGTGCGGTGCTGAAACAAATTTTAATTTGGAATTAAAGTAACTAATTAAAAATAAAGACAATATTTTTTTCATACAAAAAAATTGTTCGTTCATTTTTTTTCCACTTTGTATTTTGAATTTTTATCTCTCTCTCACAAATTAAATTCTTATGACTATTTATTTCTTACAATATTGGAAATCGACTGGAAAAATGGTGACCAACACATTGACAAATTATAAAATTTTATTCCAGTGAACCTTCTTATTATGGATATTCTTTGCATTTCTATTACCTTAAAATTTCGTAGATTATTTTTTGTTTAATGTTGTGTCTGTGTTTGTGGACAATGGTAGCGTTCAGTGAAATTAACCGATGGATCTGTAATCCACAGATCCTTGGATCTGTTTACTGTACCGGTTAATGTATCGCGGTGAATGAAAATGGATCTGAAAAATTCTAGATACTTTTCATGGATCTGACTTTTATATGTAAAAACAACAATAACAATTTTTATATTGAATTAGTGTAAAAATTGAAATTCTTAAGGAAGATTTATGTACATAAAACTTAAATTAAGAGTTATAAAAAATAAATTATATGTGTGATAATAAATATTATTCCATTGAAATTTAATTTGTTTTTGAAAATACTCATTATATTTTACGGTGGTGGCGCTAGTATTCCGGTAAATTTTTGTGGTAAATTGCGTTCAATGGCACATGGTACATGGTTCCAAAATGGATTCCAGATCCGCCGGTTAATTGTACTGAACAAACCCAATGTCAACTTAAGGTGGATTTCCTCTTAATGGACGAACGTCCGGTCCGGACTAATTTTTTAACCAATCAAAAAATTTTATTTTACCAACACATACACAAAAAATCCTCTCCGGGCAATTTTCTTCATCCAATTTCTTAGTTAAAATATTTTTAACTTTTGGCTGAAGGACGAAGTAAAAGAAAAGGATAGATATATAATTATTTGATAAATATTTATTGCTATGTCGATTTATGTATGAACGCATTCACATATAGAATTTCAAATGTTTTTTGCTTTTTAATATAAGATTATTTTGTTTCTAACAAATTATTTATATTTTAAGATAAAAGCAAAGCGCTAAAAGAATTATCCATTATTATTCTTAACAAAATTTAAAATTTTTTTAATAAAAGTAATATCAACGTATGTATACATATTTTCAAACGTCAACCTTTTTTGACTATATAGCAAATGTTAGTCCTTCGCGGATTGAGAGGAAATCATAAAATTTTCTTTAATGGTATTTGTGTTTCATTTATAGTGTAAAATAAAATTGTCCGAACGTTCGTCCATGAAGAGGAAATGCACCATAAGTAGACCAGAAATTGAGCAGTCAATTATCTCCGTTTGTATGTTATTGAGATAAATTAAAAAAAAAAAAATAATTTTTGTTTACGTAACTAACATTTTTTAATAGGGAAAAGAAATAAACACACAAAAGAAATCTCGCTAAATTCATGCTTAATTTTATTTTTTAAATGCAAAAGAATAATGGGCATGTACGTAGTTGCAGTAAAATATGCGTCGGTGTCTTGCAGATTTTTTGCTCTGTCAAAATGAACAAAAAAACTTGTGTAGGCTCGCAGAAAATTGTTTAGCAGTCATTCTTGTTCATAGAAGCAGCACATGCGCAATTCGTTTATATAGTAATATTATATTATTCATAATTATATTATATATTTTTATATATATTTAATATTTTAATATATGATATATATATTTTATAAATAGTTTTTTAAAATATATTTTCTTTTAAATATTTAATATTTTTTAATATATATGTTACTTATATATTAAAATATATTAAAATTATAATATATTTTTTTCAATATATTTATTTATTATATTTATATATTATTATTATAAACACATTTATTTTATTTTAGTAATTAATTTTTATTTTTTACTTAAATGTTTTCTCACGACAGTTTTATTTATTACATGTTAAATGACATGCACTTTAAAAATCATTCTAAAGCAGGCGCACTAAAATATCTGCGCAATCTGCCCGACGCTGACGCGACACCGATTACTATGAACACAAGCGCCTGCTTTTTATCTTCGCAGAATTTTTGATAATATGCAACTACGAACAAAAAATCTTTTTTGTTGCGCAGGCGCAACCTCTACGAACACGCCTAATCATCAAATAGATTATTAATTAATATGTTTGCTATTTCGTCTTATGACATTCAAAAAACAAATGTTCGTAAAATTGCAAGAAATGTTTATTAACTTCAAATAACACATTGTATAGACATTACAAATCAAACACAAGATTTTGATATTGTGATAGTAAAAGTTTAGCAAACCGTCTCAAAAACGAAGAGGATACTAGCTCAGAGAAGTAATTTCTACAGATCTATGAATTTACCAACTACGCGACAACTATTTCATTGCAAATAAAACCAGCTTTCACAAAATAAGAACAATAAAAAAAAATATAACTATTTCAAATTTTTGTGCAGCGTTGATTATGCAGGATGTAAATAGAAAAATATTATTTATTCATAATTTTAGAATCAAATGTAAATATATGGGCAAATCTTCTGTCAGCATATGTTGTAAACCAAAAGTGTAAACAAAAAAATATAAACAAAATTTAATTCAATGTATTTTCTTGTTATATATATTTAATAAATTTCAGTACAGAAAAATATATAAATAAAACAGTTTCATAGTTTCAGTTGACGGTTCTCTTTCTGACCAACTTCAAATCAATATTGGTGTTCCACTAGGTTGTGTCTCAAATTAACTTTCAACCCAACCCATAGTTTTGCTGAGACAGCCCTCTAGTAGCATCATATGCTTTTCTAGAAAAAACTATTGTTACAGCTTCCGCAGTATACTGCAAAAGAACATTGATGGACGGTGCGCTCAATAACGACCTAGCCAACATTTTCGACTGGGACAAAGCAAACAGAGTCGAATTTAACACTTCAAAAACTCAAAGCTGTGTTATTAGTAATAAGATAAAAGCATTCGAACCAACTTTCCGATTTCGAAATGTAAATATTCACCGACTCAAAGACCTGAACATTCCCGTAATGCCAATGAATGCACTGGAATGAGAATATTTATTTTTTTTTTTTTTTATAATATGGCATCTTCCAAAAACTGTTTTAAGTTTGTAGTGGATGAGGTTTGCATTTGTCTTATAAACAACATGAAAGCGATCATCCTTTTCCCTTATACCAGTTGGTCATCGTCGAATTGTTGGAACACATACTCTATTTTATAGATATCTACTTGGTGTTGGCACTTGTTGCGAGTAATTAAAATCACTTCTTCCTTCTCTTAAGCAATTCCATCGTATAACATGAGAGGCATCAAGTATCCACCCTTTCACAGTGGAAATTCCGAGATGGTTTAAATTTGGTTATGGAAATTCTTTTATAGTTTGAATATCTCGAATTTGGAATTGGGTCGCAATCGAAGCATTCCGAATAAGAGAAAGATTTGTTATTTATGATTTTTACCTATTACCTAATATATACTTAAAAAAAATGTAAAGGAAAAAACGATTCTTTTGTGCGTCAATAAATTATGTCTGAATGAAATTTTTTTTTTTTTTTTATTACGTAAGTTTTATCCTGCAAATAATTACAAAAACACCTACTACATAAGTATATATTTGTACACAACTTAAACACAACGGATCTTACCCAGTTGTAAAGATTTGGTTGTTTCATACAGGATACTGTAACAACAGTTGTTAATCGCAATAGCTGTATTTGCAGACAACACAACTTAACAATTATGTTGTGTAGCTTTAACAGATAATAAGGTTGTGTTGTGAATTGCAATAGAGAATGAGAAAAATGTTGTCAATTACAACTGCATTTAAGGTTGTGTTGTGAATCGCAATAGCACCAAAGAATATCCATAATAAGAAGGTTCACTGGAAGTCAAGATATTTTTACTAACACATTTACAACAAAAACCCATTAGTTAAAAAAGCAAAGAACTATTGTAAATATTTTCTTATGTAAGAAATTGTGAGAAAGAAAGAGTGCGATATAAACCATTTAAAAAACAACTTAATTTTTGCAATGTAATTTTAAATAGCCCACGGGAGATTTTTGTTTATTTATTTAGCCCACTAGAGATTTTTCATGTGTACAGTCGTTTGAAATTTTGTGTACGGATTTTTTTTTAAAATAAACGTATTAAATTTATTAGGGTATGATAGGTTATTTCTTAATTATCATATTATTTTATTTTATTGGCTTATAAGGGAAGTAAATTTTTTTTTTATTTCAAACAGATTATCATTCATGTATTTTCATTATACACATTTTTTTAGTTAAAAAGAATATCAAGCGGTTTTTTGAAATGCTTTTTGAAAGCTTTTTTATGAATGACTCGATGCCTTTTTAGTTTCTGTAAAATTAAATTGTGCATTTTAATGATCAATGAACTAATAATACATATTATACTATAAGTAATATAATGCATTTAGGTACCTGTTAATTTTATAAATAGGTAACAAAGTTGAGTATCAATAATATGAACATTTCAAATTTGAATAAATAATTTTTTTTATTGATATGCATTTTTAAAAAAAATTAGTATATAAGAAAGTACTTAGAAAAAAATAAATGAAGAGTATATATGAAAATTAAGCAGTGTATGTTATATTTAAAAATAACTCAACTCTAACGCTTAAAAAAAAGTTTTTGTAAAAACTATTCTATATACAATTTTTTAAAAACGTTTTGAAAATGAGAAAACATCATTGTGTTAAGTGTTTGGTGTGCGGTGCTGAAAAAAATCATAATTTGGATATAAACTAACTAACTAAAAATAAATACGATATTTCTTTCATACAAAAAAATCGTTCGTTCATTTTTTTTCCACTTTGTATTTTGAATTTATTCATCTCTCTCTCACAAATTAAATTCTTATAACTATCTATTTCTTACAATATTGGAAATCGACTGGAAAAATGGTAACCAACACATTCATAAATTATAAAATTTTATTCCAGTGACTCTTCTTTTAATGGATATTCTTTGATAGCACCCTTAATTTTTATTTATATATCCTGAAATTTCCTGTAATAAAACTGGACTTTTCATATTTAATTTCTCATGAAATTTAAAGAGTGAGAGAATTTTTTTAATGTTATTTAGAGAAACATCTTAATTTTATTCTCTGGATTAAGGTAGATTGGATTTGTGGATGGTAACTATTTTTTAAAATTCTATGTCATGGGAATGATTAATTTTTGTGTTGCTACATAATTTCTGTTACTATATGTATGTTCTTAGTTCCTATTCTCTCAAGTTTCTATGTTTCTTGTTTTTGTTATTGTATTAGGTAAATCCAAAAATGCATCAGCATCACGCATCATAAAATTTCATGAATCAAAAAACTAATTTTTCAAATTGCTATTCATTTAAATTTAATGAAATTGATTAGTCAGTTATTAAACTAATCCTATTCTAAAATTATAATTAGCAAATGCATCAGGAAATTAGCTTTTCGCATCATGAAATTGTATGATGCGTGATGCATTTTTGAATTTACTTAATATTTATAAAATGGCTAATTCAATAGGAAATTATTATTTTGTTTTTTTTGTTTTTTTATATAATTCCAAGTCTATGGGATAAACACCGTAACTGCTTTTAACAGAGATTTGGAATACACAATAACATACAATAGCTTTTTCTGTAGAATTTTTGTGGTATAGACTAATTTAAATGTGGAAAACTATATCTATTGTAGAGTACTTCGCCTTCATAATAGCATAGTTCCATTTTATTTTTAGTGATAACCAAAACTCCCAACTATTTATCATTTACTTTATCCCAATGATAAAGGGTACTGGACCAGGTCGAAAAATCCAGAAAGCATTTTTTGCCTCCGTCGGGAATCGAACCTGGGACCTTTCGGTTAAAAGGTAGGCGTTATATTTAAAAAAAAAACAAATTAACATGTACAATATTGTTGTACTTACACCTTCGTATTCAACATATTGCGCCATATTTAAACGTTCATGTTCATCCAAAATTTTAATACACATCTTACGTTTTTCAATACTAAAATACACATTGTAATACAATTAATAAAAATGAAATAAATGTATTGAAAGCAACCAAACATGTTAGGTACCTATAAAACAAAAAATCTAAACCATTTTTTTCTAAATTTTTATGATCGAATATGATATTTTTTATTAAACCTGGGGTGGAAGCACGAAATTTTGTTTCAACTTTTATTTTGAAACAAATTAGTGGCGTAACAAAATTTGAATGCCAGCACCAAAATTGAAACGCTAATTTTAGCGAAAGAACTGAAAAACGAAACAAAAATACGTGCTGCCACTGTAGTCATTATCGTTTTTTTATTTTTGTTCAAGTCGTTTCTTGTTAAAAAATTATTGGAGAAAAAATGTAGGTTTAAAGTAATATATTTATATTTGATATAAAATTTTAAATGTACGATACATATTATATTTATTTGTAAAAAAAATGGAAATTTACAACAAAATAAAAATTAACAAGAGACAGCTAAGCATATTGGTGGATTTTTGTTAAAAAATATATGCTCATTCTCAGGAGGTTTAAGAATTGAAGTATGAGTTCCGTCAATAATACAGATGACGCCAGGTATTCTATATTTTTCATAAAAATACTTTCGTGTTTCTGTGAATGCTTCTTCTTTTATCCTTATCCAACGAGGGCAAAGGTCATTTTCTAATAGTTTAATGGTATTTCTAAATACTTTCGATACCGTGGTTTGGGCCATTGCAACAACTTTAATAGCGCCAACATTAACTTGGTAACTATCACTTGCCAATAGGTTTAATGTTGTGGCCAGCTGTAATATTGACGGAGCTCCTCTACTCTAATGTTTTTTTTTCAAATTTTACACTTTCCAAAACCATTTTAAATGCTTTCTTATTCAGCCTAAAATTCTTTACAGACCTAAAATAAAAATTGCATTTACTAAAGTGTTGAAAGTGTAATTAATGGTCTGTACTCTTTTCTTGGTAACTCAAATATATTGCTTTTATCCCTTAATATCCTTCGTTCTATTATTTGGTTAACATTAATATTTTCCTCATCCGAAGAACTTTCATTAAAAAATATCATTTTGATTTAAAACCTAAAATTGTTTATTTTTTAAAAAAATTTCAGCATAATTTTGACTAGTTTTGTTAAAAATTCATTTCAATTTATTTAAAATACTCTAACTTAATTATAAACTTTCTTTTTCCTTAAATATTTCACAAACAAATTTTTTAGCGACAACTTTTTTACTATCGCCAATATATTTTGATGCAAACGCCAAAAAGTAGCGTTTTCAACAAATTCGTGCTACCGAAAATAAGCGAAACAAAAGACAAAAAACGTTACAAATATTCACGCTGCCATTTTTGACTATTAGCGAAACAAAATGTTGAAACAAATTTCGTGCTTCCACACCTGATTCAAACATTTAAAATTAGCACAAAAATAAAAAAATCAAATAAATAAATAATAAAAAAAAATGCATTGAAGAAAAATGGCACATATATGAAATATTAACTTAAAAAATTATACAATAAAAACATATACAAACCTGTAGATATTTAATTTTCATTCATAACGTAATAAAGTAACTTCATAAATAATTTTATCAACTTTAGTTAATGAAATTCATACTAAGCAACAGACTGTTATTAAAAATTTTCTTTTAAAACAATTCTTCCTACCGTTATTAATATTTATTTAATTTTCATATCAACTCGAAATATAATTTTATAAACTTCGCAAAACATCATATTCAGAAACTATATTGTCTAAAGAAGAAA
Organism: Argyra leucocephala; assembly: GCA_963942445.1. Classification (NCBI taxonomy): domain Eukaryota; kingdom Metazoa; phylum Arthropoda; class Insecta; order Diptera; family Dolichopodidae; genus Argyra; species Argyra leucocephala. The sequence goes on along the minus strand of OZ012682.1, from coordinate 13,903,329 downwards.
ACACGTACATTAAAAGAAACGGTTTATCGTTTCACAAAACTTTTAAAAAGTTGTTTTTTTTAATCTTTTGTTTTGAAAAAGCTGTCTGCTAATATATGTCCTTTATTAAAATTTTCTGGCTCGAATTTTTCCAAGAAACCAGATAACTGTATAAAATTACTTAGTTATTATACTAGTATAAAATGCGCATTGCTTGTGTTCAATACTATTTTGACGTAGTACAGTTTTTCACGAATTAGCTTTAATGCCATAAGCCACATATTACAAAAAGAAAAAGCGCAAAAATCACTAACCATTGCATTTAGTTCTGCGTTCAAAATTGTGTTCGTTTCTTCAAAAATTAAAACTATGGAATAACAAATAATGAAATATTCAAATTAATGGTTATCCAAGATGTACACATATTCAAAGAAACTGTAACAATTGGGTCACTATTTTGAACTAAAAAAACTTTCCGTCACTATTCAGAGTTGTAGCGATCGATTTCAATCCTTTTATGTAGGGTATATCACAAGTCTGTTGTGTAGTTTTTTATTAAAATCATACTAACTCATTTTTTACTCGTTCTAGTGATCATCTTTTGCTTTTCACCATCTATTATCTTTTTTCAATGTATTTAATACATTTTTCTGAAATATATATATAGTGTTAAAACAGAATGAGTGTCACTTAATTTATATTAAGTGCTTACAACTTAATTTTCACATTATTTTTTTAATTTAAATTTTTTTATATTGAAAACAAAGTAAATACATTTAATTCAGTTTTAGTACTTTTTCGATTGTTTTTCTGTTTATTTAATTTTATTTCTCTTTGATTTTCCGTTTTTTCTTTTTATTTTAATTTCAAAACGAAGCAATAAAATAAATTAATCTAATTTTGTTTAGCTTTAAGCTTTCGGCAAAATAAAAGAATTAAAAAAAAAAAAAAAAAAAAAAAAACTAGTAAGTAATAGTTCTGATTTATTTACATATACATATCTATATTTTAAGGTGAACTTTATACATATATAATATAAAACAAAAATACTGCCCAATTTATTTTAATTTAATTTCTACAATCTATAAATAAATTTCTTTAATTTTTCCTATAAAAAAAAAAACAAAAAAAAGCAAAATAAAATACTATTATATAAATATTATATTAAGCTAACGTAAGTTATATATCAAATTCTATGTATAAATAAAACGATATGTAAATGATTCCTAAGTTGATTGTAATTGAATCGATTCTGACCTACGATATTAAAACAAATAAAAAGAAACACAATTATTATTTTATATATCTATATTTATATATAAGATATATATATATATATATATAGTATATATTAAAATTTTATAATTATATAATTAAAATTAAAACAAATGTTTTTTTATTTCAGTAATTTCTATAAATCACTTTCTTCCTCGTAGATAAAATAATTAATTTATATTAATTTAAAATTTCATAAATTATTTTTTGAACATTTTTTTTTTTGGATTTTTATTTTTCAAAAACAAAACAATTGTCGCTATGATTTCCCTGTTATCATCCTTAAACTATTTTAAGCTTTTTATGAAGCTGTGTCAGGTCCTAGTTTTAGCACCTCAGGAGCACACAGTGAGTTCAGAAAGATGAAGCTTTCTTTTATGATATAGACTACGGCAGGTACAGAGAAAATATAGAGTCATCCTCTTCCTCATTTCCACAAGTTTTGCAAAAATTATTTGACGGGAGTCCCAAGCTCCTTACAATTACAATTAATCAAATACACACTCAAATACAATACTCGTTTACAATTAATTAAATACACACAAAATTTGAAAGAGCAAATAAAAAACAGGAATATATTGAAGAAAAAAAAAACAAAAAGGTAACAATTTAATCTTGTTACGCGTCATGTCATGTTAGAATGGATCATCAATTTTGTAATTCATAATTAATACACTAATTACAATCTGATGATATAAATCAATATGTACTTCTTTTTTGAGGTTAACGTTTTTCGATGATGTTATATCTGATGTCTAATTTTTTTATAAAACTCATTTACTTTTCTTTTATGAACTATGTCATTACTCGTTCTTTTTTTGCAAGCCATTTTATTAAGTAGTTAAAATCTTTTAGTATTACCATAAATTAATAACATATAGATGAGTAAATCGTATGGGAAGTTTTTAACCTATTATTTTTTAAAGCTTTTCAAAAAAAAAGTTGGGAGGAATAATTTCGCAATACTAATTTCTGATGAGAGAACCATCAAAGCAAAGATGATGTATATCAAAGAGAACAAGAACACTGCATATAGTCATATACATTATACATTTTTTTATGTACATTTTTCTTATTCATTTTTGCTTTGCTATTAACAACGAATTAGAATTAAATGGAAGTGGCTATCCATACAAAAAAGTGTCCAATGTTTTGGGTATATTCCTCTCTTTCTTTGGTATTTCTTATTGTCAAAAAACAGAAATAGACGAATATATTCGTTCAATATATTTTCTCTCTTTTAAAAATTTAAAAGATGTAAAATATAATACTTACATATGTAAAGACACGTAATTTTCTTTTACCAAATGAGACTTACAGCCTGGAATGATACAAATCTTGTTTTTGCGTTCCATTTTTCCTTAAAATTTGTAATTTTTTAACAATTTATAATAAAAATCAAAAATTTTATTGACTTTTTTTAATATTTATTTGACAATAACAAATTTTATTTTTGCCTACTTCATTGCTAGTGTTCGTACTTTTTGAAAATTTCATATATCCATATATTACACCAACGAATTAGAATTAAATGGAAGTGGCTATCCCATACAAAAATACAAACATTTTGTCCATATTTTTGTATGGGATAGTCACTTTCATTTAATTCTAATTCGTTGGCTATTAACAGAAGATTTAATAAAAGTACCTGCTGAAATCTTATAAAGAAATGAAATTTTGCATGTGTGTATAGCTATTATGATATATGCATTGTTTTTATTAAACAACAAATATGAACATTTGAAAAAAAAATCAAATGCAGTTTGTCATATATTATTTTTTTAGGTATCAATGAAAGAAATAAAAAATAAGAATAAGAAATATTATTGTTGGCTGTGCAAGGACGAAATTTAAAAATCCTGAAGCCAAGTTCGTGGAATTTCCGAAGAATAGAAAAACTTTTATTTGTGATTTCCATTTCCCTAAATCATTCTTTGGCCACCTAGAAGATGTAGCTCTGATACTGGTTGATTGCTAAAAACTTGCTACATGAAATTTTTATTATGAATATTTATCATCCAGTATCCAGTCAAATGAAAAACAGGCAAATAATACGCATATGTAATTATTTCAAATATGAAAGTTTGCCCATATGTAATTTTGTCTTATGTAATTTTGTCATTTAACCCTAAAAAACATTTTATATTTTAACTAAAAATGAAACTTTACCTAAAATAAAATAAAAACTCTTTAACCAAGAAAAAATCAATCAAAAACAACAAATTATTTTAATGCAAATTACTTCTTATCAAAAATTTGTTTTTTTAAACATAATAGTAAAAATTTAATATTTCTTATTCTTATTTTTTATTTCTTTCATTGATACCTAAAAAAATAATATATGACAAACTGCATTTGATTTTTTTTTCAAATGTTCATATTTGTTAAATTTAATAAAAACAATACATATATCATAATAGCTATACACACATGCAAAATTTCATTTCTTTATAAGATTTCAGCAGGTACTTTTATTAAATCTTCTGTTAATAGCAAAGCAAAAATGAATAAGAAAAATGTACATAAAAAAATGTATAATGTATATGACTATATGCAGTCTTCTTGTTCTCTTTGATATACATCATCTTTGCTTTGATGGTTCTCTCATCAGAAATTAGTATTGCGAAATTATTCCTCCCAACTTTTTTTTTGAAAAGCTTTAAAAAATAATAGGTTAAAAACTTCCCATACGATTTACTCATCTATATGTTATTAATTTATGGTATTACTTTTGAAATTTAGTATTACGGTACTTTACCTATTGAATTTTTTCTTTCGGAATTAAAAAAAATTTATTGCAGAAAAAAGTTAAGTGAAAAAGTGAAGAAAAAACAAAATTAAGAAATAAAATTTAAAATGTGCTCAATTGAATTATTTTTCAGGGATACAAGTGAAGAAGAAGAAAGTGGATTTAATTTAGGATTAGAGCATCGTTTAATAAGATATAAGTCAAATCCATTGTAGTTAACCAATTCCATGTAAGTCCATTTATAACTTTTACAATATAGGTAATATTACTAAATAAAATAAAAATTACAATTTTATAAAGAACTTCCGTTTAAATAAAGAGGCGTTTTCATTTATTTTATCTAAGATGAAACTTAAAAGAAATGTACGGTCAGAGTCGGTTCGTCCCATATCCCTGTCCCATATCCCTGTCCCCATCCTGGATCTTGTCATGATTCATTTATTTGGAACTCAAGTGAACTTGATAGTTATTTTTCCAACAACTTAGAACAAGGTGATAGAAACAGCTGGATTCTTGGTAAAAAATTTTATTTGCATTATTTACTTGTAAAGTTATGCCATTTTTTTAGGTGATAGCGGCTATCCTTTAAAGCCTTACTTAATAACGCCCTTTAGACATAGACGTGATGGCGTGATAATGATGAGAGAGAAACAAATTTTAACACTAAATACAGCAAGACCAGAATTATAATAGAACGTACGATAGGAGTACTAAACATCGATTTAGATGTATTTTGGGAGAAAGACAACTTCACTATAAACCTGAGAAAGTCACGAGAATTATAAATACTTGTTGTTGTTTGCACAATTTATGTATCCGGTATAAAATTCCATTTGAAGAAGACTTTACTGTCTTTGAAAATGAACCTTTTGAATTTCCTGAAAATGAAGAAAGATATAACGAAGGAAGTAGGATTCGAAATCAAATAATGATGTCTATTTCAAATTAAAAAATTTGTTAACCAATGATAATAAATTAAATAAACATTTAAAATAAAAATGATAATTTCAGTATTTTTAATTCATAATAACTTAAAAATTTCAGCTTAAACCTAATTATAAAAATAAAGATGATAATAAATTAAATAAAAATTAAAAAAAACAATGATAATTTCAGTATTTTTAATTCATAATAACTTAAAAATTTCAGCTTAAACCTAATTATAAAAATAAAGACAAAAAATTCAATAGTATTAAAAAAAATGTATTCTTCATTCTTTAACAACTTTAACATCATAATTAAAAAAAAAAACAAGTACGTAATTCGAATAAATATTAAAAAAAAATTCAGTCACAGTAGCTTATTTCAACTAAAAACTAATTATGTAAACAAAAACATATAATTCACAACCATAAAATACAGATTTGAATTTTTCAATCTTTTAGAACTTGATTCCTTTGTTTTTGTTTGCATTCTAACACCATTCGCTTTATCGCTATTTTTTCTTTTTTGCATTCTAATGTTACTATTCTCCAGTTTTCTTTTTTTTTATTTCGGATTCCACCTTTTTTTCCAAATAATTTTTGTACAGACTCAGCTTTTATTTTTTATGTCTGCATATTTCTTCTAAGTATTTAGCATTTTCTCTCCCTTGCTCTTTCATTTGAACTTGAATTTCCCTAAGACATGTCAGTTGTTCTTTTATTAGATCAAATCTTGCACCATTTTTGTGGGTCTTTTCATATTTACTTTTAGGCAATGCTTGAAAATAAAAATCCAGTTAATAAAAATTTGTTCACAATTGAGCTAAAAGTTTTTACCCCTATTTATTTGGTGTTGTGGTAGTACTTGATGATGAAGTAAACTCTAAATTTACCGGATTTTCATTTGTTTTCCCTATTGTTATAACTTCCGCTATTATTGTTTCCTCTAAATTAGACACTTTCTCAGTTAATGGTTGAGTTAAGCCAAATATTCTGGAATTTGAGGTACTTATTTGCGAAAAATTTAATATGTCTGCTACCTTCTCTTCACAAGCAGAAAGAACTATTAATGAGTTAGTACCTCCTCCAGTAGCTTTGAATTCTTTTTTGTTATGCCTAATTTTTTTTTTTTACCTTCGTTTTCAAATCATACCAAACCTGCAAATTATTAAAAAGAGAATACATTATACCTAAGACAAAATAATAATACAAAACTTTTATTACCTTTTCCCAACATTTAGTGTCACGTTGGGCTGGTCCAATAACATTAAGGCGATTGACAAAACTATCCCATTTTGATTTTTATTCACTTTTATCCATATAATGGGAACTGCCTCTAGCTGAATATTTATTTTCCTCCATTATATTCAATAATAGCTCAAACTGAGGTCTTAATTTTTTCATGACAATTAAAACAAATTTATAAATTTCAAATAAAATACTTACGATTTTTTTTGTAAATCCATTTTTTAAATTGTAAACAACAAAATTTTTCAAGTAAACATAAGCCGTCATTTAACAATTTCAAAATGACAAAATTTGTCATTTTATCCGAGTATTGTCATAAAATGCGACTATCTAAATTAGCTTGTTTTCATTTTTATAATTATTGTCATATTTTATGACTATCGAAATCGTAAAATTTGTTTTTCATAAAAAATTACAGTGAAATGTCTATCAAAATATGGGCCTAGTTCAAAAGGTTTGTTCAATATGCAAATTAATATTGAATAGAGTAGAGCCAATGTGTGTGTATTCAACGGGACCGTGTCATATGAACTACATCTTCTAGGTGGTGACTGGTGGAAAGTGCCAAGTTCAAGAAATTGAGCAGCCTCCAGCAAAAATAGGTCCGAGTCCCACCTCACAAAGCTCTCGAAATTTTTTTTTTTTTTTTTAAACTTCTCTTCAGTAAAATGGTTCATAGGTACGACGCAAACAAGCGGTCCCAAGTGTCAGGACCGAAGACCTTAAATTTTTTTTGTCATCAGTACAAAGACTCTTAAATATGATGAAGACAATAGGTCCTAGCTTCTAGGAATTGGGGCCGAAACTCTATATCACCATTTTAAACTTATTTTTCTGGGAAAAGGTTATTAATAATTATTATGAATAATTTTTGAAAAATTTTAGGTTGTTCCGCGGTTCAGAAGTCGGGACCGTAGACCTTGAACAAAAAAATTGTCCAAAAACCAAAATGTCAATAATGTTTATTACGTATCAAGTATAAAAAAAAAATTGTTTTTTTTTTTTTTGTTTAAGGATTTTTCTTGGGTTCCGACTTCCGGACTGTCGGACTGTCGGACCAATCCGAAATTTTTTTAAAAATTTTTTATAATAATTATTGATAATATTTTCCCAGAAAAATACAATTTAAACCGGTGATATAGAGTTTCAGCCCCAATTCCTAGGACCTCGGATTTATTGTCTTCATCACATTTAAGGTTCATGAATGATGACAAAAAAAAATTTAAGGTTTTTGATCCCGACACTTGGAACCGCTTGTTTGCATCGTGCTTATAAGCCATTTTACTGAATACAAGCTAAAAAAAAAATTTCGAGGGCCTTGTGAGGTGGGACCCGCACCTATTTTTGCTTGAGGCCTCTCAATTTCTTGAACTTGGCTCTTTTTACCAGTCACCACCTCGAAGATTTCTTTACTTTTTTCATGTCCACAAATTTAAAATAAAATACTTACGATATTTTTTGTAAATCCATTTTTTAAATTTTAAACAACAAAAGTTTTCAAACAAACATAAGCCGTCATTTAACAATTTAAAAATGACAAAATTTGTCATTTGATCTGAATATATTCATAAAACGCGACTATCGAAATTGGTTAGTTTTAATTTTTTATGATTTTTGTCATTTTTTACGACTATTGAAATCGCAAAATTTGTTTTTCATAAAAAATGACAGTGAAATGACTATCAAAATATGGGTCTTTCCACATATATCAAAAATCCAAGGGTTCTATCTTTAAATTATTTATAAATTTTTGGAGATTCTCTGGTAATTTAGTGTTATCTGATCTAATCACTGTAATTCTCTTTTATCACAAGCCTTTATATCAGTTATGTATTTACCAAATTTTAAAGATGAATAGGTAAATTATAAATTAAAAACATTCCAAAAGTGTATAGAACTTGTTTACAAATGAAAAAAAGAAAAGAAAAAAAAAACATTCCACATTGACAACTATTAGATTTTGTTACTAAAGTATTCGCTCTTAAGTGCTCTTCAACTTTGTAACGTTTTTAGTATTTGCTAGTAGTTTAAATTGCCAGTACTCCTACTAACGAAGCTATTTTCAAAAAGGGCTGGTGACCACTCGGTTTTTGTAACCTCCCCATTATCATTCTTTAATATAGAGTTTTCATCGAAAAATTCTTGTTCTTCATCAATTTAGGCCGTAGAAGATTGAACATATAAATCATAAATATAGTCATTTACAATAATGGTACACTTAACATTTGGTTTTGTTTTGTTTTTGCTTTTATTTCAGGATTTTTCTTTATTTTTTTTTTTTGCTTATTTAAAAAACAAAATTCTTTTATTTTGTTTTATTTTTCATGAATTAAAATCAAATTTATTCAAGTCATAGCATAATAACAAAGACCGTTAATATATAAAGATACACAAAAGTAATTTGATCGTATAAAGATTAGAGTTGAGATGGGACATTTTTACGATCTTACTATTCCATATTAAAACATAAACAAGCACACGCCATTAAAGAAACAAGAATGAAAAAAAAAACATAATATATTATCAAAGACCGTTAATATATAAAGATACACAAAAGTAGTTTCATCGTATAAAGATTAGAGTTGAGATGGGAAATTTTTACGATCTTACTATTTCATATTAAAACATAAACAAGCACACACCATTAAAGAAACAAGAATTTAAAATAAAAACACATATAATATCTATTATATGCCAAACCAATGCTATTACCAAAATATGGTGTACTCTATATATTATGCTGTGCAAATTATAAATATGTATTGGCTGAATAGTTATATATCTAATTAGAATTTTATTTTTACGTTTTTCAATTCTCCTTGCAACAGTCTCGTTTTTGTATTTTTGGTGGAATTGAAAAAAAGTGTGAATTTTTGAATGTGGGTATAGATACATATAAAATAAATGTGCTAATTTCACAAAATATACTGTCTTGTTAAATCGCCAACATTTTCAACAGAATATAAATTTTTATAATAATAATAACTATAATAATAATAATTAATAATAAAAAAATTTCAAGTACAATAGATAAATAAATTCACAATAACTGAACTGAATAATTTCTTGCAATAACTGAAATTAAACTTCTCCAATAATCACCTTATTAATTTTGAGCTCCTTGTAATAAATTAATAACAATTAGTAAAGATAACTACAATAAAACATCTTTCAAAATGTTACATATGAAGAGGATTTAATGAAATCATAAGGTGGTGTCGCGAAAATCAATTCAATTTATTTGAATTGATATTTTTTAATTCAACTAAAAAAATTCACGGTGTCGGGAGAATCAATTTTCAACTATTTGAATTAAGTTCAACTAGTTGATTCAAGTTTGCATTTTTGACATTTCAAATCAAAAATTTTGTTTGATATACCCAAAATATTAGTTGTAGTTAGTTTTGTTTTATTAGCTATTTATTTAAAAAAGTTTATAAGTGTATATACAATAAATATTAGGTTCTTTTTAAATTTTTCATTTCTTTTTATACTTGTTAATTTGTGGGCTATTTTTGGGACTTTTTTATATTTAATTTTAGTGTTACTTTTTGTTTAGTGAAATTTTCTTACTTTATTTCAGGAGTTGAATTTAAAAAGACATTGAAAAGTTATTTAAATCATGGTTATATCAGTATAATATTTACTTTTTAACTCATTCTAGTTTTTCTCTCCAACATTTTTCTTTTTTTTTAGTTCCTTTATTAATTATATTAACTTGCACTATGCAAATCCATAATGTGTTTTGTGTGTTTTAAAAGTTAATATTATTTCAATAATATAATTACTGTTTCTTTTAGTAGTTATAGGCGCTATAGCTATATATATATAGTACATAAAATAAATATATATACTTAAGTAGTTATATTTCGTTCTATTCGTAGAATTTGTTTTTGAACTAAGAAAGGAATTAAATATTTTCTTATTTTCTATTTTTCTAAAGCACCTTCAGATGTAAGAAAATCAAGACATTGTATAATAGCTGGAAATAATACGTTTTGTGAGTAAATTATCAAATTTCTTACAAAATGTTCAAGAAATAGTTTGCTTTGAAATGAACTTTAAATTAATACATCTTATACTTTTTTATCGATGGAAATAACGTCTATTGAAATTCAACTCCTCATTTATAAATTATCCATTATTACAATAAATTTATCACAACAAACCACAACAAATCAAAACGAAATTAAAAATTCAACTAAAAAAATTTAGTTGAATTTCAAAATCAAAAAAAGTTGAAAAAATTCACAAAAATTTATATACGCGACAGCGACAATTGAAATATTTCGATTTTAGTTGAAAGTCAAATAAAAATTGAATTTCGCGACACCACCTATATACTGCAAAAGAATTGTGTTGACGTTAATCAGAGTTGCATAAATTTAATAAATGAATAATTAAGTAATAAGTAAATTTAAGGTTATTTTGAGTGAATGATTTTAATAATAGTAATGTTTAAATTGTAGTAGGTACTATTTATTAATATTATTTTATTAGTTGCTATCTGCTTTTATGAAATAAATAGTAATTTAAAATAATTAATAATATAAATATGTAATACAAATTACAAAATTTTATCTGTAGTGTATCAATAAAGTTTTAATAATAAATTAAATATATACCCAAGAATCTAGGTACTATATCAAAACGTCTGATTTATCAAAAACAATAAGATAATAACCATTATAAAAAATTTATATTCTGTTGAAAATGTTGGCGATTTATCAAGACAGTATATTTTGTGAAATTAGCACATTTATTTTATATGTATCTATACCCACATTCATAGATTCACACTTTTTTTCAATTCCACCAAAAATATAAAAACGAAACTTTTGCAAGGAGAATTGAAAAACGTAAAAATAAAATTCTAATTAGATATATAACTATATATATCTATACCAGTGTGTATACTGTGTACAGCCAATACATATTTATAATTTGCACAGCATAATATAGAGTACACTATATTTTGATAATGGCATTGGTTTGGCATTATATATTATATGTTTTTTTTTTTTTTTAATTCTTGTTGCTTTAATGGTGTGTGCTTGTTTATATGTTTTAATATGAAATAGTAAGATCATAAAAATGTCCCATCTCAACTCTAATCTTTATACGATCAAACTACTTTTGTTTATCTTTATATATTAACGGTCTTTGATATTATATTATATGCCAAACCAATGTGCTATTACCAAAATGTAGTGAAGAGATACAAAGAACCAAAGTCTGCAAGGATAAAATCGCAAAATAACATGAAATTATTTTTTTTTTCTTTATTATTTTACTCGCTCTTCAAAATTTTAGAAATATGTATAATTGTGTGTATATATTTCTGTACCAAATTAATGGGTAAAACTTTTTAAAAACTAATTTAATTTGAAGAAGAGAAAATTTCAAAGCTCTCTCACTGCTACTCAATCAGATGTGATTAGACACCCATCAGCTGCGATTAGACACCAATTTTTGAATGAAAACTTCCCATTGCTTCGGAAATCTACTTGTATATTATCTTTGGTACTGTTTTAGTCTAATGTATGATTTTGTTTAGTTAGTTATTATATGTATATTATAATTAAGTGTTTAGTTAAGTAGTTTAGATTTTTATTCTATTTTTTTTTTATTATTATTATTCAGAAATATAAAAAATAAAAATTTAATTTAAAAACTGTTTTGTTAGAATATTGATTAAAATTAAATGTATTAATTGGAAATTTAAATTTGTGATTTTCAATTTAGTTGGAATTTTATTTTTAATTATTATTATTTTTAAAATGATGAGTTTTTGATTTTTTAAGTTTGTTTATTATATATAATCCGAATTTTTTATATATAACCCACATCAGTTGAATTTTGGCATTGCAATGTGAAATTATGAAAATTTAATTCAAACAATTTGTGTAATTTGAATAAATTATGGATAAAATAAGAGTTATTATTATAGTACATATTATTATTATTATAGTAATTTAAATAAATTATTGTTTGTTAAAAAATATTGATTTTAAAATGTTTATTATTTTGATTTTTTTCCCCCTTTATCACCCATATTCTGTTAGACCCATCGTTGACGAGAAGAAAAAATTCATCTCGTCTCGTCTCGCTGAATATGCCTTTCTGTTAGACACTGTAAGCGGCGCGATAGAACATTTTATTTGTTGGTAGTACTGATAATTTTTTACTATCAAAAATAATTATTGGTATATAAACGAAATATGATTTATAAAATTTTTGGAAAGTGTTAACCCCACTAACTTGGTATTAGTTTTAAAATATTTTTTAAATGAAAAATAAATATAAATATATTTATATTTTAAATATATTTTGTAGTTTAGTACATAAACGTAGTAAAGCAGTAATAGTAAAGATGGTTTTTTTTTTTCAAAAAACAAACACAATTTTAATAATAATGCAAAAACAATAATGAAAAACTGTTTACTAATCTTTATTTAACTATTTTATCTGTTCAATTTATTTATTTAATTCAATTTTAACACAAAATACTTTGATGAGATACTCTATCGCTTACAATTTTTGACGAGATAAAAAATGGCTATCTCGTCTCGTCCAAGGTCTAACAGAATACAAAACTATCTCGTCTACTCACGCGATCTCGCGAGATGGGTCTAACAGAATATGGGTGTATATTTATAATGTTTGATTGAGTTTGATTAGTTTGACACTTAATTAGTAAATATAATCTTATTCATATTATTATTTGAATATGATTATTTATTTTTAGATTTTTCATTTTTTATAAATTTATTTATTATATAATAAGCCAAATTTTGTTATTTCGAGATTCCAGTAGAATATTAATAAAAACATTAATCCGCGTTCATTCTTTTCCGTGTTAACCGGTTAAAGTACAGTGGTGAAAGTACAGAGGTGGTTCTTATAATGAAACAAAATCAATAGTTGTATATATTTGGCTGTCATTTCCGATTAAAAATGATTGAAAGTGTTCTGAGGAAGTGATACATTCCCACTGTTTTACGACAATTTTTATATCAACATAATTCATGATAAACCAGGACTTTCGAAACGTCTAAAAAAAGTTGAAACACAATGGGCCTTATTCTGAGAAGCGAATTTTTCGGTACGTACTGAAAAATGTGATAAATTTTATTTTTGGTATTCTGCGAAGCGAAATAGCGATACAGATCGGTTTTTATCGCAACGTTTCGTTTTTTATGGTATTACAAGAATCGATTATTTTTGTTCGCTGTCAGAAAAAACGATAAATATATCATTATAGAAAAAGTTAGTGAAAGATGACGAATGAGAAAAAGTAAGTATATAATTAATGTAAAATTCAGGTAAATTAATTTTATTTATATATATATTTGTATATACCCTCGGTGGCGCAGTGGTTATGTAACAGGATCCATGACCGAGGGTACCCCGGTTCGAACCTGGTTGGTGGCGATTTATAAAAACAAATCCATCATTAAATTTGTTAATTGAAAATTCGAGATTAATCGAATGAAAATCATTAATTGAGATCGAACCGGTAATAAGGTAGCGCCACGTTGTTTCTAGGCAGCGGTAGATGGTTACTCCATCTCCTAGGACCGGTTACTGTAGGCCAATCACCTGCATAATCGGTAAATCAATGGATTCGAAATAATAGAAGAAGAAGCCTCGGATACACGAATGACTACTTGATAACCTTTGGCACTCAAAAAAGGACCTGAATTGCACAATGGAATGTAAGAACACTTAGAGAAGCTTCAAGACTCTCGCAATTGGAAGCTCAAATGGCTACTTACAACATAGACATCCTAGGTATAAGTGAAATGCGATGGAACAACACCGGAGAAATCAACACGGAGAATGGAAACATGGTAATTTACAGTGGAAGGGAAACAGGGGGTGAAAGTGGAGTCGGAATACTAATATCAAAGAAATTGAGACAAACATTGTTTTCTTGGAAGGTAGTCTCGGATAGAATTGTTATAGGGCGATTTCGAAATATGACAAGACATGTAAAAATAAGTCAATGCTATGCACCAACAGATGTTGCTGAAGACCATATTAAGGATGACTTCTACGAACAAATAGAAACAACGCTAGCACTCATAAATAGGGGAGATATCATAATATTAATGGTTGACTGGAATGCGAAAATATGATCTAACAACAATGGACTTGAGGAGATAATGGGCAAACACGGGTTAGGGAGAGAAAGAAACAACAACGGGGAAAGATTGATAGAGTTGTGTCAGACTTTCGACCTAGCAATCGGAGGGAGTCTATTCCCACACAAAGATATCCACAAATACACATGGACAACACCAAACGGGATCTCAAGAAATCAGATAGATCACATATGCATCAGCAAGAAATGGAAACAATCAATGTTAGATGTGAGAAATAGAAGGGGACCAGATATACACAGCGATCATGAATTACTAACTGGGGACTTCAGAATGAAACTAAGCCAACAAGGAAGAGGCAGAAGAAATAGAAAGAAGAAAATAAATATATAAGAAAATATTAGAAATAATAGAGAATACACTTGGGAAGAGATTCTGGAAATTTACAACCAAACAAGCGAACAAAATCTTGGAATTTCACAACCACAAAGAAAAATCTGGATAACCGATAACACATGGGCCTTGATTAAAAGAAGAGGTGAAATGAAGAAAATGATAAACAACAGGATGGCATCAAGAAGAGAATATGAAGAAATAGCGAAAACAGTAAAAAGAGCAGCAAGAAGAGATAAAAGGAAATTTCTACAAAATTTAGCCGGAGAAGCAGAAAAAGCAGCACAGCAACATAACCTGAGAGAATTGCATCGCATAATCTTTAACAAACCAGTCGGAACAACAAAACAAACCAATTAAAGATAAAAATGGTGTGCTCATCACAAACTTAGAGGATAAATTAAAGAGATGGAGAGAACATTTGAAAGAACTGAGCATCGAAGAAAGTACAAATAATGAAGCAGACATAAGAAACAGAGACAATGCAAATATCTACACAACTGAGGGACTGCCAATATCCAAATATAGAAGAAATCAAAGCTACAATCAATATCCTGAAGCACAACAAAGCAACAGGTGAAGATAGAATTCCAGCAGAAATAGCCAAACTGGACCCTGACTTATTCGCAAAAACAATTGAACCCCACATCAGGAAAGCATGGATAGAGGAGAATATACCACCATCATGGAAGAAAGGAATGATTGTCAAGATACCTAAGAAAGTAGACTTGGCAAATTGCAGCAACTGGAGAGGAATTACGGTTCTAAATACTATTCATAAGATAATAGCAATTATTATAAAGAAAAGATTAGAAGAAGTACTAGAACTAATACTACGGAAAGAGCAGGCAGGTTTCAGACCAAACCGAAGCTGTGTTGACCAGGCAAATACTTTACGGGTCATAGTTGAACAATCAGTAGAATGGAATTACCACTATATCTACTATTCATAGATTTTAAGAAAGCATTCGACACAGCCAAGAGATGCGCAATATGGAGAACACTTACAAAGAAGGGTGTTCCTGAAAAAATCACCAACATCATCAAAGCGATGTATAAAGATGCAGAGACAACAGTTCAAAACAGAGGTAACATCAGTCATCCATTCTACACCAATATAGGAGTTAGACAAGGATGTCCACTATCTCCACTTCTCTTCAACACAATACTAAACGACATTCTAAGAAAAGTTTGCACTGGAATAAACGGAATAGAATGGGATCTCTTCGGAAACTTAGAAGACTTAGATTACGCAGATGATGTATGCCTCATATCAAGAAATCAAAGGGACCTACAGAACAAAGTCAACAGATTACAGGAAGAAGCAAAGAAATCGGGCGTGGAGTTGAATATCGAGAAAACCAAGGCAATGAGGACAAACAACAGTGATAGTGAACCAATAACAGTGATTGGACAACAGATAGAATACGTAGAAGAATTCAACTACCTGGGGAGCATTATAACATCAAGAGGAGGTGCAACAGAAGATGTCAACAGCCGTATAAATAAGGCAAGAAGAACATTTGGGAGCCTAATGAAGATATGGCGGAGCAACCAAATATCGAGAACAACAAAGCTAACAATATTCAGAGCATGTGTTAAGTCAACATTAATATATGTCAGTGAAACATGGCTCACTTCGGTCAGAATCAAACAGAAGCTACAAGTATTCATCAACAAGTGCTTGAGAATTATATGCAGAATATTCTGGCCGGCAAGAATTAGCAACGAGGATTTATGGATGATAACTGGAGAAGAACCTATCAACAGACAGATAAATAGGAAAAAATGGAAATGGATAGGTCATACACTAAGGAAATCAGAAAGTGATATAGCAAGAAGAGCTCTAGAGTGGAATCCACAAGGACAAAGGAGACCCGGCAGACCATACAACACATGGAGACGCACAATCGATCAAGAATTAACAGTCAACAATTATACCTGGGACGATATTAAGAAAGTAGTACTCAACAGAGAGGAATGGAGGTTCACTATCGAAGCCCTATGCTACCACGCGGAGTAATAGGAGAAAAAAAAAACATATTTGTATTTAAAAATAATTATTAAATATTTTTTAAATTTTTTAATTATAGAAAAGTTACAAATAGTAGGCAGTTTGAATGTTTGGTTGAGTATATGGAAAATCATCCAAGCATTGCTAAAGGGAGAAAATATGCAGAGAATTTAAATGAAGGAAGTTACAAGAGGTTGTGGGAAGAACTTGCAAAAAACCTAAACAGTTGTGGGTCTCCATTAAGAAAACCTGAGGAATGGGAAAAAGTCAGTAATTAATTTCATATACATAGCCATAAAATTGTTCGGTGTTAAGTTAAATTTAAATTTGTTTTAGGTCTGGAGTGATTTTAAAACCAAAGTTCGTCGAAAAATAATAGAAAATATAAAGGAACTAAGAGCAACAGGTGGAGGGGAAAATAAATTACTCCCCATTAATTCCTTGGTAGAAGTTGTTGTAAAAATTCTTTCTTTGGACATTATTTCCAAAAGAACCGTAGAATGTATTGTGGATGAGGAGGAAAATGAAATTGTTTCTTCAGAACCTTATATACCGGAGGTGTTGGACGATATCAACAGAGTGATAAATATAGAAAACATTCCACCTGAGCCTACCGCACCCTCTCCCGCTCCAGGTACTTTCAGACAATCTATTGCAAAAGGTCGTACGCCTACTTCTCGAACGCCATCTTCTCGGCTGAGAAATAAAAATACTACAAATTATGAGGAGCACACTGACTTATTGAAAGAAAATGTGAGATTATTATCTGAAAATAATAAACTGTTAAAAAAAATATACTATTTAAAAAAAGATAAATTTGAATTTCTAAAAAAATCCGCAACAGACAGAGAAAAAAGAAAAATAAAGGATCAAGAAATTCAAATGAACATATTAGAATATAAGAAAAAAAAATTGATGCTAGAAGAAGTCAGAAACAGAATTTCAGAATAAGACTGGTTAAATATAAGATTTAGTTATTTAAGATTTAAAATATTTTGATGTGAATATTTTTGTGATAATGAAATTGATTACAAATTTTATTTAAGTTTATTATTTATATAACAGAGTTGTTATTTTATTTTATTGTTCTTATGTTTTTATGTAAATATTTTTTTATTGAAGTCAATTACAAATTTACTTTACTTTTTATATTTAAGTTTATTTTTAATATTTAACAGAGTTGTTATTTTATTTTAATGTTCTTTTATAATAACTATTCTTATGTAAATATTTTTTTATTGAAATCAATTACAAATTTACTTTATTTTTTATATTAAAATTAATTCAAAATTTACTTTACTTTTTATATTAAAATGAATTAAAAGTTTTATTTTACTCAAATGTGATTTTAAAATGTAAAAAATAAAAAAAAATGTTTCTTAAATTTTATGAATTTTATAAAATTGCATTCATTATTGAATTTCTCATTTGTACTGCAGTGTCATGATATTCACTATTTAAAACTGAATCACAATGCAAATCAGCATTGTGATCAGTCTCATCAATTTCCAAACTTTCTACCATTTACCAGGAGTAAACCTTGAAAAAAAATCCCCAAATTACAAGGTGGAACAGCATGCGCCAAAGTATGAATGGTTAGTGGGTTAACTAACCTCTAGTATGCGAACTCTGGATACATGGCGACCTCCAGTTTCAAGTTAGCCTTCCCGTGGTATTGCGGATCTCTGCCACGGGTGACTTTTCCTTTCTCCGCAACTCGTGGGATTAAAATATGAATTTTAAAAAAGAAAATAACTTTGAATTAGCAAGCTTGTCCTTGTCAGAGGATGAGCCACTTCTCTCCAGTCAGGAGACTATTGTGGGAAGTTCAGAGAGTACCAGTCTTAGTACACCTGTTCTCACACAACCATGTTTAGAAAGGGCAGCGAGTACCAGCCATAGTACACTTGTTCTTTCGCAACCATCTTCAGGAAGAGCAGCGAGTACCAGCCATAGTACACCTGTTCTTCCTCTAACAACCGATAAAGGAAAGGAAACTCTGGTCGCCAGTCACAGTGACCGGAAACCAAAACGCAAAAGGAAATCGGAAAACGTTGTTTGGAAAGAGAGGTACAACAAGGCCAACTTCATTTTAGGCAAGATTGCCAAAAATGAGGTAGCCGGTACTTCTACCGAACGTGACCGATCGGACAAAATTCGATACCAGGCAGTCATTGAAGAGTACAATAACCACAAAAAAAACTTAACAAATGTAGGGGAGACGGAAGGCGGAAAGCGTAACAGATCTCACGAAGAGAACGTACAAGCTCCGAAAAGAAGCAAGGCGGCTTCTGGAACTCACCCCCACATTTTAACAACAGACCAACCACAAAGGGCGTTTAGTGGGGTCGCCAAGGAGCATCTGCATATGGCACTAGTTGACGAAATCACCAACAGTGGCAAGCAGGTGGCGGCGATCTGGCCAGCCATCGAGACAAAATTGTCCGAGATGGTTTTACGTCATGTTATAAAATATAGCGGACAACAGGTTCCAAATTTCGACTCGGCTGAGGTACTGAGGGGATGTAGGGTGATCAAATGTGAGAATCACTACTCCAGGGATTTTCTTGGTGAATGCATTGCTAAGATCAGCAATGCTTTTGACGGCTTGAATCTCAGGTTAATCAACGCCAAGGAAATTCCTAGAGGACCAAGGGCTCGCATATGGTTACCCACAATGAATATAGGCAGAAGAGAGCTTCTCCAATGCCTTAAACTTCAAAACCCTCAGATACCGATGGATGACTGGTCAGTCATAAAAATTGAGGAACCAGCTAAAAACAGTATGACCTGTCTAGTGTCCATCAATGAAGAAAGCATTGAGGCACTAGAAATGGCGGACTGTAAAGTTTGGTTTGGTGTGAGGCATGCGAAGGTTAAAATTTTCAAAGATAACCGTACAGACGATATGGTTGTCGATGAAAATGATGATGCCAAGGAAGATGCCTCACCAAATGAACCAGCAACAACCAATAACGACACAGGAAAAATGGCACAATTTCAAGCTGATGTTAAAGGTAAATCAAATTAACTTGAGGCACTCTAGGTGCGCCTCGGATAATTTGATAATTTTCCTCCGTGAGGAAGATATTGATATCAGCTTGATTCAAGAACCTTGGGGTAAGGACTCGGCCGTGCTGGGTCTAAACGACAGCCAATATAATCTCTTCTATAAAAAAGACAGTGGTAAGCCAAGATCGTGTATTCTAATTAAGAAAAACATATATGCTTTTATCTGTTCTAGCCTCAGCTCCTCTGATTTGACAGTAGTCAAGTTAGAGCTTACAGGTGGAAAATCGGTATTTGTGTCATCGGCATATATGCCTCACGATGAACCTGCACCACCCAAAGAGGTGGTACAGCTTACATCGATGATCAACAACAGTAAGGCCGACCTGGTGTTAGGCTGCAATGCAAATGCAAGACATTCGCTTTGGGGAAGTTCGGAAAATAACGAACGAGGTGAGTGTCTTTTTGATTTTATTCTAAATACTAATCTTTATGTGTGTAATGTCCTAATGTCGGTAACAAACCAACCTTTATTTTTCCAAGCTCGGAAAACTTTAATGGTTGGGAAGAAGTTCTCGACATTACCTTGGTAACAAACAATAGCACCCTCAGGATAGATAACTGGTTGGTATCCGATCTAAACTCTTTTTCTAATCATAGATGGATTACCTATAATATAAACCTGGAATCCGAAACAGAAAAACCAATCAGAAATCCTAAAAGAATTGACTGGGATAAATTTATTCAAGTATTCCAATCAAAACTACGCCAAATACCTGACTTGGAAGTACAGTCAACCTTAGAAATAGATCATAAGGTTAAAACTTTCCAGAAAGCAATGAATGTTGCTTTCAAAGTCTTGTGCCCAATCAGATACAGCAAGAAAACTTTCCCTCCTTGGTCGAATGAAGACTTGTCTAATCTTAGGAAAATGACTAGAGTAATCTTCAATATCTGCCACAAACACAAGTTCTGGCAGCCATACAAAGACTGCCTAAAACTCTATAAAAAATCCATTAGGAAAGCGAAGACCCTATCTTGGATGGATTACTGTCAATCAATTGAAAGTACCAGGGACTCTGCAAGACTGGGAAGGATACTATCCAAAGCCCATTCCAATTCCTCTTATATTAAAAGAATGGATGGTACTTGGACGGAGACTAGCGAAGAATCCCTGGAGCTTTTATTAAACACACACTTTCCAGGATGCGGAAACCAATTTAGCGAATCTGCAATTCCTGATGACCTGGGTTCCACATCCTTTAATGAATTGTCATCCATTATCACGGAGGAGAAAATTAAATGGGCCATAAATAGCTTCTCTCCGTATAAGTCACCTGGCCTTGACGGCATACTGCCCATTATGCACCAAAAGTTGCAAGATAAAGTAGCCCCATGGTTGGTGACAATCTTCAAAAATTGTATTGCACGTAATCATGTACCCGAAGCATGGAAACATGTTCGTGTAGTATTTATTCCCAAGGTGGGCAAGAGAGGTCACGAATTTGCCGATCAGTCTATCGTCCTTTGTACTTAAGACCCTCGAACGCATTTTGGATTACCATATTAGATCGAAAATGGACATGATGCGTCTATCCAAATCTCCTATCTCAATCTCAAACATTCACTACAAACAATATACTTTAACCACGTTCATAGATATTGCAGGAGCTTGCAATAATGTTCGAACTGAAACCATTAAAAATTCTATGATCGACTTAGGTGGGGAAACATGCCTTAATCAGTGGATTGTATCCATGCTTGAATCGAGAGTTATCCAAGCAAATGTGGGACAATCAAGTTTAACCAAAAATGTAAATAGAGGAACACCCCAGGGAGGTGTCATCTCTCCGTTACTCTGGTTATTAGTCATAGATAAAATTTTACTAAACCTTGAAAAAGACGGGATCAAAGTGGTTGCGTATGCAGATGATTTAGTTGTTGTGGTATCGGGAATCTATCTCTCCGTGATCAGTAAAATCATGGAACGCGCTCTCGGTAGGATTAGTACATGGACTACAAGCTGCGGCCTATGTGTTAATTCCGCCAAAACGGAGATGAGGCTCTTTACTACAAAAACTAAGATACCAACCTTTAATCTCCCGAAGCTAAACGGTCAAACACTCACACTCACTAATAGTGCCAAATACTTAGGAATCATACTTGATACTAAGCTCAGCTGGAAACTAAACATAGAAAATAGAATCAAGAAAGCAAGTATAGCTTTCTACACATGCAGTAGAACCTTTGGTAAAAGGTGGGGACTCAAACCGAAGATGTTACTATGGATGTACACAACTGTGGTACGTCCTATTCTTACATACGGATCGTTAGCCTGGTGGCCAGCGGTAAATAGGACATACAATATTACCAAACTTGGGAGAATACAAAGAGCAGCGGGAATTGGAATCACAGGTGCTTTGCGCTCGTGCCCTACTGACGCTTTAAATGTGATCCTTAATTTCCTTCCTCCCGATTTGTACATCAAATACGTTGGGTCCTGCAGTGCAGTTAGACTAAGAGAAACTGGCTTCTGGTATTCCAGACCATATGGCCACGGGAATATAAGTCAGTTTCCAAATGAACTGCTGCCAAGCACAACCGATTATATCGAGCTTCTGGACTTTCACTAGCAGGTGCACGGAAGGGAACCATCATGTATGGTTTTAAAGTGTAACCACTATCACATAATAAATAAATAATTTGAATTATTCAAAGTATAATTTCATTTAAATTTAGACATGAAAAAGGTACATATAATTTAATTACCAAGTATCCATGAATTTTTATCCCCATTTTGATACTGTCGCTTCAAATGTACATCTAAATAACTGCCCTCACAGATTAACGAACGTGTATTCCACCTGGATTATTAGAAGTCTTGTGTTTACATTCGTCAAATCAAAATTGTAACACAATGTGTTGAGTTTATAAATGCCTAAATTATGTATTCGCGACGCCTCAAATGTGTAAAGAAGGTATTGAGCATTTCTGAAAGACATTTGTTTGACGTTGATAATAATTTGGACAATTTAAATGTGAAGAGAATAATCAATTGAGTGAGTCTTTTTATTTGTTTTGTTTTGTGTAAACAACCGATTATACCACCCCTAAACTGAACTTCAAGAAAAAGCCTAAAGTAGGTTTTCCTGCCAGGGCCGATTGGAAGCGTGGTTTAAAGAAAAGGGAAAATGATATAGGAATTTTCACTGATGGGTCTAAAATGAACTGCGGAGTAGGTGCAGGAATTTTCTCAGAAGATCTAGAAATATCAAAATCTTATGGTCTCCCTAAATACGCTAGTGTCTTTCAAGCAGAGCTGCTTGCAATTAGGGAAGCGCTTAAAACTCTTAATAACATTCATACGACCAAAACAAAAGTCACCATTTTCACGGATAATCAAGCCGCCATCAAACCTTTGGTGGCGGACACTATCTGTTCTAAGCTGGTGGAACAATGCCGAAACGAAATTGGAAACTTAGATAACCGGTTCTCGATCTCTCTACTATGGGTTCCTGGTCACAGCAACATAGATGGAAATGAGAGAGCCGATGAACTGGCAAGGCAAGGTTCCAATCTCGACAGGTCCCTTGAGGAGGACATTCACTGTCCAATGAGAGTCGTCAAGTAGCGCATCCATTCATACTTTCGGGCCAGAGCGACTGAAAGGTGGCATAGACTAAATACCTGTGCGACCTCGAGGAAAACGTGGCCCGCGTATAATATTAATAAAACCAAACAACTCTTAACCAGATCCCGCACAGATATAGCAAGAGTAGTAGCCATCAGTAAGGGTCACTGGCCAATAGGAAGCCACGCTGCCAAGCTAGGTATTCCTTTCAATCTCCACTGTCGCAGTTGCAAGGATGAGGATGAGGCAGAAACTCTTCAACACTTCCTTTGCAGATGTCCAGCATTAGCTAGAGTCAGACTCCGGGCTTTAGGTGAAGCTTTCCCCAGCAATATAGGTTTTATTGCGGAAAGTAAAATAGTAGATCTGATCAACCTTCTTAATCTCACAGGGTGGCTCTAGTACTGAGTCTCTGGGGAGAGTGAAGATAAGAGAACGCCCACCTATAACAACTGACAACATGAAAACGTGGTATCAAAAAGGAACAATTAAGTGCTAATTGGTTTTTCAGAAGTAACTGGATTGGCCACTTCTACCTACCTACGTACCTACCATTTGAACGTTGTATTTCAGTCTGATGTTGTACAATGCACAACAAACATTGACAATTTGAGCAGCTTTGTCCGGTTTGTAGTGAAGTTCCCTTGCACCCAAAGTGCATCGAAATATATTTTTCAACATGCCGATGGATCTCTCTATAATTGCTCGTGCTAGTGCGTGTTTGAAATTATATCGAGCTTCTGGACTTGCACTAGCAGGTGCACGGAAGGGAACCATCATGTATGGTTTTAAAGTTTAACCACTATCACCTAACAAATAAATAATTTAAATTATTCAAAGTATAATTTCATTTAAATTTAGACATGAAAAAGGTACATATATTATAATTTAATTACCAAGTATCCATGAATTTTTATCCCCATTTTGGATACTGACGCTTCAAATGTACATCTAAATAACTGCCCTCACAGATTAACGAATCGTGCATTCCACCTGGATTATTAGAAGCAATGTACAATATGTAGTTTTTATGATCGCAAACCTAAAATAATATTATTTTTGTTTAAATTGAATTTTAGAAAAATTATTAATTTATACCATCATAACGTTGAGACTATGAAAACCTTTTCGATTATACGAAAGGTGTTCTATATCTTTATGTGGTGCAATGATTTTAACATGGGTTCCATCAACACATCCAATAATTCCAGGAAATCCAAATTTGTTGTAAAATTCCAATTTGATGGATGATTTTTCTTCTTCGGTTTCAGGAAATTTTATAAACTCTCGACACAATTCCGTTTCTAATATTGATAATGTTTCGGCTAATATTTTCGAAACAGTTGACTGAGCTAAGCCTACCAAAAAATCGTTCCCCACGCCTTTTTGATAACTTCCTTCAGCAAGGAAGCGTAATGTTCCAGCCAATTTTATAATCCGTTTTACCGAATGTGAACCAATTGCAGGACTTAAATTATGTTCCAATTTATCCAGGATCATTGAAAAGGCTTCTTTCGAGAGCCTAAAATACTTAATGAATCTAAAAAAAACAAAAATAATTGATCACATTTTTATATTTCAGATCATATTCATATAGTTGTTATAACTTACGTTAAAATCGGCAAATCTAATGAATTCGATTTATCCCTCAATTCTCTTCTTTTTATTCTAAGTAAATGATGCGGCTCTTCCTCCTCATCAGACGATGTTTGGTAATAAAAATGAAAAAACATTTTTTAATAACTATAATTTTAATTTCACTTCACTTATATTCACTTTTAAAACTGAAAATTTAAATAAAAAATGTCAAAACATAAAAACAAAAAGTTTGACAGTTTTAACGAACAATACTGCCAGTTGTAATCGTATCATTCGCTTCTCAGAATACAAATGTGATGCAATGTGATGCTCTACCGGTACGTAGCGAAAAAGTGATTCGCTTCTCAGAATAAGGCCCAATTTCTTGTGTTTACATTCGTCAAATCAAAATTGTAACACAATGTGTTGAGTTTATAAATGCCTAAATTATGTATTCGCGACGCCTCAAATGTGTAAAGAAGGTATTGAGCATTTCTGAAAGACATTTGTTTGACGTTGATAATAATTTGGAAAATTTAAATGTGAATAGAATAATCAATTGAGTTAGTCTTTTTATTTGTTTTGTTTTGTGTAAAGTTAAAAAATAAATGAAACACTTTTTATACAATAATCTAAAAATTTTATTCTTAATTTATAAATTAACCCTATATTTCAATATTGGCAATTTATTTAATTACCACGACTTGTTTCTTTGAACTCTAAAATGGAAGAGAATGATATAATTCGATTTTCATATTAATTACAATTTACTAACGTAACTTATAAATCTAAGTTCAATGCCCTTAAATACATAACAAATCTAATTTAATGTATGGAATACAATAGTACATAATGCATACATGAATAGTTTACTGACCTTGAAATTAAAAATTTAGTTCGATGAAATACATAATGAACATATGTTATCTTTTGTATAACAAAATACAATAAAAGCTTGACTCGATATAATTACTCAAATTAAATATCACTCAAAAACTGTGATATTCGAAATTATATAATTATAGTGGAGACTTAAATATAAAGCGTCAAAGTGACAAATTAATAGAAATAAAAGTAAACAAGAAGACAAAAGTAAGTAATATTTAGATTCTTTAAATATTTAATATTTAAATAAATTTCACATTAAATAAATAATATTGATCATAATAATAATCATAAATTCTTTCAGATTATACAATACATAAATAAACCTACTGATGCTGATGAACATCGCTGGTTGATGCTGATGAATTTTAGGTAAGTGTTCTGTTTTTCTTATTGTTGATATAGTGTACTCCAAGCGAATTCTTTTCGGTTTTTTTGTAGATGTTGGTTGAAGCTGGAAACATGCCGCCATGCCGGAACATTCCCCCCCCCCCCCCCTTACGTAGTAATGCCAACATTAAATCGGTGAAGGTTAGTGATTAAAGTTCTGTGTTAGTGATCTTGTATGCTTGATACAATTCATGATGATTTTCAATTTGAGTATGTGTGTGTGTGTGTATAGAAATCCATTGAAACGAAAAGACAAAAAAATATTGATGATATAAATATTTTTGTTACCTGTTAAATAAATTCAGTGGATTGAATGTTCGTGTTCGTGTATAGATGTGTGCATTCCATGTTGCTATCTTGTGTGTGTGGCGTCAATTAATTTGTTTGTTTATGTTATGCATTTACTTATGTTATATGTGTTTCCATGTTTGTGTTTTGTTTAAAAATGTGTACATAGGTACCTCCAACTTCATATTCATATTATGTTGTTTGTTGTAATGTTGTATGTTTGTTTGTTCATGACTTATTGAGTACAAATAATTAATTTTTATTTTCGATTTTAGGTTTTACATAGAATTGGTGATGAAAGCGAGTCTGAACATATTATATTGTTACACCGGTGAAAGTGCTGAGTTATTGTTAAGTTATTGTTAAGTTAATTATAGTAAAGACTATATGATTACAATTCAGTAATCATTTTTTATCGCTTTAAATTATTAATTTTCGCGTATAATTGAATTTAAATATTAGTTTTATTATGTTTAATGTTTGTATTTATAGTTATTTCATTTGGTAAATGACTAAGTCATTAATTATTAAATTTGAGTTTATGCTTAAATTGATTCCATTTTTGTTTAAATACTTAAAAATTTGTTATTAATTTCGTTGAGATTGTCTTTAATAGTTTTTAATTAATTTCAATTATATTTAAGTTGTTTAAGTTATTAATAAGTTAAGTTATTAATCTTAAGTAACGTACATTTAAGTAGTTCAAGCCATTTGCACGGTGGTAAGTTTTCATCCTTCACGATGACTAAATCTCCTACTTTCAGATTTTCGACTATTTGATTCCATTTTGTTCTTTGTTGTAAACACGCTGGGTGGTGCAGTAGGTAGAGCGCCTGCCTTTCAACCGAAAGGTCCCAGGTTCGATTCCCGACGAAGGCAAAAAATGCTTTCTGAATTTTTCGACCTGGTTCAGTACCCTTTATCATTGGGATAAAATAAATGATAAATAGTTGAGAGTTTTGGTTATCACTAAAAATAAAATGGAACTATGCTATTATGAAGGCGAAGTACTCTACAATAGATATAGTTTTCCACATTTAAATTAGTAGATATACCACAAAAAATTCTACAGAAAAAGGCTATTGTATGTGATTGTGTATTCTAAATCTCTGTGTAAAAAGCAGTTAGGGTGTTCATCCCATAGACTTGGAAATATATAAAAAAAAAAAAAAAAAAATCTACTCAAGTACTCATTGTTCCATCGTTGCCAGAAACTTTGTTGCAAGTGTTGTAAATATTGCCAACGATCGAGCCTATTTAATTTTAAATTTAACATTGACTGTTGAGGTGGAGAGAGTATGAAGCCGCCAATCAAGAAATGTGTTGGAGTTAAAGGATCCAGATCCTGTGGATCACTTGTCATTTCACATAACGGTCTGGAGTTTAAGCATGCTTCGATCTGAGTTAAAACTGTTGTGAATTCTTCATAAGTTAGAACATTGTTTCCTAAAATTCTTTTGAGATGATGTTTAGTAGAACGAACACCGGCTTCCCAAAAACCACCGAAGTGTGGTGACCCAAAAGGATTGAAATGAAATTTTACTCCTATATTCTCTATTAGTTCAGCGATTTCTAATTTCACTTCGCCCAATATAAATTTCCTTTGATCTGTCAAGATCCGATTCGCACCTACAAAGTTAATGCCACAATCACAATATAAATCGGTACATAATTCACGTCGAGAACAAAACCTTCTGAAGACTGCGCTGAAACCTTCTGCTGTCATGTCGGTTACAACTTCTAGATGTATCGCTTTAATGGACATGCATATAAAAAGAGATATATATGATTTATACCTTTTTGCTCCTCTACCTTTATCTGTTTTTAATTCGAATGGGCCGCAATAATCCAAGCCACAATGAGCAAAAGGTCTTGATGGTTGTACTCTTATTATTGTTGATATAGTGTACTCCAAGCGAATTATTTTCGGTTTTTTTGTAGATGTTGGTTGAAGCTGGAAACATGCCGCCATGCCGGAACATGTTTTAATAAATAAAAGTAATAATAAAAAAAAAATTTTGTTTTCGTAACTGACATTTTTTAATAGGGAAAGGAAGTAAATACAAGAAAGAAATCTCGCTAAATTCATGCTTAAATTTTCTTTTTTAAATGCAAAAAAATATAATATTAATATAGAATATAACAATAAAAATATAATATTAATTAATATTTTTGGTATATTATTTTTATTTTTTCGTTTAATGACATTCAAAAAAGCAAATGATCGTAAAATTGCAAGAAGTGTTTATTAACGTCAAATAATACATTGTATAGACATTACAAATCAAACACATGATTTTGATATTGTGATAATAAAAGTTTAACAACCCGTCTCACAATCGTATTATTTGATGTGTCGAAAGTCACGGAAAATCTACAATTTCATAAACTACACATTTAGCATATTTTATTATCGTAATCACATGTTCTTTTTTGAAATTTATTACCCTGAATATTAGTATTTGTTCGCTTAAATAATCTCAGGTACAACAACTTCTATATTTAAGGAAGAATAATAAGGTGGAATTTTTGAATTAATCGATTCTGGAGTGTCATATACGAATTGAGGTTGAAAGAAATTATTAGGTTGAAGACAATGTGAAAATTTTAATGAAGCTTTAACTGCTAGGGTTAACGGAATATTGATTCGAGATGTAATACTACGAGCATACTGCTTATGAATGTAATGCTCAGACTCATACCTAAAGCACCATAGAAATTTTATGGACCTAACTGTTTGATGATAGTCGGATAATGAACGAGATTGTGAAATTTCGGTTTTAAACAATCTTTGAACATGTTTTGATGTGACTCGTTATTCTCTTTTATAATTAATTTAAGATCATTTAAAAGTTTTTCATTAAAATTCGGTAAAAGTAACAAATCTATCAATTTAACGAAGAGAATCAAAAATTTATATATTTCATCATTTCATCATTTCCAAAAATATCCAAACTAATTTGCTTCTGTGTGAATAGTCTATCTTATAAATATAACATAATTTTAGAATTATTTCAATACATTTAATATACGTACAGCACTTATACTTGATGCCATCACAAAAAAAATAGAATTCTTTCAACTTATATATTTCAGGTCCAACGACAACAGTTCTTGGTTGAAGAGTTTCTTTTCTGTTAATAAATTCCTTTCTAGCTGTTTCTAATTTTGGCGTTAGAACGTTAATAGTTGTAATATGGATAACAAAATCATCTTGTGCATCCGTTATGGTTGGTTTATATGATTTGTTCCATCGGACTGGTTGAAGTATGGAATGCAAAAGAAGAAATGTAATGAAGTCTTTAGAATATAAAATAAAATTCATTGAGTAGGTATATAAGAATATTTCGTTTCATTCAATTATAAGAGAATTTACCTTTAGAAATATTTTCTCTAAAAAAAGTTGAAAATTTAGCGGAAAAAAATAATTTAATGGTTGTTTTGATCTAAATAAAGGTGTAATCGAAAATTTCAAACTAAGATCAAATGCATTTGCAGTCTAATTGGTTATGTAGTTTGATTTTAGTCATGTAATTTTTAATGTCAAACTTAGATGACTGCTTTCGCAGTGTAATCTATAATGTAGTAATACAAAAATCATCTAATCGAAAATGTCATTTGCACGTCATTTGCATGATTTGAAATTGCAATTCAGTCAAAAAATAATTTTAGATGCGTTAAATTTAATGTTTGGTTAAAATTAGAAAATGAGTGATTCGGATCATATTAAGTAATAAAAAAAATTTTTAATACTATAACCAAAGCTATAACTTATGTGAACTTTAGTTTAAATTTATTTTTAATTACAAAAAACCAACAAACTGTAAATTTATTTTGCAATTTTTAGTGAAATTGACTTAGAAGAGGAACATTGGAGTCAAAGTATGACAAAACTATTGATGACTATTAGATTGCAATTCGAACCAGTATTCAATGATGGCAAGAAGCAAAATCAACTGTTTGGAAAAAAATACATCAAGAGATAATCTAGGAAAATGTTGAATTTCCTTTCTCAGTAGACGAGTTTTTAAGTTTAATGACTATATATAATTGCATTAAAAAAAGAAACAACCAAACTGGACGAGAGCGAAGGGTTTGGCTATATTTTGACGAATTTGATTCGGTTTACGGGACTCAACATTTTGTATTGGCGCCAGAGGAAGTTCTCGTAGATTCGTTGGAAATTGAATCAATCAATTTACTTCAACTAACACCTGGTACATCCTCTACATTTGAAGGATCTGAAACAACACCACGAAAAAAAAGGAAAAAATTCGAGTGAAGAACTGCTAAGTTTTCTGAAAGACATGGAAAAAATAGAAGAAATTCGTCACCAAGATAACTTGGAAATGGAGAGATTAAAATTGAATATTGACATGAGGAAAATTGCCGTGCTAGAAAAACTATGCGCAAAAATCAAATAATATTTAGAAAATAATTTCTTTTAATTTTTGTACAGAGCTGTGAATATGCGTAATTTAATTTTGTGTTTGTTTTTATGTTAATTTTGTTATTATAGGTTTGCCCAATTTTTTTTGTTTTGTTTTGTGCTCTTTAGATTTACCCCTTCAAGTACGTACTACACTAATTCTGGCGTTCCTCAGGGCAGTCAGTTGGGCCCACTAATCTTTATTATTTCCATCAACGATGTAATTCCAGTCCCTAAAAACAGTAAGGTCATCATTTATGCGGATGATATGAAGATGTTTAAAGAAATTAGCAACTAAAGACTCAGCCCTGCTTCAAAATGACTTGAATACCTTCTTAAATTGGTGTATAATTAACAGCATATCACTGAATGTTGACAAATGCAATTTCATTTCTTTCACCCGCCGGTGCGCACCATTCACTGCTTATTAACAAAGTTGTCAAACGAGTGACGCAATTCAAGGACCTGGGAGTGGTATTTGATGATAAATTGTCATTCGTCCAACACATAAATTCTATTGTGAATAAAGCAAACTCTATGTTGGGGTTTATTAAGAGATGGTGCAAAGAATTTAATGATCCATACATTTTTAAATCCCTTTACATGTCCCTCGTAAGACCCAACCTGGAATATGCAAGTCCCGTCTGATGTCCTTATTACACTACTCATAAAAATAGAATTGAGGCAGTTCAAAAGAAATTTCTACGTTACGCTCTCCGTCACTCACAGTGGTCGAAATCGCTTGTATTACCACCATACACTCATCGCCTTAAGCTTCTACAATTAAATACCTTAGAAACGAGAAGAATTACTGCTGATATCCTTTTTATTTTTCAAGTTTTTCATAATCTAATTGATTCCAACAATATCAAAATAAAAGTCAATTTGCACTTTAATTCCAGTATCCGTTTTCGTTCAAATAATATTTTTAGCCTATCCTTCCATAGAACCAATTACGGTAAATCAGAACAATTAACCAGAATGTTCGCTACCATCAATAAACACAAAAACTTTATTGATTTTTCCCTGACAGTTCACCAGGTCAGGAATACTATTGTATCCCAGTTGCCATAGCTTTTGCGATCTTTCTAATTTTTAACACTTAGTAGTTTGCAGTTTATTTTCTTTCTTTTTACTTTTATAATATCATATTTTTAATGTAATTTTAATTGTAAAATTATTAAAACCAAAATGTAAATTTAAACTTAGAATAAGAACTTATTGTAATGTGTTTAAGCTAAACATAAATAAATAAATAAATAATCATTTGGCTGTGAATATGCCTTTTATTTTTTAATTAATTAGTATAATAAAAATACAATTAATACAATAAAAATGGTATGAGTTTCAGGATAATAATAAATTTGTCAAAGTATCTCGTTTTTCTGCAGCTTCTCTTCGATTTACAACTACAATATTATTGCTTATATTTGAATCAGTGTAACCTGTGTTACTTTTGTTACCATTCATTAAAATAAAATTATGCAAGATAACACATGCTTTTACAATATATTTGTGCTTATCAATTTTCCTAAAATGTAAATGATTTAAAATTTTAAATTTTTTCACCAAAAGTCCAAAAGCCTGTTCGATAATGACACGAGTACTGGATAATCGATAATTAAAAATTTTTGTGCTCCAGATAAATGTGACAACTTTGACTACTGGTAGGTACCCGGCGCAACGAATCGGTAATTTTGCAACATGACATCGCTGAATATTTCTTTAGTACTTAAGTTTAGTATTTTTGCAGTATCCTTGACATCGTAAATGTCTCAAGACAAAGTTGAATACAACGTCTAATACCATCATATCAACTATTTTTACAATATGTAGCAGCAAACTTATCGAAACGTTTTTTGACTTTGTGTTGATTCTGTTCAGTCGCGACATTATTTATACCAATTATATAATGTAATAATTGTTTGAATAAACGAGAACATTGCATTCGCATGCGTTAGATTTTATTGACAATTCTTTGTAAAGAAATGTTTAAGTGGTCAAATCTAGGTAGTTAACATTGTTTTCGATCCTACTTCAAACTTTTTTTTTTTCAATTATGAAGATCACAACTCATAATAATATTTGTTTTTCCAAGTTGTTTTTAAATTTGTCCAGCCCTACATAACCTATATTTATTTGTAGCAATGAGTATACAACTTGAGACATTAAATCCAGAGTAAACATTTTTGTAATCAAACCTAAAGTATGACAGTTTTCTTCAGGACTGAGTCGACATCTATTGATAAAAAATATTTCAACGAAATTTTCAAATTTTATAACAAGATTATTATAATTGTTATAACTGTTATAAATATTTACTTTACGATCATATGGATTCCGTATATTATTGCTTTAATAGTATTGATACATCCGCACATATATGTTATTATATGGACTTTGGAATGGATAATCATTCATATGGGATATGCATGGGTATGTGACATATTCCTGGGTATAACTAGTATAGTTGATTGTTTCGAGTTAAAGCAAAGAATATCCATAGTAAGAAGGTTCACTGGAAGTCAAGACTTTTTACTAACACATTTACAAAAAAAAACCATTAGTTAAAAAAGCAAAGAACTATTGTAAATATTTCCTTATGTAAGAAATTGTGAGAAAGAAAGAGTGCAATATAAACCATTTAAAAAAAAAACTTAATTTTTGCAATGTAATTTTAAATAACCCACGGGAGATTTTTGTTTATTTATTTAGCCCACTAGAGATTTTTCATGTGTACAGTCGTCTGAAATTTTGTGTACGATTTTTTTTAAAAATAAACGTATTATATTTATTAGGGTAAGAGGATAAATAAATTTAGCATGATTGAAATTTTCCAGGTACCTTCATAAAATAAAATTCGTTTCAAAAACATATGTTATTTCTCAAATATCATATTATTTTATTTTATTGGCTTATAAGGGAAGTAGATTTTGTTTTTATTTCAAACAGATTAGCATTCATGTATTTTCAATATACACATTTTTACAGGTATTGAAACAGGTAGTCAGAAAGAATATCAAGCGAGTAATTTTTTTATGAATGACTCGATGCCTTTTTAGTTTCTGTAAAATTAAATTGTGCATTTTAATCATCAATGAACTAATAATACATATTATATTATAAGTAATATAATACATTTAAGTACCTGTTAATTTAATAAACATGTAACAAAGTTAAATATTAATAATATGAACATTTCAAATTTGAATAAATAATATCTTTTATTGCTCTGCAATTTTAAAAAAAATTTAATGTATGTAAGAAAGTACTTAGAAAAAAATAAATGCAGAGTATATATATGAAAATTAAGCAGTGTAGCGCTTAAAAAAAGTTCTTGCAAAAACTATTCTATATACAATTTTTTAAAAACGTTTTGAAAATGAGAAAACATCATCGTGTTAAGTGTTTGGTGTGCGGTGCTGAAACAAATCATAATTTAGATATAAACTAACTAACTAAAAATAAAGACAATATTTTTTTCATAAAAAAAAATCGTTCGTTCATTTTTTTTTCCACTTTGTATTTTGAATTTTTATCTCTCTCTCACAAATTAAATTCTTATGACTATCTATTTCTTAAAATTTTGGAAATCGACTCGAAAAATGGTGACCAACACACTGACAAATTATAAAATTTTATTTCAGTGAACCTTCTTTTAATGGATATTCTTTGGTAAAATTTTTGTCATCTGAAATATTCATTATAAAAAAAATAAAAACAAATACTTTTATGAGAAAATGCGGTCTTGTACATACAGCATACAGTGTACATTCTCGTAGAATGATAATAAAACTACCTGACAAATAAATTTGTTAAGAAAAAATGTTCATGTATGGTGTTTGTCACTATGTGTTGTCTATGCGTTTTGTTGTTTATTTAATTTATTTTATAATAGAATTCTGGTTTTATTTTTATATAATATAGTATACTAGAAGAAACCCCCGGGTACATACCGACCAAAAGAAAGGAATTTTTCTGTGAAACGGCACAATAAAATGATTTTTAATTCAATTATAATTTGACACGTTGAAAGTATCTGACAACAATATATATAATAGTAATATTAATAGCAAACCACAAAAAAATAAAAAATGTTCAAAATTTTAAGTTAATATTAATTTTAAAATAAAATAAAAAAATATCACATAGCATTAACCTTTTTTTGTAAGATTTAATTTGTTTTTGTTATTTTTTTATTTGTCGAGGGAAGATGAAAGCCTCAAAAAATACTTAGCAGACCGCGCACGTTGGTACTTAGCTTTATAAGTAAGTACCGTTTCCCAATTATTATGGGTTAGTTTTACTTAAATCCTCTATGGAGCAGAGCGCCTCAAATATATCTTAATAAATTAAACATTATTCATAAAAAAGCTATAAAAATTATACATAATTACCCTATATTATATCCCACTAACTATTGTAAATATTTCCTTATGTAAGAAATTGTGAGAAAGAAAGAGTGCAATATAAACCATTTAAAAAAAAAACTTAATTTTTGCAATGTAATTTTAAATAACCCACGGGAGATTTTTGTTTATTTATTTAGCCCACTAGAGATTTTTCATGTGTACAGTCGTCTGAAATTTTGTGTACGATTTTTTTTAAAAATAAACGTATTATATTTATTAGGGTAAGAGGATAAATAAATTTAGCATGATTGAATTTTTCCAGGTACCTTCATAAAATAAAATTCGTTTCAAAAACATATGTTATTTCTCAAATATCATATTATTTTATTTTATTGGCTTATAAGGGAAGTAGATTTTGTTTTTATTTCAAACAGATTAGCATTCATGTATTTTCAATATACACATTTTTACAGGTATTGAAACAGGTAGTCAGAAAGAATATCAAGCGAGTAATTTTTTTATGAATGACTCGATGCCTTTTTAGTTTCTGTAAAATTAAATTGTGCATTTTAATCATCAATG
This sequence comes from Argyra leucocephala, assembly GCA_963942445.1. NCBI lineage: Eukaryota > Metazoa > Arthropoda > Insecta > Diptera > Dolichopodidae > Argyra > Argyra leucocephala. The sequence continues at coordinate 13,867,499 of OZ012682.1, read as the reverse complement.
AACTAATAATACATATTATATTATAAGTAATATAATACATTTAAGTACCTGTTAATTTAATAAACATGTAACAAAGTTAAATATTAATAATATGAACATTTCAAATTTGAATAAATAATATCTTTTATTGCTCTGCAATTTTAAAAAAAATTTAATGTATGTAAGAAAGTACTTAGAAAAAAATAAATGCAGAGTATATATATGAAAATTAAGCAGTGTAGCGCTTAAAAAAAGTTCTTGCAAAAACTATTCTATATACAATTTTTTAAAAACGTTTTGAAAATGAGAAAACATCATCGTGTTAAGTGTTTGGTGTGCGGTGCTGAAACAAATCATAATTTAGATATAAACTAACTAACTAAAAATAAAGACAATATTTTTTTCATAAAAAAAAATCGTTCGTTCATTTTTTTTTCCACTTTGTATTTTGAATTTTTATCTCTCTCTCACAAATTAAATTCTTATGACTATCTATTTCTTAAAATTTTGGAAATCGACTCGAAAAATGGTGACCAACACACTGACAAATTATAAAATTTTATTTCAGTGAACCTTCTTTTAATGGATATTCTTTGGTAAAATTTTTGTCATCTGAAATATTCATTATAAAAAAAATAAAAACAAATACTTTTATGAGAAAATGCGGTCTTGTACATACAGCATACAGTGTACATTCTCGTAGAATGATAATAAAACTACCTGACAAATAAATTTGTTAAGAAAAAATGTTCATGTATGGTGTTTGTCACTATGTGTTGTCTATGCGTTTTGTTGTTTATTTAATTTATTTTATAATAGAATTCTGGTTTTATTTTTATATAATATAGTATACTAGAAGAAACCCCCGGGTACATACCGACCAAAAGAAAGGAATTTTTCTGTGAAACGGCACAATAAAATGATTTTTAATTCAATTATAATTTGACACGTTGAAAGTATCTGACAACAATATATATAATAGTAATATTAATAGCAAACCACAAAAAAATAAAAAATGTTCAAAATTTTAAGTTAATATTAATTTTAAAATAAAATAAAAAAATATCACATAGCATTAACCTTTTTTTGTAAGATTTAATTTGTTTTTGTTATTTTTTTATTTGTCGAGGGAAGATGAAAGCCTCAAAAAATACTTAGCAGACCGCGCACGTTGGTACTTAGCTTTATAAGTAAGTACCGTTTCCCAATTATTATGGGTTAGTTTTACTTAAATCCTCTATGGAGCAGAGCGCCTCAAATATATCTTAATAAATTAAACATTATTCATAAAAAAGCTATAAAAATTATACATAATTACCCTATATTATATCCCACTAACATTCTTTATTCTGTAAAATATTTAAGCTTTGAAAATGTGTGTAAGAAAGAACTATATTTTTTAGCTTTTAAAATAGTCAATACCCTAATTAAACATAATTTTATACTGAAAAGAAACATTGATATTCATTCATATAATACGCGCAATAAATCAAATTTCTACCTTTCTCTTTTTAAAACTGATAAGCAACGATCAAATTGCTTATATAATTGTTTGAAAATTTTTAATGACTTGTCTACTGAAATAAAAGAAATTGATAGCATATCACTATTAAAAAAAAAGCGACAGGGTAACTCTTTCCTCCTTAGCACAAATGGTATGGTCTACTTTACACCACACTCTTATTTACTTTTTTTTTATTTACATTCTTAAATTTTCTTCTTTTTTTCGTTTTCCTTCTTTCTTGTTTTCAATTCCAAATTTCAAATAATTTGTCTTGTGTTTGTTATTTAGTTTAAAGTGAATGTGAAACAATTTTATCTATTATGTATTTCTTCTCTTTTGTTCCTCTTAATTTAAAGAGAAATTGCTCAATCGATAAAGAAAACAATATACATATATGGTAGACACGTAATAGTACCATAGAACTATCCAGGTGGACATTGTGTTGTATTATTATTATTATAGTTATAAAAATATTCTTTTGTCAATATTGTTATTTTCCTTCTCTTTTTTTTGTTTTGTTTTTGTTCTCTCTCCGAGCTTAGATTTTTTGATTTTTTTAATTTTTTTTTTTTTGTTTAGTAAATTTATAATTTTAAATTCAGAATGCCAGTACCTAAAGGAATTATGGATACAGCTTTGGCTAGGTCTTAAAAAAAATAATTTAAGTAATTTCAGGCAATGTTTCTTATATAATACAAATTTTAAATACAATATCACTAATGCTATTTATTTTTATTTTGCAATCTGAATTGTACAAATTATAATTTCATAAATACTTTTATTTTTGCTAAATTTTGTCTTTACGTAATTACCTAAATAAAATTAGTTCTTAAGTATAATACATTTATTTTTAATTTTTACTTATAAGTTACATTGAATTATTCATTAGTTTATAAGGTTGAAATAAAGAAAAAAAAATTCGTCATATAGGAAACAATTTGATAAAATGAAGTATTCTAGACCTGGTATGCATTTATGCAACATTGTTATATTGTCAACCTCCTGGTATGCAACGTTGTCAGTTGCAGTGTCGTTGTCAGTAGTTTCCCCCTGTCTTGGTCCTGCTAGAATCTTAATTTTTGGAGCAGTAGATTGTGTAGAGTTGACCATGAGTGAAGCTAGGATGAGGGAGATAAATTCCAACTCTTTGAAATGTCTGACCTTGTGATTTATTGATTGATACTGCATATGCAAGACGTACTGGAAATTGATGTCTAAAAAATTCTTATAAAATAATTTTCATTCTATATCTGATATTTTGTTTTTTTATTTTATTAATAAAAGAGTTAATTTTATAAAGATTAACTTAAATTTTTGAGCAATTTTTATTTTTTTCTGGTTTGTTATTAATATTATTATTCTTTAACATTGTTTCCAGATACTTTAAACATGTCAAATGTTCAAAATTTTCTTGACTTGACTATTCAGGTGCTCAAATTAAAAAAGATATACCTACAAAATTTCAAGATGCGGAACAAATTTAGAACTATTTTAAACAATCTACTCAAACGATCAGAGCACTTTTGGGCAAAAAAGTTAAACTAACGGAAACTACTGAACACGACAATTTTTTTTACTCTAGACCGTTCTAGATCGTTCTTGAAAAGTTTACTGGATAAACCTAACATTTTACTGAAATATTAACAATTTAGCGAATGAATATATCTTATTTTTTTATTGAGGTTAAGTTTTAGTTTGCTATTTGCCGACAGATTGGATTTTTATGTAGATTTTAATAAATATTATATTTTTGTTCTTATAAAAAAAATAATTGTCACAAAATAATTGTTTTCAAAAAATTCAGTCATTCCATTTTCGAAGTACTTCAAATTACTTCGAAATAATTTTAAATTGAAACAGGAATACAACTAATGAAATAATATAGATATACCTCAGATTTGCCTTACGGTTTAGTGGAAAATCAGCTTCATTATGAATTGTATCCATCATTTCAATTTATCCTTGGTAGGTAAATACTATATTTTATTTTTGTATTGATTTTACTTAGAAAACCACCGTATACGTAAATAATAATTTATTTAACAAAAAAAAATTTTTTAGGTATGCTAAAATGTCTTACTTATAAAACTTTAAATTGAAATTTCTAATTAAAAATTAAAAAAATTAAAAAAATTATATAATTCTGCTTAGTCTCCTTTTAAATATCTATCATTTTAAAAAATAATAATAAACATGGGTTGTTAGATGGATCAGATTTGAACCGGACTATTTCAATCTATATATTAAACATACTTAAATTATGTATTTTCAAATGGCTATGACCAATGACATTAAAGAAATTATCAAACGTATGACTATTCATATTCATATAGAACTATCTCGAACAGGTTACTGAATAAACCTAATATTTTACTATTTTTCTTGTATGTACTTTATATTTTAGTTTGATTATTAGCAATTTTAGTTTGATTATTGATTTTAATAAAGATATAACTTTGCTCCTAGTTTTTAAATAAATTGTCAGTTTTATCATAAAGTTATAATAATATACATATACAATGTATGTATGTAAGATATTTTGATAATTTTTTCAAAACTTTTTAAATTTAAAAAATAAAAGTTTTAGTCATAAACTAAGATATGTTTCTTTTTTATTAAAATTAAATATTATAAAATCTGTAAAATAAATTTGAACAATAAAATTTTGGTTCGATATACATTCTATTTCACCAATATACTAATAAGACTTCCTAACCAAAATACAGTACAAATTATATTATATTTATTGTACCTACATTGCTGTTTGAGTATACATATTATATAGGTAGAATAAATGCTAATTGGTATTTACAGGGTTTAAAAAACTACAGCAGAAATAGTAAAAGCTATATAAGCAGAAATAGTTAAGCAGAAATAGTTAAATTATTGCTGTTGCTGACTATCACAGCATTTCAAATTAAAAAAAAAACTATTACTGCGCTTTGCTGTTACAACTTAACCGAAGTAAAGTAATAGTTTTATGCTTTTTACACATACAAATACTACGCATGTGCTTTTCCTTTTCAAAACATAATAGTAATAGTAGAATTTTGCTGAATGCTTTTTAATATTTTAAGTCAAAGTAAAACAAAAGCTATTTGCTGTGCAGATTTTGCTGTGCATTTAGAAAGAAATTTTATTTCGAAGAAAAAAGTGAAGTAAAAGAAAAAAAATATGTCTAAAAGGTTTGTTCAATATGCAAATTAATATTGAATAGAGTAGAGCCAATGTGTGTGTATTCAACGGAACCTTGTCATTTGAACTACATCTTCTAGGCGGTGACTGGTGGATAGAGCCAAGTTCAACAAATTGAGCAGCCTCTAGCAAAAAAAGGTCCGGGTCCCACCTCATAAAGCCCTCGAAAATTTTGTTTACTTTTTTTTTTCAACTTGTCTTCAGTAAAATCGCTCCTAGGCACGATGCAAACAAACGGTCCCAAGAGTCGGGACCGAAGACCTCATATTTTTATTTTTTTTTTTATTTTTTTTTTGTCATCAGTACAATGACACCTAAATGTCATGAAGACAATAGGTCCGAGGTCCTAGGAATTGGGGCCGAAACTCTATTTCACCAGTTTAAATTTTATTTTTCTGGGAAAAGGTTATTAATAATTATTATGAATAATTTTTAAAAAATTTTCAGATTGTTCCGCGGTTCAGAAGTCGGGACCGTAGACCTTTAACAAAAAAATTGTCCAAAAACCAAAATGTCAATAATGTTCATTACGTATCAAGATAAGCTTAAAAAAAAATGTTTGTTTTTTTTTTTTTTTGTTCAAGGTTCTTTGGTTCCGACTTCCGGACTCTCGGACCAATCTGAAATTTTTTTAAAAATTATTTATAATAATTAATTATAACCTTTTCTCAGAAAAATAAAATTTAAACTGGTGAAATAGAGTTTCGGCCACAATTCCTGGGACCTCGGACCTGTTGTCTTCATCACATTTAAGGGTCATTGTACTGATGACAAAAAAAAAAAAAAATTTGAGGTCTTCGGTACCGACTCTTGAGACCGCTTGTTTGCATCGTGCCTAGGAGCGATTTTACTGAAGACAAGTTAAAAAAAAAAATAAAAAATTTTTTCGAGAGCTTTGTGAGGTGGGACCCGGACCTATGTTTGCTAGAGGCTGCTCAATTTCTTGAACTTGGCTCTTTCCACTAGTCACCACCTCGAAAATTTCTTTACTTTTTTCATGTCCACTTATAAATTTTTTAATAAAATGCTTACGATTGTTTTTGTAAATCCATTTTTTAAATTTTAAACAACAAAAGTTTTCAAACAAACATAAGCCGTCACAAGGAACAAAAAAGCACAGTAACTCTAAGTGCTGTAAATGCTGAATAGTAATTCAAAGCAACAGCAAATGCTGTTTAGCTGTATTCAACTCATTTTGCTGTAGCTATTTAAAAAAAGAATGAAAAAGCTTTTTTTGCATATTACTTTTTGAAATAAAAATGCGCAGCAAAGCGGAAGCAAGACAACTACAAAAAAATGCTTTTGCTATGCCTTTGCTGAATTGATGTTAGAAAGCAATAGTAAAAAAATAGTAAAAGCTTGAAATAACTACGAAGTTTTTTAAACCCTGGGTATAATATATTATATTATATGCAAACATCTACATGATACATCATAGTGTCAAAACTGTCAACTGTGAATGCATTCCATTTATGAATAAGTAATAAGTATGAATAATTCGTATCCTTAGATTTATTTTAAACTAAACGGTTTCGTATTTTGATGAAATAATAATTAAAAATTACTTTTTTTAAAAAAATATTGTTTCTCGTTATTAATTATATTATACTAGTAAGTCAGCCCGTTTAAAAATGGGTCCCGAGTAAAAAGATACCGAACTTTTTTTCGAACATAACCTAAAAACACTTTTTTGTTATAATTTAAAACAAATTAAAAATTTATTTTCCATCCATTTTATTTTTTATCCATTTTTCTTTTCTTTTTTTCAAAATTTAATTGAAAGGAAAAAATTTAAAAATCAAAAGATTATATAAAAATAATTGAAAGGAAAAATATTTTTTTTTAGTAAAAACAAAAATAGTAAAACAGCGTCGTTTACAAACATACAACTCTGTCTGGTCTTTTATATAAATAATTATAAAAATTATTATTATAATAAATAATAAAAAAAATATTTGTTTAATAAAAAAATTGAATTAATAGAGAATCGAACTGTAAAAAATTTGTGATATTAAAACCTATCTATAATTATAATTGACAAGCATTTAAGGTCCTGCGCAGTAGACACCTTTTTATTTTATTTCTATTCTTCTACTCCATAATGAACTTCTAATATATGTAAAATATAAGATTGTATTTAAAGAATAATGCGCTCACAGTTGAAATTTTTTTACTCATATCATTTTATTATTCAGCAAATACATTATTCATATGGAAGATCTTATTAAAATAATAAACAAAAGCAAACAAATGAGTTATTATAATTTACATTATATACTTGCAAATGAATCTATGTACATATGCCAAATAAAAACAAAGAAAAAAATTCATCTCAAATAAAAAATATAAAAAAGCCAAAACAAAAAAAATCAGTTAAATTGTTCATATGACTAGCAAATTCATTTTTATATAGTAGAGTTAGAGTATCTATAATTAACCTTAATGAACTTCTAATATAATAGTTGTATATAAAACAAAAATGCGCGAGTTATGTTCGTAACATGAACGATAACATAAAAAAAAAACAAAAGTTTAATTTTATAATTCAAGTTTATTCGCACTTTCTTACTTATAAGTCAGAATATTAATTGATTTTTTTATTTCATTTCTTAAATACAATTTTAATTAGTTAAAAAATGCTTACTTAATGTTTACAATAAGTTTATAATTTGGAAAAACAGGAAATTGCATTAGTTAATATTATTTAAATTATTAAAGTATCGTATTACATTAAATTGATGGGAAAATAATTATGCAATATTATAAATTTATTTTGAGAAAATGATTATGCAATAATATGTAAAGTTCATTGGAATATTATATTACGTTAATTTTATGAAAAATAATTATTACCAAAATTTAATAAAAAAAATGTAATTTGGATATAAGTTTATTAAATGATTATGATGATGATGATGATGATGGTGATGGTTGTTTATGGGATATGTGTATATACTATCCCATAACTCCTCCCTTCTAAGAATGAGGTGTGGGCCAGAAAAGGTTGTTGGTTGAAGTGTTGGATTTTTCTTCGGTTGTAATTGGTAGTGTAGCAGCTTGGCTTTTTAACTTTGTTTTTGTGATACTTACTAATTTCGCTAATAGAATGACGATTGCAATTATAATAAGATCTAAAGTGATGAGATCTCTTTGGTTTCCTTCGACTTGTAATATTTTTATAGTTTTCTTATTGTCAAAATGATATATTCTGAGTTCCTGTAAATTTGGATCTTCGATAACTGTTGAATGGTTGATTTTGGTGAATGTTGACGGATATATATGAATATCGTCCCAGTATGTTTTTAGATTATCTTCGTACGTTATATTGTTAATTTCGATAGTGCAATTTTCGAAATGAATTAATTGAGTGTTTTTTAATTTAAAGTGATTTAGTTCGCAAGTAGAATGTATTGATGTTTCTGGCATGTTAGTTAGAAGGATGAAATTTGGTTCTGGTTGACTGATTTCTGAAGTTTGTGCGTATGTTGTGAAATCGCTTTTTGCTGGTTTGTTTCTTAATATATCGCTAATGCATTTGGTGTTATGTGGAATCTTTTGATATGGTGTTTCTTTACATATATAAATATTTTCGACTTTAGGACATGCTTCGTCAAAGAATTGAATGTAGTTTTGATTTTGAATAATATAGGATTTGTTAGTGATTAATTTTGTTTTGTTAATAGGTAAAGGAATAATATGAAAGAAAGAATATATTTTTTTTGAAAATATTGGTACTTTAATGTTAAATATTATACTGTTATTACTGTAGTAAGCCTATAAACCAAGTAGTTCGTATATATGTTCGTTAGAAATTACATTGATTGACTGATTTTTTAAGTTATAATAAATTTAGATTAATTCTTCAACGTTAAGGATTTGTTTAGAAATTATATTTAGTCTGGCAAGAACTATTGCCTCTGCTAAATTGCTTATATGATTGTTAAGTAAATCTATATTGTAGTTTATTTGTGCTAAAAATTGAGCTTGTCTAATAATATCTGTAGTTGTATCAATCTTATTTCGTGCGGTTTCTAGTTGGTCTTTTAAATATTTTTGGATTACGTTTTGTTGGGAATTTATATGGTTTGTTATGTTCTCAAACCTTGCAATCATTTGATTGTTAATTAGAATTTGTTTATTTATACCGTTACTATGGTTGGATTGATTAGAATACAATTTTTTTATTTCCTCATTTATTTGGTTGGCGTCCGTAGCGTCCATGTTACCTGTTATGCTTTTTATTATCGTTCCTAGTCCGTCTAATAACCCTCTTTTATTTCTAATATTAGGTTTTAATGTTTCCAACTTTTGTCGTAATTCTATTAGTTGGATTCGTACTGTTGTAGTAGAATCTTGTAATTCATGAAGGCTGTAAAGGTTGTTTATTGATTTTTCTATATTGTCTATAGTCTTCTCGTAATTGTCTAGTCTAACTATGTGTAAAAAATGTTGGTATGTCTGTATCCCTCTAGCTGTCCCTAGTTTCATCGTCAATATTTTGTGGTCTGTCAGGTTCTGTATTTCTATCCGTTGTCCCGTCACGACCATTGTCCTGAAATTTAAGTTTCCGCTTTAATTTTGATTTATGTGCTTTTTTGTTTTTTGTAGTAATAACGGTACCTTTGTTGTTACTTTTTATTCTATGTTTACTAAATCTGGGTGTTAGCTTGTTGCGTCTATTTTACCTATGAATAAATTTTCAAGTCTGTAACACAATTTTTTTTTTGAAACATTTCTGATAGAGTATGTAAGTGTAAATTGTCATGCCTGTAACACTATTGGTTTTTCTTCCTGAGACATACATGCTAAGAGTTGTACGGCACCAACCCGAACCTGTCCAAATTTTTGAAATCGGTAACAGTCGAATTTCTGTATTTGTGAAAGAGCATCTAAATGTAAATTTTCATATCTGTCACACACATGGTTTTTAAAATATTCCTGAGTCTTGGTAAGAGTTGTACGGCAGCAACCCGAACCTGTCCAAATTTTTGAAATCGGTAACAGTCGAATTTCTGTATTTGTGCAAGAGTATCTAAATGTAAGTTTTTATGCCTGTAACACAATTGGTTTTTGAAATATTCCTGAAACGTACGTGCTAGTAGTTGTACGGCAGCAACCCGAACCAGTCCAAATTTTTGAAATCGGTAACAGTCGAATTTCTTTATTTGTGAAAGAGTATCTAAATGTAAGTTTTTATGCCTGTAACACAATTGGTTTTTAAAATATTCCTGAAACGTACGTGCTAGGAGTTCTACGGTAACAACCCGAACCAGTCCAAATTTTCGAAATCGGTAACAGTCGAATTTCTTTGTTTGTGAAAGAGCATCTAAATGTAAATTTTCATAACTGTCACACACATGGTTTTTAAAATATTCCTGAAACGTACGTGCTAGGAGTTGTACGGCAGCAACCCGAACCAGTCCAAATTTTTTAAATCGGTAACAGTCGAATTTCTTTATTTGTGAAAGAGCATCTAAATGTAAATTTTCATATCTGTCACACACATGGTTTTTAAAATATTCCTGAGTCTTGGTAAGAGTTGTACGGCAGCAACCCGAAATTTTTGAAATCGGTAACAGTCGAATTTCTGTATTTGTGCAAGAGTATCTAAATGTAAGTTTTTATGCCTGTAACGCAATTGGTTTTCAAAATATTCCTGAAACGTACGTGCTAGGAGTTCTACGGTAACAACCCGAACCAGTCCAAATTTTCGAAATCGGTAACAGTCGAATTTCTTTATTTGTGAAAGAGCATCTAAATGTAAATTTTCATATCTGTCACACACATGGTTTTTAAAATATTCCTGAAACGTACGTGCTAGGAGTTGTACGGCAGCAACCCGAACCTGTCCATATTTTTGAAATCGGTAACGGTCGAATTTCTGTATTTATGCAAGAGTATCTAAGTGTAAGTTTTTATGCCTGTAACACAATTTTTTTTTTGAAACATTTCTGATAGAGTATGTAAGTGTAAATTTTCATGCCTGTAACACTATTGGTTTTTATTCCTGAGACATACATGCTAAGAGTTGTACGGCAGCAACCCGAATCTGCCCAAATTTTTGAAAACGGTAACAGTCGAATTTCTTTATTTGTGAAAGAGCATCTAAATGTAAATTTTCATATCTGTCACACACATGGTTTTTAAAATATTCCTGAGTCTTGGTAAGAGTTGTACGGCAGCAACCTGAACCTGTCCAAATTTTTGAAATCGGTAACAGTCGAATTTCTGTATTTGTGCAAGAGTATCTAAATGTAAGTTTTTATGCCTGTAACACAATTGGTTTTTGAAATATTCCTGAAACGTACGTGCTAGTAGTTGTACGGCAGCAACCCGAACCTGTCCAAATTTTTGAAATCGGTAACAGTCGAATTTCTGTATTTGTGAAAGAGTATCTAAGGGTAAGTTGTTATGCCTGTAACACAATTGGTTTTTGAAATATTCCTGAAATGTACGTGCTAGTAGTTGTACGGCAGCAACCCGAACCAGTCCAAATTTTCGAAATCGGTAACAGTCGAATTTCTTTATTTGTGAAAGAGTATCTAAATGTAAGTTTTTATGCCTGTAACACAATTGGTTTTTAAAATATTCCTGAAACGTACGTGCTAGGAGTTGTACAACAGCAACCCGAACCAGTCCAATTTTTCGAAATCGGTAAAAGTCGAATTTCTTTATTTGTGAAAGAGTATCTAAATGTAAGTTTTTATGCCTGTAACACAATTGGTTTTTGAAATATTCCTGAAACGTACGTGCTAGGAGTTGTACGGCAGCAACCCGAACCAGTCCAAATTTTCGAAATCGGTAACAGTCGAATTTCTTTATTTGTGAAAGAGTATCTAAGGGTAAGTTGTTATGCCTGTAACACAATTGGTTTTTAAAATATTCCTGAAACGTACGTGCTAGGAGTTGTACGGCAGCAACCCGAACCAGTCCAAATTTTTAAATCGGTAACAGTCGAATTTCTGTATTTGTGCAAGAGTATCTAAGTGTAAGTTTTTATGCCTGTAACACAATTGGTTTTTGAAATATTCCTGAAACGTACGTGCTAGGAGTTGCACGGCAGCAACCCGAACCAGTCCAAATTTTCGAAATCGGTAACAGTCGAATTTCTTTATTTTGGAAAGAGCATCTAAATGTAAATTTTCATATCTGTCACACACATGGTTTTTAAGATATTCCTGAAACGTACGTGCTAGGAGTTGTACGGCAGCAACCCGAACCTGTCCAAATTTTTGAAATCGGTAACAGTCGAATTTCTGTATTTGTGCAAGAGTATCTAAATGTAAGTTTTTATGCGTGTAACACAATTGGTTTTTTAAATATTCCTGAAACGTACGTGCTAGGAGTTGTACGGCAGCAACCCGAACCAGTCCAAATTTTCGAAATCGGTAACAGTCGAATTTCTTTATTTTGGAAAGAGCATCTAAATGTAAATTTTCATATCTGTCACACACATGGTTTTTAAAATATTCCTGAAACGTACGTGCTATGAGTTGTACGGCAGCAACCCGAACCTGTCCAAATTTTTGAAATCGGTAACAGTCGAATTTCTGTATTTGTGCAAGAGTATCTAAATGTAAGTTTTTATGCGTGTAACACAATTGGTTTTTTAAATATTCCTGAAACGTACGTGCTAGGAGTTCTACGGTAACAACCCGAACCAGTCCAAATTTTCGAAATCGGTAACAGTCGAATTTCTTTATTTGTGAAAGAGCATCTAAATGTAAATTTTCATATCTGTCACACACATGGTTTTTAAAATATTCCTGAAACGTACGTGCTATGAGTTGTACGGCAGCAACCCGAACCTGTCCAAATTTTTGAAATCGGTAACAGTCGAATTTCTGTATTTGTGCAAGAGTATCTAAATGAAAGTTTTTATGCCTGTAACACAATTGGTTTTTAAAATATTCCTGAGACATACATGCTAAGAGTTGTACGGCACCAACCCGAACCTGTCCAAATTTTTGAAATCGGTAACAGTCGAATTTCTGTATTTGTGAAAGAGCATCTAAATGTAAATTTTCATATCTGTCACACACATGGTTTTTAAAATATTCCTGAGTCTTGGTAAGAGTTGTACGGCAGCAACCCGAACCTGTCCAAATTTTTGAAATCGGTAACAGTCGAATTTCTGTATTTGTGCAAGAGTATCTAAATGTAAGTTTTTATGCCTGTAACACAATTGGTTTTTGAAATATTCCTGAAACGTACGTGCTAGGAGTTCTACGGTAACAACCCGAACCAGTCCAAATTTTCGAAATCGGTAACAGTCGAATTTCTTTATTTGTGAAAGAGCATCTAAATGTAAATTTTCATATCTGTCACACACATGGTTTTTAAAATATTCCTGAAACGTACGTGCTATGAGTTGTACGGCAGCAACCCGAACCTGTCCAAATTTTTGAAATCGGTAACAGTCGAATTTCTGTATTTGTGCAAGAGTATCTAAATGAAAGTTTTTATGCCTGTAACACAATTGGTTTTTAAAATATTCCTGAAACATACATGCTAAGAGTTGTACGGCACCAACCCGAACCTGTCCAAATTTTTGAAATCGGTAACAGTCGAATTTCTGTATTTGTGAAAGAGCATCTAAATGTAAATTTTCATATCTGTCACACACATGGTTTTTAAAATATTCCTGAGTCTTGGTAAGAGTTGTACGGCAGCAACCCGAACCAGTCCAAATTTTTGAAATCGGTAACAGTCGAATTTCTTTATTTGTGAAAGAGTATCTAAATGTAAGTTTTTATGCCTGTAACACAATTGGTTTTTAAAATATTCCTGAAACGTACGTGCTAGGAGTTCTACGGTAACAACCCGAACCAGTCCAAATTTTCGAAATCGGTAACAGTCGAATTTCTTTGTTTGTGAAAGAGCATCTAAATGTAAATTTTCATAACTGTCACACACATGGTTTTTAAAATATTCCTGAAACGTACGTGCTAGGAGTTGTACGGCAGCAACCCGAACCAGTCCAAATTTTTTAAATCGGTAACAGTCGAATTTCTTTATTTGTGAAAGAGCATCTAAATGTAAATTTTCATATCTGTCACACACATGGTTTTTAAAATATTCCTGAGTCTTGGTAAGAGTTGTACGGCAGCAACCCGAAATTTTTGAAATCGGTAACAGTCGAATTTCTGTATTTGTGCAAGAGTATCTAAATGTAAGTTTTTATGCCTGTAACGCAATTGGTTTTCAAAATATTCCTGAAACGTACGTGCTAGGAGTTCTACGGTAACAACCCGAACCAGTCCAAATTTTCGAAATCGGTAACAGTCGAATTTCTTTATTTGTGAAAGAGCATCTAAATGTAAATTTTCATATCTGTCACACACATGGTTTTTAAAATATTCCTGAAACGTACGTGCTATGAGTTGTACGGCAGCAACCCGAACCTGTCCAAATTTTTGAAATCGGTAACAGTCGAATTTCTGTATTTGTGCAAGAGTATCTAAATGAAAGTTTTTATGCCTGTAACACAATTGGTTTTTAAAATATTCCTGAGACATACATGCTAAGAGTTGTACGGCACCAACCCGAACCTGTCCAAATTTTTGAAATCGGTAACAGTCGAATTTCTGTATTTGTGAAAGAGCATCTAAATGTAAATTTTCATATCTGTCACACACATGGTTTTTAAAATATTCCTGAGTCTTGGTAAGAGTTGTACGGCAGCAACCCGAACCAGTCCAAATTTTTGAAATCGGTAACAGTCGAATTTCTTTATTTGTGAAAGAGTATCTAAATGTAAGTTTTTATGCCTGTAACACAATTGGTTTTTAAAATATTCCTGAAACGTACGTGCTAGGAGTTCTACGGTAACAACCCGAACCAGTCCAAATTTTCGAAATCGGTAACAGTCGAATTTCTTTGTTTGTGAAAGAGCATCTAAATGTAAATTTTCATAACTGTCACACACATGGTTTTTAAAATATTCCTGAAACGTACGTGCTATGAGTTGTACGGCAGCAACCCGAACCTGTCCAAATTTTTGAAATCGGTAACAGTCGAATTTCTGTATTTGTGCAAGAGTATCTAAATGAAAGTTTTTATGCCTGTAACACAATTGGTTTTTAAAATATTCCTGAGACATACATGCTAAGAGTTGTACGGCACCAACCCGAACCTGTCCAAATTTTTGAAATCGGTAACAGTCGAATTTCTGTATTTGTGAAAGAGCATCTAAATGTAAATTTTCATATCTGTCACACACATGGTTTTTAAAATATTCCTGAGTCTTGGTAAGAGTTGTACGGCAGCAACCCGAACCAGTCCAAATTTTTGAAATCGGTAACAGTCGAATTTCTTTATTTGTGAAAGAGTATCTAAATGTAAGTTTTTATGCCTGTAACACAATTGGTTTTTAAAATATTCCTGAAACGTACGTGCTAGGAGTTCTACGGTAACAACCCGAACCAGTCCAAATTTTCGAAATCGGTAACAGTCGAATTTCTTTGTTTGTGAAAGAGCATCTAAATGTAAATTTTCATAACTGTCACACACATGGTTTTTAAAATATTCCTGAAACGTACGTGCTATGAGTTGTACGGCAGCAACCCGAACCTGTCCAAATTTTTGAAATCGGTAACAGTCGAATTTCTGTATTTGTGCAAGAGTATCTAAATGAAAGTTTTTATGCCTGTAACACAATTGGTTTTTTAAATATTCCTGAAACGTACGTGCTAGGAGTTCTACGGTAACAACCCGAACCAGTCCAAATTTTCGAAATCGGTAACAGTCGAATTTCTTTATTTGTGAAAGAGCATCTAAATGTAAATTTTCATATCTGTCACACACATGGTTTTTAAAATATTCCTGAGTCTTGGTAAGAGTTGTACGGCAGCAACCCGAACCAGTCCAAATTTTTGAAATCGGTAACAGTCGAATTTCTTTATTTGTGAAAGAGTATCTAAATGTAAGTTTTTATGCCTGTAACACAATTGGTTTTTAAAATATTCCTGAAACGTACGTGCTAGGAGTTCTACGGTAACAACCCGAACCAGTCCAAATTTTCGAAATCGGTAACAGTCGAATTTCTTTGTTTGTGAAAGAGCATCTAAATGTAAATTTTCATAACTGTCACACACATGGTTTTTAAAATATTCCTGAAACGTACGTGCTATGAGTTGTACGGCAGCAACCCGAACCTGTCCAAATTTTTGAAATCGGTAACAGTCGAATTTCTGTATTTGTGCAAGGGTATCTAAATGTAAGTTTTTATGCGTGTAACACAATTGGTTTTTTAAATATTCCTGAAACGTACGTGCTAGGAGTTCTACGGTAACAACCCGAACCAGTCCAAATTTTCGAAATCGGTAACAGTCGAATTTCTTTATTTGTGAAAGAGCATCTAAATGTAAATTTTCATATCTGTCACACACATGGTTTTTAAAATATTCCTGAAACGTACGTGCTATGAGTTGTACGGCAGCAACCCGAACCTGTCCAAATTTTTGAAATCGGTAACAGTCGAATTTCTGTATTTGTGCAAGAGTATCTAAATGAAAGTTTTTATGCCTGTAACACAATTGGTTTTTAAAATATTCCTGAGACATACATGCTAAGAGTTGTACGGCACCAACCCGAACCTGTCCAAATTTTTGAAATCGGTAACAGTCGAATTTCTGTATTTGTGAAAGAGCATCTAAATGTAAATTTTCATATCTGTCACACACATGGTTTTTAAAATATTCCTGAGTCTTGGTAAGAGTTGTACGGCAGCAACCCGAACCAGTCCAAATTTTTGAAATCGGTAACAGTCGAATTTCTTTATTTGTGAAAGAGTATCTAAATGTAAGTTTTTATGCCTGTAACACAATTGGTTTTTAAAATATTCCTGAAACGTACGTGCTAGGAGTTCTACGGTAACAACCCGAACCAGTCCAAATTTTCGAAATCGGTAACAGTCGAATTTCTTTGTTTGTGAAAGAGCATCTAAATGTAAATTTTCATAACTGTCACACACATGGTTTTTAAAATATTCCTGAAACGTACGTGCTAGGAGTTGTACGGCAGCAACCCGAACCAGTCCAAATTTTTTAAATCGGTAACAGTCGAATTTCTTTATTTGTGAAAGAGCATCTAAATGTAAATTTTCATATCTGTCACACACATGGTTTTTAAAATATTCCTGAGTCTTGGTAAGAGTTGTACGGCAGCAACCCGAAATTTTTGAAATCGGTAACAGTCGAATTTCTGTATTTGTGCAAGAGTATCTAAATGTAAGTTTTTATGCCTGTAATGCAATTGGTTTTCAAAATATTCCTGAAACGTACGTGCTAGGAGTTCTACGGTAACAACCCGAACCAGTCCAAATTTTCGAAATCGGTAACAGTCGAATTTCTTTATTTGTGAAAGAGCATCTAAATGTAAATTTTCATATCTGTCACACACATGGTTTTTAAAATATTCCTGAAACGTACGTGCTAGGAGTTGTACGGCAGCAACCCGAACCTGTCCATATTTTTGAAATCGGTAACAGTCGAATTTCTGTATTTATGCAAGAGTATCTAAGTGTAAGTTTTTATGCCTGTAACACAATTTTTTTTTTGAAACATTTCTGATAGAGTATGTAAGTGTAAATTTTCATGCCTGTAACACTATTGGTTTTTATTCCTGAGACATACATGCTAAGAGTTGTACGGCAGCAACCCGAATCTGCCCAAATTTTTGAAAACGGTAACAGTCGAATTTCTTTATTTGTGAAAGAGCATCTAAATGTAAATTTTCATATCTGTCACACACATGGTTTTTAAAATATTCCTGAGTCTTGGTAAGAGTTGTACGGCAGCAACCTGAACCTGTCCAAATTTTTGAAATCGGTAACAGTCGAATTTCTGTAATTGGGCAAGAGTATCTAAATGTAAGTTTTTATGCCTGTAACACAATTGGTTTTTGAAATATTCCTGAAACGTACGTGCTAGTAGTTGTACGGCAGCAACCCGAACCTGTCCAAATTTTTGAAATCGGTAACAGTCGAATTTCTGTATTTGTGAAAGAGTATCTAAGGGTAAGTTGTTATGCCTGTAACACAATTGGTTTTTGAAATATTCCTGAAATGTACGTGCTAGTAGTTGTACGGCAGCAACCCGAACCAGTCCAAATTTTTGAAATCGGTAACAGTCGAATTTCTGTATTTATGCAAGAGTATCTAAGTGTAAGTTTTTATGCCTGTAACACAATTGGTTTTTGAAATATTCCTGAAACGTACGTGCTAGGAGTTGTACGGCAGCAACCCGAACCAGTCCAATTTTTCGAAATCGGTAAAAGTCGAATTTCTTTATTTGTGAAAGAGTATCTAAATGTAAGTTTTTATGCCTGTAACACAATTGGTTTTTAAAATATTCCTGAAACGTACGTGCTAGGAGTTGTACAACAGCAACCCGAACCAGTCCAATTTTTCGAAATCGGTAAAAGTCGAATTTCTTTATTTGTGAAAGAGTATCTAAATGTAAGTTTTTATGCCTGTAACACAATTGGTTTTTGAAATATTCCTGAAACGTACGTGCTAGGAGTTGTACGGCAGCAACCCGAACCAGTCCAAATTTTCGAAATCGGTAACGGTCGAATTTCTTTATTTGTGAAAGAGTATCTAAGGGTAAGTTGTTATGCCTGTAACACAATTGGTTTTTAAAATATTCCTGAAACGTACGTGCTAGGAGTTGTACGGCAGCAACCCGAACCAGTCCAAATTTTTGAAATCGGTAACAGTCGAATTTCTGTATTTGTGCAAGAGTATCTAAGTGTAAGTTTTTATGCCTGTAACACAATTGGTTTTTGAAATATTCCTGAAACGTACGTGCTAGGAGTTGCACGGCAGCAACCCGAACCAGTCCAAATTTTCGAAATCGGTAACAGTCGAATTTCTTTATTTTGGAAAGAGCATCTAAATGTAAATTTTCATATCTGTCACACACATGGTTTTTAAGATATTCCTGAAACGTACGTGCTAGGAGTTGTACGGCAGCAACCCGAACCTGTCCAAATTTTTGAAATCGGTAACAGTCGAATTTCTGTATTTGTGCAAGAGTATCTAAATGTAAGTTTTTATGCGTGTAACACAATTGGTTTTTTAAATATTCCTGAAACGTACGTGCTAGGAGTTGTACGGCAGCAACCCGAACCAGTCCAAATTTTCGAAATCGGTAGCAGTCGAATTTCTTTATTTTGGAAAGAGCATCTAAATGTAAATTTTCATATCTGTCACACACATGGTTTTTAAAATATTCCTGAAACGTACGTGCTATGAGTTGTACGGCAGCAACCCGAACCTGTCCAAATTTTTGAAATCGGTAACAGTCGAATTTCTGTATTTGTGCAAGAGTATCTAAATGTAAGTTTTTATGCCTGTAACACAATTGGTTTTTAAAATAGTCCTGGGACCAACGTGCTAGGAGTTGTACGGCAGCAACCCGAACCAGTCCAAATTTTTTAATTCGGTAACAGTCGAATTTCTTTAATTGTGAAAGAGTATTTAAGTGTAAGTTTTCATGCCTGTAACACAATTGGTTTTTGTAATAGTCCCGGGACGTACGTTCTGGGAGTTGTACGGCAGCAACCCGAACCAGTCCAAATTTTCGAAATCGGTAACAGTCGAATTTCTGTATTTGTGAAAGAGTATCTAAGTGTAAGTTTTTATGCCTATAACACAATTGGTTTTTGAAATAGTCCTGGGACGTACGTGCTAGGAGTTGTACGGCAGCAACCCGAACCAGTCCAAATTTGTTAATTCAGTAACAGTCGAATTTCTTTATTTGTGAAAGAGTATCTAAGTGTAAGTTTTTATGCCTATAACACAATTGGTTTTTTAAATAGTCCTGGGACGTACGATCTAGGAGTTGTACGGCAGCAACCCGAACCATTCCAATATTCGAAATCGGTAACAGTCGAATTTCTTTATTTGTGAAAGAGTATCTAAGTGTAAGTTTTTATGCCTATAACACAATTGGTTTTTGAAATAGTCCTGGGACCAACGTGCTCGGAGTTGTACGGCAGCAACCCGAACCAGTCCAAATTTTTTAATTCGGTAACAGTCGAATTTCTTTATTTGTGAAAGAGTATTTAAGTGTAAGTTTTCATGCCTGTAACACAATTGGTTTTTGTAATAGTCCCGGGACGTACGTTCTGGGACTTGTACGGCAGCAACCCGAACCAGTCCAAATTTTCGAAATCGGTAACAGTCGAATTTCTTTATTTGTGAAAGAGAATCTAAATGTAAATTTTCATATCTGTCACACACATGGTTTTTAAAAGATTCCTGAGTCTTGGTAAGAGTTGTACGGCAGCAACCCGAACCTGTCATCTGATGGCTTTGTAAAGTACCGCGTTATTTGCATACCGGTACCATGAATAACTGTGCAAAATTTCAGAACTCTATCTTTAAAACTGTGGGCGTGTATAGCGAACAAACAAACAAACAAATCAACAAACAAACAAACAAACAAACTTTCCCTTTTATAAGTATAGACTAGCAAAGTTACCCGACGTTGTCCGGGTCGACCACAAAATGAATCGAATTTATTTAAATAAAGTTTGATTTATGAATCGAATTGAAAAAAATTGGTTTATCAAAAATATTCTAATATTTTTTTTCACTACGATAAAAAAATATCAACAATACTCCAACTTAAGCTATACTTATATTAAAATTATTTCTTTGTAAACAATATTTTGGTGATCTTTCTTTGATGAAGTATAAGCAAATACTTTCCTTGCTGTTGAGGTATTCTTGAAATTAAGAAATGTTCGTTTTTTCCACAATCAATTGGAATTTGTACTTAAATGAAATTAGGATGCCAAGTTCTTATTCTTAATCTAGTACCGTAGTTTTAGCTTCTTCAAGTTTCGTAGAGGAACAACAACTTCATTTTCATCGATAACTGTATCTATCGATTTGTACACATGGACCCTCTGGAACACTCTGCAGTATTTTCTGATTAATAAAACGAATCGTCACATTTTTGTGGCTAATTTACATAGCCACTTCACATAGTCATGTAAAAATTTTATACTGATTCCTAAATTCGAAAATACTTTTTCAGGACAATACATGTTTTTTTATTTTTCATAGAATACCTATGAATAAATTTTCAAGTCTGTAACACAATTTTTTTTTTGAAACATTTCTGATAGAGTATGTAAGTGTAAATTTTCATGCCTGTAACACTATTGGTTTTTATTCCTGAGACATACATGCTAAGAGTTGTACGGCACCAACCCGAACCTGTCCAAATTTTTGAAATCGGTAACAGTCGAATTTCTGTATTTGTGAAAGAGCATCTAAATGTAAATTTTCATATCTGTCACACACATGGTTTTTAAAATATTCCTGAGTCTTGGTAAGAGTTGTACGGCAGCAACCCGAACCTGTCCAAATTTTTGAAATCGGTAACAGTCGAATTTCTGTATTTGTGCAAGAGTATCTAAATGTAAGTTTTTATGCCTGTAACACAATTGGTTTTTGAAATATTCCTGAAACGTACGTGCTAGTAGTTGTACGGCAGCAACCCGAACCAGTCCAAATTTTTGAAATCGGTAACAGTCGAATTTCTTTATTTGTGAAAGAGTATCTAAATGTAAGTTTTTATGCCTGTAACACAATTGGTTTTTAAAATATTCCTGAAACGTACGTGCTAGGAGTTCTACGGTAACAACCCGAACCAGTCCAAATTTTCGAAATCGGTAACAGTCGAATTTCTTTATTTGTGAAAGAGCATCTAAATGTAAATTTTCATAACTGTCACACACATGGTTTTTAAAATATTCCTGAAACGTACGTGCTAGGAGTTGTACGGCAGCAACCCGAACCAGTCCAAATTTTTGAAATCGGTAACAGTCGAATTTCTTTATTTGTGAAAGAGCATCTAAATGTAAATTTTCATATCTGTCACACACATGGTTTTTAAAATATTCCTGAGTCTTGGTAAGAGTTGTACGGCAGCAACCCGAACCTGTCCAAATTTTTGAAATCGGTAACAGTCGAATTTCTGTATTTGTGCAAGAGTACCTAAATGTAAATTTTCATATCTGTCACACACATGGTTTTTAAAATATTCCTGAAACGTACGTGCTAGGAGTTGTACGGCAGCAACCCGAACCTGTCCATATTTTTGAAATCGGTAACAGTCGAATTTCTGTATTTATGCAAGAGTATCTAAGTGTAAGTTTTTATGCCTGTAACACAATTTTTTTTTTGAAACATTTCTGATAGAGTATGTAAGTGTAAATTTTCATGCCTGTAACACTATTGGTTTTTATTCCTGAGACATACATGCTAAGAGTTGTACGGCAGCAACCCGAATCTGCCCAAATTTTTGAAAACGGTAACAGTCGAATTTCTTTATTTGTGAAAGAGCATCTAAATGTAAATTTTCATATCTGTCACACACATGGTTTTTAAAATATTCCTGAGTCTTGGTAAGAGTTGTACGGCAGCAACCCGAACCTGTCCAAATTTGTGAAATCGGTAACAGTCGAATTTCTGTATTTGTGCAAGAGTATCTAAATGTAAATTTTCATATCTGTCACACACATGGTTTTTAAAATATTCCTGAAACGTACGTGCTAGGAGTTGTACGGCAGCAACCCGAACCAGTCCAAATTTTTGAAATCGGTAACAGTCAAATTTCTTTATTTGTGAAAGAGTATCTAAATGTAAGTTTTTATGCCTGTAACACAATTGGTTTTTAAAATATTCCTGAAACGTACGTGCTAGGAGTTCTACGGTAACAACCCGAACCAGTCCAAATTTTCGAAATCGGTAACAGTCGAATTTCTTTATTTGTGAAAGAGTATCTAAATGTAAGTTTTTATGCCTGTAACACAATTGGTTTTTAAAATATTCCTGAAACGTACGTGCTAGGAGTTCTACGGTAACAACCCGAACCAGTCCAAATTTTCGAAATCGGTAACAGTCGAATTTCTTTATTTGTGAAAGAGCATCTAAATGTAAATTTTCATAACTGTCACACACATGGTTTTTAAAATATTCCTGAAACGTACGTGCTAGGAGTTGTACGGCAGCAATCCGAACCAGTCCAAATTTTTGAAATCGGTAACAGTCGAATTTCTTTATTTGTGAAAGAGCATCTAAATGTAAATTTTCATATCTGTCACACACATGGTTTTTAAAATATTCCTGAGTCTTGGTAAGAGTTGTACGGCAGCAACCCGAACCTGTCCAAATTTTTGAAATCGGTAACAGTCGAATTTCTGTATTTGTGCAAGAGTATCTAAATGTAAATTTTCATATCTGTCACACACATGGTTTTTAAAATATTCCTGAAACGTACGTGCTAGGAGTTGTACGGCAGCAACCCGAACCAGTCCAAATTTTTGAAATCGGTAACAGTCGAATTTCTTTATTTGAGAAAGAGCATCTAAATGTAAATTTTCATATCTGTCACACACATGGTTTTTAAAATATTCCTGAGTCTTGGTAAGAGTTGTACGGCAGCAACCCGAACCTGTCCAAATTTTTGAAATCGGTAACAGTCGAATTTCTGTATTTGTGCAAGAGTATCTAAATGTAAATTTTCATATCTGTCACACACATGGTTTTTAAAATATTCCTGAAACGTACGTGCTAGGATTTGTACGGCAGCAACCCGAACCTGTCCAAATTTTTGAAATCGGTAACAGTCGAATTTCTGTATTTGTGAAAGAGCAGCTAAATGTAAATTTTCATATCTGTCACACACATGGTTTTTAAAATATTCCTGAGTCTTGGTAAGAGTTGTACGGCAGCAACCCGAACCTGTCCAAATTTTTGAAATCGGTAACAGTCGAATTTCTGTATTTGTGCAAGAGTATCTAAATGTAAGTTTTTATGCCTGTAACACAATTGGTTTTTGAAATATTCCTGAAACGTACGTGCTAGTAGTTGTACGGCAGCAACCCGAACCAGTCCAAATTTTTGAAATCGGTAACAGTCGAATTTCTTTATTTGTGAAAGAGTATCTAAATGAAAGTTTTTATGCCTGTAACACAATTGGTTTTTAAAATATTCCTGAAACGTACGTGCTAGGAGTTCTACGGTAACAACCCGAACCAGTCCAAATTTTCGAAATCGGTAACAGTCGAATTTCTTTATTTGTGAAAGAGCATCTAAATGTAAATTTTCATAACTGTCACACACATGGTTTTTAAAATATTCCTGAAACGTACGTGCTAGGAGTTGTACGGCAGCAACCCGAACCAGTCCAAATTTTTGAAATCGGTAACAGTCGAATTTCTTTATTTGTGAAAGAGCATCGAAATGTAAATTTTCATATCTGTCACACACATGGTTTTTAAAATATTCCTGAGTCTTGGTAAGAGTTGTACGGCAGCAACCCGAACCTGTCCAAATTTTTGAAATCGGTAACAGTCGAATTTCTGTATTTGTGCAAGAGCATCTAAATGTAAATTTTCATATCTGTCACACACATGGTTTTTAAAATATTCCTGAGTCT
Organism: Argyra leucocephala; assembly: GCA_963942445.1. NCBI lineage: Eukaryota > Metazoa > Arthropoda > Insecta > Diptera > Dolichopodidae > Argyra > Argyra leucocephala. The sequence goes on along the minus strand of OZ012682.1, from coordinate 13,843,361 downwards.
TGGTAAGAGTTGTACGGCAGCAACCCGAACCTGTCCAAATTTTTGAAATCGGTAACAGTCGAATTTCTGTATTTGTGAAAGAGCATCTAAATGTAAATTTTCATATCTGTCACACACATGGTTTTTAAAATATTCCTGAGTCTTGGTTAGAGTTGTACGGCAGCAACCCGAACCTGTCCAAATTTTTGAAATCGGTAACAGTCGAATTTCTGTATTTGTGCAAGAGTATCTAAATGTAAATTTTCATATCTGTCACACACATGGTTTTTAAAATATTCCTGAAACGTACGTGCTAGGAGTTGTACGGCAGCAACCCGAACCAGTCCAAATTTTTGAAATCGGTAACAGTCGAATTTCTTTATTTGTGAAAGAGCATCTAAATGTAAATTTTCATATCTGTCACACACATGGTTTTTAAAATATTCCTGAGTCTTGGTAAGAGTTGTACGGCAGCAACCCGAACCTGTCCAAATTTTTGAAATCGGTAACAGTCGAATTTCTGTATTTGTGCAAGAGTATCTAAATGTAAATTTTCATATCTGTCACACACATGGTTTTTAAAATATTCCTGAAACGTACGTGCTAGGAGTTGTACGGCAGCAACCCGAACCAGTCCAAATTTTTGAAATCGGTAACAGTCGAATTTCTTTATTTGTGAAAGAGCATCTAAATGTAAATTTTCATATCTGTCACACACATGGTTTTTAAAATATTCCTGAGTCTTGGTTAGAGTTGTACGGCAGCAACCCGAACCTGTCCAAATTTTTGAAATCGGTAACAGTCGAATTTCTGTATTTGTGCAAGAGTATCTAAATGTAAATTTTCATATCTGTCACACACATGGTTTTTAAAATATTCCTGAAACGTACGTGCTAGGAGTTTGTACGGCAGCAACCCGAACCAGTCCAAATTTTTGAAATCGGTAACAGTCGAATTTCTTTATTTGTGAAAGAGCATCTAAATGTAAATTTTCATATCTGTCACACACATGGTTTTTAAAATATTCCTGAGTCTTGGTAAGAGTTGTACGGCAGCAACCCGAACCTGTCCAAATTTTTGAAATCGGTAACAGTCGAATTTCTGTATTTGTGCAAGAGTATCTAAATGTAAGTTTTTATGCCTGTAACACAATTGGTTTTTGATATATTCCTGCAACGTACGTGCTAGTAGTTGTACGGCAGCAACCCGAACCTGTCCAAATTTTTGAAATCGGTAACAGTCGAATTTCTGTATTTGTGCAAGAGTATCTAAATGTAAGTTTTTATGCCTGTAACGCAATTGGTTTTCAAAATATTCCTGAAACGTACGTGCTAGGAGTTCTACGGTAACAACCCGAACCAGTCCAAATTTTCGAAATCGGAAACAGTCGAATTTCTTTATTTTTGAAAGAGTATCTAAATGTAAGTTTTTATGCCTGTAACACAATTGGTTTTTAAAATATTCCTGAAACGTACGTGCTAGGAGTTCTACGGTAACAACCCGAACCAGTCCAAATTTTCGAAATCGGTAACAGTCGAATTTCTTTATTTGTGAAAGAGCATCTAAATGTAAATTTTCATATCTGTCACACACATGGTTTTTAAAATATTCCTGAAACGTACGTGCTAGGAGTTGTACGGCAGCAACCCGAACCTGTCCATATTTTTGAAATCGGTAACAGTCGAATTTCTGTATTTATGCAAGAGTATCTAAGTGTAAGTTTTTTTGCCTGTAACACACTTTTTTTTTTGAAACATTTCTGATAGAGTATGTAAGTGTAAATTTTCATGCCTTTAACACTATTGGTTTTTATTCCTGAGACATACATGCTAAGAGTTGTACGGCAGCAACCCGAATCTGCCCAAATTTTTGAAAACGGTAACAGTCGAATTTCTTTATTTGTGAAAGAGCATCTAAATGTAAATTTTCATATATGTCACACACATGGTTTTTAAAATATTCCTGAGTCTTGGTAAGAGTTGTACGGCAGCAACCCGAACCTGTCCAAATTTTTGAAATCGGTAACAGTCGAATTTCTGTATTTGTGCAAGAGTATCTAAATGTAAGTTTTTATGCCTGTAACACAATTGGTTTTTGAAATATTCCTGAAACGTACGTGCTAGTAGTTGTACGGCAGCAACCCGAACCAGTCCACATTTTCGAAATCGGTAACAGTCGAATTTCTTTATTTTGGAAAGAGCATCTAAATGTAAATTTTCATATCTGTCACACACATGGTTTTTAAAATATTCCTGAGTCTTGGTAAGAGTTGTACGGCAGCAACCCGAACCTGTCCAAATTTTTGAAATCGGTAACAGTCGAATTTCTGGATTTGTGCAAGAGTATCTAAATGTAAATTTTCATAACTGTCACACACATGGTTTTTAAAATATTCCTGAAACGTACGTGCTAGGAGTTGTACGGCAGCAACCCGAACCAGTCCAAATTTTTGAAATCGGTAACAGTCGAATTTCTGTATTTGTGCAAGAGTATCTAAATGTAAATTTTCATAACTGTGACACACATGGTTTTTAAAATATTCCTGAAACGTACGTGCTAGGAGTTGTACGGCAGCAACCCGAACCAGTCCAAATTTTCGAAATCGGTAACAGTCGAATTTCTTTATTTGTGGAAGAGCATCTAAATGTAAATTTTCATAACTGTCACACACATGGTTTTTAAAATATTCCTGAAACGTACGTGCTAGGAGTTGTACGGCAGCAACCCGAACCAGTCCAAATTTTTGAAATCGGTAACAGTCGAATTTCTTTATTTGTGAAAGAGCATCTAAATGTAAATTTTCATATCTGTCACACACATGGTTTTTAAAATATTCCTGAGTCTTGGTAAGAGTTGTACGGCAGCAACCCGAACCTGTCCAAATTTTTGAAATCGGTAACAGTCGAAATTCTGTATTTGTGCAAGAGTATCTAAATGTAAATTTTCATAACTGTCACACACATGGTTTTTAAAATATTCCTGAAACGTACGTGCTAGGAGTTGTACGGCAGCAACCCGAACCAGTCCAAATTTTTGAAATCGGTAACAGTCGAATTTCTTTATTTCTGAAAGAGCATCTAAATGTAAATTTTCATATCTGTCACACACATGGTTTTTAAAATATTCCTGAGTCTTGGTAAGAGTTGTACGGCAGCAACCCGAACCTGTCCAAATTTTTGAAATCGGTAACAGTCGAATTTCTGTATTTGTGCAAGAGTATCTAAATGTAAGTTTTTATGCCTGTAACACAATTGGTTTTTGAAATATTCCTGCAACTTACGTGCTAGTAGTTGTACGGCAGCAACCCGAACCTGTCCAAATTTTTGAAATCGGTAACAGTCGAATTTCTGTATTTGTGCAAGAGTATCTAAATGTAAGTTTTTATGCCTGTAACGCAATTGGTTTTTGAAATATTCCTGAAACGTACGTGCTAGTAGTTGTACGGCAGCAACCCGAACCAGTCCACATTTTCGAAATCGGTAACAGTCGAATTTCTTTATTTTGGAAAGAGCATCTAAATGAAAATTTTCATATCTGTCACACACATGGTTTTTAAAATATTCCTGAGTCTTGGTAAGAGTTGTACGGCAGCAACCCGAACCTGTCCAAATTTTTGAAATCGGTAACAGTCGAATTTCTGTATTTGTGCAAGAGTATCTAAATGTAAATTTTCATAACTGTCACACACATGGTTTTTAAAATATTCCTGAAACGTACGTGCTAGGAGTTGTACGGCAGCAACCCGAACCAGTCCAAATTTTCGAAATCGGTAACAGTCGAATTTCTTTATTTGTGAAAGAGCATCTAAATGTAAATTTTCATAACTGTCACACACATGGTTTTTAAAATATTCCTGAAACGTACGTGCTAGGAGTTGTACGGCAGCAACCCGAACCAGTCCAAATTTTTGAAATCGGTAACAGTCGAATTTCTTTATTTGTGAAAGAGCATCTAAATGTAAATTTTCATATCTGTCACACACATGGTTTTTAAAATATTCCTGAGTCTTGGTAAGAGTTGTACGGCAGCAACCCGAGCCTGTCCAAATTTTTGAAATCGGTAACAGTCGAAATTCTGTATTTGTGCAAGAGTATCTAAATGTAAATTTTCATAACTGTCACACACATGGTTTTTAAAATATTCCTGAAACGTACGTGCTAGGAGTTGTACGGCAGCAACCCGAACCAGTCCAAATTTTTGAAATCGGTAACAGTCGAATTTCTTTATTTGTGAAAGAGCATCTAAATGTAAATTTTCATATCTGTCACACACATGGTTTTTAAAATATTCGTGAGTCTTGGTAAGAGTTGTACGGCAGCAACCCGAACCTGTCCAAATTTTTGAAATCGGTAACAGTCGAATTTCTGTATTTGTGCAAGAGTATCTAAATGTAAGTTTTTATGCCTGTAACACAATTGGTTTTTGAAATATTCCTGCAACGTACGTGCTAGTAGTTGTACGGCAGCAACCCGAACCTGTCCAAATTTTTGAAATCGGTAACAGTCGAATTTCTGTATTTGTGCAAGAGTATCTAAATGTAAGTTTTTATGCCTGTAACGCAATTGGTTTTCAAAATATTCCTGAAACGTACGTGCTAGGAGTTCTACGGTAACAACCCGAACCAGTCCAAATTTTCGAAATCGGTAACAGTCGAATTTCTTTATTTGTGAAAGAGTATCTAAATGTAAGTTTTTATGCCTGTAATGCAATTGGTTTTCAAAATATTCCTGAAACGTACGTGCTAGGAGTTCTACGGTAACAACCCGAACCAGTCCAAATTTTCGAAATCGGTAACAGTCGAATTTCTTTATTTGTGAAAGAGCATCTAAATGTAAATTTTCATATCTGTCACACACATGGTTTTTAAAATATTCCTGAAACGTACGTGCTAGGAGTTGTACGGCAGCAACCCGAACCTGTCCATATTTTTGAAATCGGTAACAGTCGAATTTCTGTATTTATGCAAGAGTATCTAAGTGTAAGTTTTTATGTCTGTAACACAATTTTTTTTTTGAAACATTTCTGATAGAGTATGTAAGTGTAAATTTTCATGCCTGTAACACTATTGGTTTTTATTCCTGAGACATACATGCTAAGAGTTGTACGGCAGCAACCCGAATCTGCCCAAATTTTTGAAAACGGTAACAGTCGAATTTCTTTATTTGTGAAAGAGCATCTAAATGTAAATTTTCATATCTGTCACACACATGGTTTTTAAAATATTCCTGAGTCTTGGTAAGAGTTGTACGGCAGCAACCCGAACCTGTCCAAATTTTTGAAATCGGTAACAGTCGAATTTCTGTATTTGTGCAAGAGTATCTAAATGTAAGTTTTTATGCCTGTAACACAATTGGTTTTTGAAATATTCCTGAAACGTACGTGCTAGTAGTTGTACGGCAGCAACCCGAACCTGTCCAAATTTTTGAAATCGGTAACAGTCGAATTTCTGTATTTGTGCAAGAGTATCTAAATGTAAGTTTTTATGCCTGTAACACAATTGGTTTTTGAAAAATTCCTGAAACGTACGTGCTAGGAGTTGTACGGCAGCAACCCGAACCAGTCCATATTTTTGAAATCGGTAATAGTCGAATTTCTGTATTTATGCAAGAGTATCTAAGTGTAAGTTTTTATGCCTGTAACACAATTGGTTTTTGAAATATTCCTGCAACGTACGTGCTAGTAGTTGTACGGCAGCAACCCGAACCTGTCCAAATTTTTGAAATCGGTAACAGTCGAATTTCTGTATTTGTGCAAGAGTATCTAAATGTAAGTTTTTATGCCAAATTTTTGAAATCGGTAACACTCGAATTTCTTTATTTGTGAAAGAGCATCTAAATGTAAATTTTCATATCTGTCACACACATGGTTTTTAAAATATTCCTGAAACGTACGTGCTAGGATTTGTACGGCAGCAACCCGAACCAGTCCAAATTTTTGAAATCGGTAACAGTCGAATTTCTTTATTTGTGAAAGAGCATCTAAATGTAAACTTTTATGCCTGTAACACAATTGGTTTTTGAAATATTCCTGCAACGTACGTGCTAGTAGTTGTACGGCAGCAACCCGAACCTGTCCAAATTTTTGAAATCGGTAACAGTCGAATTTCTGTATTTGTGCAAGAGTATCTAAATGTAAGTTTTTATGCCTGTAACGCAATTTGTTTTCAAAATATTCCTGAAACGTACGTGCTAGGAGTTCTACGGTAACAACCCGAACCAGTCCAAATTTTCGAAATCGTTAACAGTCGAATTTCTTTATTTGTGGAAGAGCATCTAAATGTAAATTTTCATAACTGTCACACACATGGTTTTTAAAATATTCCTGAAACGTACGTGCTAGGAGTTGTACGGCAGCAACCCGAACCAGTCCAAATTTTTGAAATCGGTAACAGTCGAATTTCTTTATTTGTGAAAGAGCATCTAAATGTAAATTTTCATAACTGTCACACACATGGTTTTTAAAATATTCCTGAGTCTTGGTAAGAGTTGTACGGCAGCAACCCGAACCTGTCCAAATTTTTGAAATCGGTAACAGTCGAATTTCTGTATTTGTGCAAGAGTATCTAAATGTAAGCTTTTATGCCTGTAACACAATTGGTTTTTGAAATATTCCTGCAACGTACGTGCTAGTAGTTGTACGGCAGCAACCCGAACCTGTCCAAATTTTTGAAATCGGTAACAGTCGAATTTCTGTATTTGTGCAAGAGTATCTAAATGTAAGTTTTTATGCCTGTAACGCAATTTGTTTTCAAAATATTCCTGAAACGTACGTGCTAGGAGTTCTACGGTAACAACCCGAACCAGTCCAAATTTTCGAAATCGTTAACAGTCGAATTTCTTTATTTGTGGAAGAGCATCTAAATGTAAATTTTCATAAGTCACACACATGGTTTTTAAAATATTCCTGAAACGTACGTGCTAGGAGTTGTACGGCAGCAACCCGAACCAGTCCAAATTTTTGAAATCGGTAACAGTCGAATTTCTTTATTTGTGAAAGAGCATCTAAATGTAAATTTTCATATCTGTCACACACATGGTTTTTAAAATATTCCTGAGTCTTGGTAAGAGTTGTACGGCAGCAACCCGAACCTGTCCAAATTTTTGAAATCGGTAACAGTCGAATTTCTGTATTTGTGCAAGAGTATCTAAATGTAAATTTTCATAACTGTCACACACATGGTTTTTAAAATATTCCTGAAACGTACGTGCTAGGAGTTGTACGGCAGCAACCCGAACCAGTCCAAATTTTTGAAATCGGTAACAGTCGAATTTCTTTATTTGTGAAAGAGCATCTAAATGTAAATTTTCATATCTGTCACACACATGGTTTTTAAAATATTCCTGAGTCTTGGTAAGAGTTGTACGGCAGCAACCCGAACCTGTCCAAATTTTTGAAATCGGTAACAGTCTAATTTCTGTATTTGTGCAAGAGTATCTAAATGTAAGTTTTTATGCCTGTAACACAATTGGTTTTTGAAATATTCCTGCAACGTACGTGCTAGTAGTTGTACGGCAGCAACCCGAACCTGTCCAAATTTTTGAAATCGGTAACAGTCGAATTTCTGTATTTGTGCAAGAGTATCTAAATGTAAGTTTTTATGCCTGTAACGCAATTGGTTTTTGAAATATTCCTGAAACGTACGTGCTAGTAGTTGTACGGCAGCAACCCGAACCAGTCCACATTTTCGAAATCGGTAACAGTCGAATTTCTTTATTTGTGAAAGAGCATCTAAATGTAAATTTTCATATCTGTCACACACATGGTTTTTAAAATATTCCTGAGTCTTGGTAAGAGTTGTACGGCAGCAACCTGAACCTGTCCAAATTTGTGAAATCGGTAACAGTCGAATTTCTGTATTTGTGCAAGAGTATCTAAATGTAAGTTTTTATGCCTGTAACGCAATTGGTTTTCAAAATATTCCTGAAACGTACGTGCTAGGAGTTCTACGGTAACAACCCGAACCAGTCCAAATTTTCGAAATCGGTAACAGTCGAATTTCTTTATTTGTGAAAGAGTATCTAAATGTAAGTTTTTATGCCTGTAACGCAATTGGTTTTCAAAATATTCCTGAAACGTACGTGCTAGGAGTTCTACGGTAACAACCCGAACCTGTCCAAATTTTTGAAATCGGTAACAGTCGAATTTCTGTATTTGTGCAAGAGTATCTAAATGTAAGTTTTTATGCCTGTAACGCAATTGGTTTTCAAAATATTCCTGAAACGTACGTGCTAGGAGTTCTACGGTAACAACCCGAACCAGGCCAAATTTTTGAAATCGGTAACAGTCGAATTTCTTTATTTGTGAAAGAGTATCTAAATGTAAGTTTTTATGCCTGTAACGCAATTGGTTTTCAAAATATTCCTGAAACGTACGTGCTAGGAGTTCTACGGTAACAACCCGAACCAGTCCAAATTTTCGAAATCGGTAACAGTCGAATTTCTTTATTTGTGAAAGAGCATCTAAATGTAAATTTTCATATCTGTCACACACATGGTTTTTAAAATATTCCTGAAACGTACGTGCTAGGAGTTGTACGGCAGCAACCCGAACCTGTCCATATTTTTGAAATCGGTAACAGTCGAATTTCTGTATTTATGCAAGAGTATCTAAGTGTAAGTTTTTATGTCTGTAACACAATTTTTTTTTTGAAACATTTCTGATAGAGTATGTAAGTGTAAATTTTCATGCCTGTAACACTATTGGTTTTTATTCCTGAGACATACATGCTAAGAGTTGTACGGCAGCAACCCGAATCTGCCCAAATTTTTGAAAACGGTAACAGTCGAATTTCTTTATTTGTGAAAGAGCATCTAAATGTAAATTTTCATATCTGTCACACACATGGTTTTTAAAATATTCCTGAGTCTTGGTAAGAGTTGTACGGCAGCAACCCGAACCTGTCCAAATTTTTGAAATCGGTAACAGTCGAATTTCTGTATTTGTGCAAGAGTATCTAAATGTAAGTTTTTATGCCTGTAACACAATTGGTTTTTGAAATATTCCTGAAACGTACGTGCTAGTAGTTGTACGGCAGCAACCCGAACCTGTCCAAATTTTTGAAATCGGTAACAGTCGAATTTCTGTATTTGTGCAAGAGTATCTAAATGTAAGTTTTTATGCCTGTAACACAATTGGTTTTTGAAATATTCCTGAAACGTACGTGCTAGGAGTTGTACGGCAGCAACCCGAACCAGTCCATATTTTTGAAATCGGTAATAGTCGAATTTCTGTATTTATGCAAGAGTATCTAAGTGTAAGTTTTTATGCCTGTAACACAATTGGTTTTTGAAATATTCCTGCAACGTACGTGCTAGTAGTTGTACGGCAGCAACCCGAACCTGTCCATATTTTTGAAATCGGTAACAGTCGAATTTCTGTATTTATGCAAGAGTATCTAAGTGTAAGTTTTTATGTCTGTAACACAATTTTTTTTTTGAAACATTTCTGATAGAGTATGTAAGTGTAAATTTTCATGCCTGTAACACTATTGGTTTTTATTCCTGAGACATACATGCTAAGAGTTGTACGGCAGCAACCCGAATCTGCCCAAATTTTTGAAAACGGTAACAGTCGAATTTCTTTATTTGTGAAAGAGCATCTAAATGTAAATTTTCATATCTGTCACACACATGGTTTTTAAAATATTCCTGAGTCTTGGTAAGAGTTGTACGGCAGCAACCCGAACCTATCCAAATTTTTGAAATCGGTAACAGTCGAATTTCTGTATTTGTGCAAGAGTATCTAAATGTAAGTTTTTATGCCTGTAACACAATTGGTTTTTGAAATATTCCTGAAACGTACGTGCTAGTAGTTGTACGGCAGCAACCCGAACCTGTCCAAATTTTTGAAATCGGTAACAGTCGAATTTCTGTATTTGTGCAAGAGTATCTAAATGTAAGTTTTTATGCCTGTAACACAATTGGTTTTTGAAATATTCCTGAAACGTACGTGCTAGGAGTTGTACGGCAGCAACCCGAACCAGTCCATATTTTTGAAATCGGTAATAGTCGAATTTCTGTATTTATGCAAGAGTATCTAAGTGTAAGTTTTTATGCCTGTAACACAATTGGTTTTTGAAATATTCCTGCAACGTACGTGCTAGTAGTTGTACGGCAGCAACCCGAACCTGTCCAAATTTTTGAAATCGGTAACAGTCGAATTTCTGTATTTGTGCAAGAGTATCTAAATGTAAGTTTTTATGCCAAATTTTTGAAATCGGTAACACTCGAATTTCTTTATTTGTGAAAGAGCATCTAAATGTAAATTTTCATATCTGTCACACACATGGTTTTTAAAATATTCCTGAGTCTTGGTAAGAGTTGTACGGCAGCAACCCGAACCTGTCCAAATTTTTTAAATCGGTAACAGTCGAATTTCTGTATTTGTGCAAGAGTATCTAAATGTAAGCTTTTATGCCTGTAACACAATTGGTTTTTGAAATATTCCTGCAACGTACGTGCTAGTAGTTGTACGGCAGCAACCCGAACCTGTCCAAATTTTTGAAATCGGTAACAGTCGAATTTCTGTATTTGTGCAAGAGTATCTAAATGTAAGTTTTTATGCCTGTAACGCAATTTGTTTTCAAAATATTCCTGAAACGTACGTGCTAGGAGTTCTACGGTAACAACCCGAACCAGTCCAAATTTTCGAAATCGTTAACAGTCGAATTTCTTTATTTGTGGAAGAGCATCTAAATGTAAATTTTCATAACTGTCACACACATGGTTTTTAAAATATTCCTGAAACGTACGTGCTAGGAGTTGTACGGCAGCAACCCGAACCAGTCCAAATTTTTGAAATCGGTAACAGTCGAATTTCTTTATTTGTGAAAGAGCATCTAAATGTAAATTTTCATATCTGTCACACACATGGTTTTTAAAATATTCCTGAGTCTTGGTAAGAGTTGTACGGCAGCAACCCGAACCTGTCCAAATTTTTGAAATCGGTAACAGTCGAATTTCTGAATTTGTGCAAGAGTATCTAAATGTAAATTTTCATAACTGTCACACACATGGTTTTTAAAATATTCCTGAAACGTACGTGCTAGGAGTTGTACGGCAGCAACCCGAACCAGTCCAAATTTTTGAAATCGGTAACAGTCGAATTTCTTTATTTGTGAAGGAGCATCTAAATGTAAATTTTCATATCTGTCACACACATGGTTTTTAAAATATTCCTGAGTCTTGGTAAGAGTTGTACGGCAGCAACCCGAACCTGTCCAAATTTTTGAAATCGGTAACAGTCGAATTTCTGTATTTGTGCAAGAGTATCTAAATGTAAGTTTTTCTGCCTGTAACACAATTGGTTTTTGAAATATTCCTGCAACGTACGTGCTAGTAGTTGTACGGCAGCAACCCGAACCTGTCCAAATTTTTGATATCGGTAATAGTCGAATTTCTGTATTTGTGCAAGAGTATCTAAATGTAAGTTTTTATGCCTGTAACGCAATTGGTTTTTGAAATATTCCTGAAACGTACGTGCTAGTAGTTGTACGGCAGCAACCCGAACCAGTCCACATTTTCGAAATCGGTAACAGTCGAATTTCTTTATTTTGGAAAGAGCATCTAAATGAAAATTTTCATATCTGTCACACACATGGTTTTTAAAATATTCCTGAGTCTTGGTAAGAGTTGTACGGCAGCAACCCGAACCTGTCCAAATTTTTGAAATCGGTAACAGTCGAATTTCTGTATTTGTGCAAGAGTATCTAAATGTGAATTTTCATAACTGTCACAAACATGGTTTTTAAAATATTCCTGAAACGTACGTGCTAGGAGTTGTACGGCAGCAACCCGAACCAGTCCAAATTTTCGAAATCGGTAACAGTCGAATTTCTTTATTTGTGAAAGAGCATCTAAATGTAAATTTTCATAACTGTCACACACATGGTTTTTAAAATATTCCTGAAACGTACGTGCTAGGAGTTGTACGGCAGCAACCCGAACCAGTCCAAATTTTTGAAATCGGTAACAGTCGAATTTCTTTATTTGTGAAAGAGCATCTAAATGTAAATTTTCATATCTGTCACACACATGGTTTTTAAAATATTCCTGAGTCTTGGTAAGAGTTGTACGGCAGCAACCCGAACCTGTCCAAATTTTTGAAATCGGTAACAGTCGAATTTCTGTATTTGTGCAAGAGTATCTAAATGTAAATTTTCATAACTGTCACACACATGGTTTTTAAAATATTCCTGAAACGTACGTGCTAGGAGTTGTACGGCAGCAACCCGAACCAGTCCAAATTTTTGAAATCGGTAACAGTCGAATTTCTTTATTTGTGAAAGAGCATCTAAATGTAAATTTTCATATCTGTCACACACATGGTTTTTAAAATATTCCTGAGTCTTGGTAAGAGTTGTACGGCAGCAACCCGAACCTGTCCAAATTTTTGAAATCGGTAACAGTCGAATTTCTGTATTTGTGCAAGAGTATCTAAATGTAAGTTTTTATGCCTGTAACACAATTGGTTTTTGAAATATTCCTGCAACGTACGTGCTAGTAGTTGTACGGCAGCAACCCGAACCTGTCCAAATTTTTGAAATCGGTAACAGTCGAATTTCTGTATTTGTGCAAGAGTATCTAAATGTAAGTTTTTATGCCTGTAACGCAATTGGTTTTCAAAATATTCCTGAAACGTACGTGCTAGGAGTTCTACGGTAACAACCCAAACCAGTCCAAATTTTCGAAATCGGTAACAGTCGAATTTCTTTATTTGTGAAAGAGTATCTAAATGTAAGTTTTTATGCCTGTAACGCAATTGGTTTTCAAAATATTCCTGAAACGTACGTGCTAGGAGTTCTACGGTAACAACCCGAACCAGTCCAAATTTTCGAAATCGGTAACAGTCGAATTTCTTTATTTGTGAAAGAGCATCTAAATGTAAATTTTCATATCTGTCACACACATGGTTTTTAAAATATTCCTGAAACGTACGTGCTAGGAGTTGTACGGCAGCAACCCGAACCTGTCCATATTTTTGAAATCGGTAACAGTCGAATTTCTGTATTTATGCAAGAGTATCTAAGTGTAAGTTTTTATGTCTGTAACACAATTTTTTTTTTGAAACATTTCTGATAGAGTATGTAAGTGTAAATTTTCATGCCTGTAACACTATTGGTTTTTATTCCTGAGACATACATGCTAAGAGTTGTACGGCAGCAACCCGAATCTGCCCAAATTTTTGAAAACGGTAACAGTCGAATTTCTTTATTTGTGAAAGAGCATCTAAATGTAAATTTTCATATCTGTCACACACATGGTTTTTAAAATATTCCTGAGTCTTGGTAAGAGTTGTACGGCAGCAACCCGAACCTGTCCAAATTTTTGAAATCGGTAACAGTCGAATTTCTGTATTTGTGCAAGAGTATCTAAATGTAAGTTTTTATGCCTGTAACACAATTGGTTTTTGAAATATTCCTGAAACGTACGTGCTAGTAGTTGTACGGCAGCAACCCGAACCTGTCCAAATTTTTGAAATCGGTAACAGTCGAATTTCTGTATTTGTGCAAGAGTATCTAAATGTAAGTTTTTATGCCTGTAACACAATTGGTTTTTGAAATATTCCTGAAACGTACGTGCTAGGAGTTGTACGGCAGCAACCCGAACCAGTCCATATTTTTGAAATCGGTAACAGTCGAATTTCTGTATTTATGCAAGAGTATCTAAGTGTAAGTTTTTATGCCTGTAACACAATTTTTTTTTTGAAACATTTCTGATAGAGTATGTAAGTGTAAATTTTCATGCCTGTAACACTATTGGTTTTTATTCCTGAGACATACATGCTAAGAGTTGTACGGCAGCAACCCGAATCTGCCCAAATTTTTGAAATCGGTAACAGTCGAATTTCTGTATTTGAGAAAGAGTATCTAAGGGTAAGTTGTTATGCCTGTAACACAATTGGTGTTTGAAATATTTCTGAAACGTACGTGCTAGTAGTTGTACGGCAGCAACCCGAACCAGTCCTAGTTTTTGAAATCGGTAACAGTCGAATTTCTGTATTTGTGCAAGAGTATCTAAATGTAAGTTTTTATGCCTGTAACACAATTGGTTTTTGAAATATTCCTGAAACGTACGTGCTAGGAGTTGTACGGCAGCAACCCGAACCAGTCCACATTTTCGAAATCGGTAACAATCGAATTTCTTTATTTTGGGAAGAGCATCTAAATGTAAATTTTCATATCTGTCACACACATGGTTTTTAAAATATTCCTGAAACGTACGTGCTAGGAGTTGTACGGCAGCAACCCGAACCTGTCCAAATTTTTGAAATCGGTAACAGTCGAATTTCTGTATTTATGCAAGAGTATCTAAGTGTAAGTTTTTATGCCTGTAACACAATTTTTTTTTTGAAACATTTCTGATAGAGTATGTAAGTGTAAATTTTCATGCCTGTAACACTATTGGTTTTTATTCCTGAGACATACATGCTAAGAGTTGTACGGCAGCAACCCGAATCTGCCCAAATTTTTGAAAACGGTAACAGTCGAATTTCTTTATTTGTGAAAGAGCATCTAAATGTAAATTTTCATATCTGTCACACACATGGTTTTTAAAATATTCCTGAGTCTTGGTAAGAGTTGTACGGCAGCAACCCGAACCTGTCCAAATTTTTGAAATCGGTAACAGTCGAATTTCTGTATTTGTGCAAGAGTATCTAAATGTAAGTTTTTATGCCTGTAACGCAATTGGTTTTCAAAATATTCCTGAAACGTACGTGCTAGGAGTTCTACGGTAACAACCCGAACCAGTCCTAATTTTTGAAATCGGTAACAGTCGAATTTCTGTATTTGTGCAAGAGTATTTAAATGTAAGTTTTTATGCCTGTAACACAATTGGTTTTTGAAATATTCCTGAAACGTACGTGCTAGGAGTTGTACGGCAGCAACCCGAACCAGTCCACATTTTCGAAATCGGTAACAGTCGAATTTCTTTATTTTGGAAAGAGCATCTAAATGTAAATTTTCATATCTGTCACACACATGGTTTTTAAAATATTCCTGAAATGTACGTGCTAGGAGTTGTACGGCAGCAACCCGAACCTGTCCAAATTTTTGAAATCGGTAACAGTCGAATTTCTGTATTTGTGCAAGAGTATCTAAATGTAAGTTTTTATGCCTGTAACACAATTGGTTTTTAAAATATTCCTGAAACGTTCGTGCTAGGAGTTGTACGGCAGCAACCCGAACCAGTCCAAATTTTTGAAATCAGTAACAGTCGAATTTCTGTATTTGTGAAAGAGTATCTAAGTGTAAGTTTTTATGCCTATAACACAATTGGTTTTTGAAATAGTCCTGAGACGTACGTGCTAGGAGTTGTACGGCAGCAACCCGAACCAGTCCAAATTTTTTAATTCAGTAACAGTCGAATTTCTTTATTTGTGAAAGACTATCTAAGTGTAAGTTTTTATGCCTATAACACAATTGGTTTTTTAAATAGTCCTGGGACGTACGATCTAGGAGTTGTACGGCAGCAACCCGAACCATTCCAATATTCGAAATCGGTAACAGTCGAATTCCTTTATTTGTGAAAGAGTATCTAAGTGTAAGTTTTTATGCCTATAACACAATTGGTTTTTGAAATAGTCCTGGGACGTACGTGCTAGGATTTGTACGGCAGCAACCCGAACCAGTCCAAATTTTTTAATTCGGTAACAGTCGAATTTCTTTATTTGTGAAAGAGTATTTAAGTGTAAGTTTTCATGCCTGTAACACAATTGGTTTTTGTAATAGTCCCGGGACGTACGTTCTGGGAGTTGTACGGCAGCAACCCGAACCAGTCCAAATTTTCGAAATCGGTAACAGTCGAATTTCTTTATTTGTGAAAGAGAATCTAAATGTAAATTTTAATATCTGTCACACACATGGTTTTTAAAATATTCCTGAGTCTTGGTAAGAGTTGTACGGCAGCAACCCGAACCTGTCATCTGATGGCTTTGTAAAGTACCGCGTTATTTGCATACCGGTACCATGAATAACTGTGCAAAATTTCAGAACTCTATCTTTAACACTGTGGGCGTGTATAGCGAACAAACAAACAAACAAATCAACAAACAAACAAACCAACAAACAAACAAACAAACTTTCCCTTTTATAAGTATAGATTATCCTTAATGAACCTCTAATATAATAGTTGTATGTAATACAAAAATGCGCACACAGTTGAAAAGTTTTTACTCCTATGATTTTATTATTCAGCAAATACATTATGCATATGTGAGATCTTATTAAAATAATAAACAGAAGCAAACAAATCACTTATTATAATTTACATTATATACTTGCAAATGAATCTATGTACATATGCCAAATAAAAACAAAAAAACAAATTCATATCAAATAAAAAATTATCTCTCCTCTCCATAATGAACTCTTAATATATAATAAGTTAGTTGTATATAAAACAATAAATTTTTTTAATCATATGGGTTTATTATTCACCAAATACATTATTCGTGAGTTATTATTAAAATAAAAAACAAACAAAAATATAAGAAAACAAAAAAAAAATACAAAAAAAATTCATTTGAATTCTTCATAATATGATGGGCAATTTCATCTTTACATAATAGAGTCAAAGTAGCTATCTATAACTATAATTGACAAGCATTTAAGGACCTGCGCAGTAGACACCTTTTCATTTTAACTCTCTTCTCCATAATGAACTCTTAATATATAATAAGTAAGTTGTAAATAAAACAATAATGCGCACACAGTTGAATTTTTTTTAATCATATGGTTTTATTATTCGCCAAATGTATTAAGAAACAGGTAGAAACGAAACAGAAAATGGGAAGTAAGGTATTTATGTTTTTTAACGAAAACATACTAATTCCCAAGCTATTCATTAAAACATGAGTGTTTTCTGCTTTGTAATGAGAAGTCTATGTTAGTACGTCAATAACTGTTTTTTGAAAACTTTAAATTTGACTTCAAGTTGAAATATAATTTCTCAACAGGGGCCCCAGGTCTATATTATACTACACAAAAGCACGATTAGTGAAAGCACACTTTTCGCGGTTTTTCGTGTGCTTCGTTTTTTTTTTTCATTCAATCAATCGGCGATGATACAGGCCTTGACAATCAAAATCAATTTTTATTTTATCTATATCATAATACACAAGTGCACGATTTTGAATGCAAACTTTTCGTGGTTTTTCGTGTACTTCGTTTTTTTCTCTCATTCAATCAATTTTTTTTGTCGATTTTTTTTTGAGTCAAATACTTTTTATTTTTTTTTTATTTATCGCATTTGGTTTTTTGCACTTTTAGTACGAAAAAAAAATAATTAGTAGGATAATTTTATTAATACTAGGGGCCCCTGTAAATTATATTTCAACTTGAAGTCAAATTTAAAGTTTTTAAAAAAACAGTTATTTACGTCCTAACATAGACTTCTCATTACAAAGCAGAAAACACTCATGTTTTAATGAATAGCTTTGGAATTAGTATGTTTTCGTTAAAAACATAAATACCTTACTTCTCGTTTTCTGTTTCGTTTCTACCTGTTTCTAATGTATTTGGCGAATAATAAAACCATATGATTAAAAATAATTCAACTGTGTGCGCATTTTTGTTTTATTTACAACTTACTTATTATATATTAAGAGTTCGTTATGGAGAAGAGAGTTAAAATGAAAAGGTGTCTACTACGCAGGTCCTTAAGTGCTTGTCAAATATAGTTATAGATAGCTACTTTGACTCTATTAAGTAAAGATGAAATTGCCGTCATATAAAGAATTCAACTGAATTTTTTTTTGTTTTTGTTTTTTTATATTTTATATTTTTGTTTGTTTTTGTTTTTTATTTTAATAAGAACTCACGAATAATGTATTTGGTGAATAATAAAACCATATGATTAAAAAATTTTCAACTGTATGAGCATTATTGTTTTATATACAACTATTATATTAGAAGTTCAATAAGGATAATTATAGATACTCTAACTCTACTATATAAAAATGAATTTGCTAGTCATATGAACAATTCAACTGATTTTTTTTGTTTTTGCTTTTTTATATTTTTTATTTGAGATGAATTTGTTTCTTTGTTTTTATTTGGCATATGTACATAGATTCATTTGCAAGTATATAATGTAAATTATAATAACTGATATGATAACAAAAGCAAACAATGTTTATTATTTTAAATGAATAATGTATTTGCTGAATAATAAAATCATATGGGTAAAAATTTTCAACTGTGAGCGCATTATTGTTTAAATACAATCTTATACATTACATATATTAGAAGTTCATTATGGAGTAGAAGAATGGCAATAAAATAAAAAGGTGTCTAATGCGCGGGACCTTAAATGCTTGTAAATTATAATTATAGACTAGGGACCCCTGTTGAGTAATTATATTTCAAGTTGAAGTCAAATTTATAGTTTTTAAAAAAACAGTAATATACGTACTGACATAGACTTCGCACGATATAGCAGAAACCACTCGTGTTTAATAAAAAGTTTTGTGGTTAGTAAGTTTTATTTAGGACACATAAATACACGTCCCTCATATACTGCTTCGTTTCCGATATATTCCCTATAGTAAGTGGCATTTAGTGATAAAATTACAAAAAAAAACAAGTTTTGTTATTAAAGAGGTACGTATATATATACCTACATAATACATAATTTTAATTAACACTATATTATTACTACAAATAACCAAAATTTAGAAACAGTTACTTAAAAAGATAAAAATGAAGAATTCAAGTGATTTGTTTTTTTGTTGTTTTTATATTTTTTATTTTAGATGAATTTGTTTCTTTGTTTTATTTGGCATATGTACTTAGATTCATTTTCAAGTACATAATGTAAATTATAATAACTGATATGATAACAAAAGCAAACAATTGTTTATTATTTTAATAAGATCTCACTTATGCATAATGTATTTGCTGAATAATAAAATCATATGAGTACAAAATTTTCGACTGTGTACGCATTTCTGTTTTATATACAATTTTATATATTATATATATTAGAAGTTCATTAAGGAGTAGGAGAATCGAAATAAAATAAAAAGGTGTCTATTGCGCAGGACCTTAAATGCTTGTCAATTATAATTATAGATTATTATATTAGAAGTTCATTAAGGATAATTATAGATACTCTATCTCTACTATGTAAAAATGAATTTGCTAGTCATATGAACAATTCCACTGATTTTTTTTTTGTTTTTGCTTTTTTATATTTTTTATTTGAGATGAATTTTTTTCTTTGTTTTTATTTGGTATATATACATAGATTCATTTGCAAGTATATAATATAAATTGTAATAACTGATTTGTTTGCTTTTGTTTATTATTTTAATAGGATCTCACATATGCATAATGTATTTGCTGAATAATAAAATAATAGGATAAAAAAATTTTCAACTGTAGGCGCATTTTTGTTTTATATACAACTATTATATTAGAAGTTCATTAAGGATAATTATAGATACTCTAACGCTACTATATAAAAATGATTTTGCTAGTCATATAAACAATTCAACTGATTTTTTTTTGTTTTTGCTTTCTTATATTTTTTATTTGAGATGAATTTTTTTCTTTGTTTTTATTTGGTGTATATACATAGATTCATTTGCAAGTATATAATATAAATTATAATAACTGATTTGTTTGCTTTTGTTTATTATTTTAATAAGATCTCACATATGCATAATGTATTTGCTGAATAATAAAATCATAGGAGTAAAAACTTTTCAACTGTGTGCGCATTTTTGTATTATATACAACTTTTATATTAGAAGTTCATTAAGGATAATTATAGATACTCTAGCTCTACTATATAAAAATGAATTTGCTAGTCATATGAACAATTCAACCGATTTTTTTTTCTTTTTGCTTTTTTATATTTTTTATTTGAGATGAATTTTTTTCTTTGTTTTTATTTGGTATATATACATAGATTCATTTGCAAGTATATAATATAAATTATAATAACTGATGTATATGCTTTATTTTATTATTTTAATAAGATCTCACATAGGCATAATGTATTTGCTGAATAAAAAAGTAAAAAATGTTCAACTGTGTGCGCATTATTGTTTTATATGCAATCTAATATATTACATATATTAGAAGTTCATTAAGGAGTAGGAGAATCGAAATAAAATAAAAAGGTGTCTACTGCGCAGGACCTTAAATGCTTGTCAATTATATTTATAGATATTATCATTGAGACATTAAATTTAATTTTTTGTGAGATTTTTTGTTCATCCATTTTAAACAATTTAACATATAAGTTTTTGACGAATACCTGCTTAGTTTTTTTATAATTCTCATTCCTCTATTTTGTAGCTTTTGTAATCTATATAGCATTTCAGTGTTAAACATAAAAAGTATTGAGGAGCATTATTCAAAATGTGGTCGTACTATAACATTATAAAGTTTAATTACACCTAGAATCGTTAAAATATCTCTAATTTTATAAAAAAAAGCCAAATATTTTACTAAATTTTTTACATAAGTATTCTAAATGTGCTTTAAAATTTAAAATATCATCTATAACTTCGCCTAAATACTTAATTTCGTTTACTATATCTATTATTTTATTTTCTATTTTGACTTCTTTGTTTATATTACTATTTATTTATATTCATGCATTTGGTTTTTTCAAAATTTAACTTGAATTTGTTATTAATAAACCACTTATTCAATTTTTTTTATCTTCATTAATTTTTACAACACATTCATCAATAGAGTTTCCTACCACATAAAGTAAAGCGTCATCAATACAATATTTCCTAAATTTATAACTTTTACTATATCATTAATATATATTAAAATAATAAAACGCCAAGTATAGTACCTTGTGGGACGCCAAGTTCTACATTAATTTGCTCCGAAACTGCTTCATTAACTTTTGTTCTCTGTCTTCTAAAATTTAGATAAGATTGAAACCATTTTATTTCATTTTGTTTAACGCCATACTTTTCTAATTTATTTAATAAAATGCCATGATCTACAGTTTCAAATGCTCGCTGTAAGTCCAAAAAAACCGCAGTAATAATTTTATCGTCATCAACGGCAATCTTCCAATTTGTTACCACTAGATTGAAGAAAGTTTCACAACTGTGATGTTTGCACAAACCCGATTGATGTTGTGACATTAAGCCAGTTGTTTCGAAGTACTCCTCTAACTGATTATACACAGCCTTTTCAATAATTTTTGATAGAATGATTCCCATATTGATAGGACGAAATTCAGTACATTTTGTTGTATTTTTTACTTTTTCTATAGGAACTACCATAGATTCTTGCAAGCATTCAGGAAAAGTTCCTCAGCGATTCATTTACGATATGTAAAAGATTATGGCCAATTAAGTCAAAAGAATCTTTTATCATTGTCACATTACAAAAATTTATGTAATTTTTTTTATTGATTGTATTTAGTAGTACTTTTAAATCATCTAATGTTAACAGTTTAAATCTAAATTCTGTATTTGTGTTCTCTATTATATTTTCACATTGAGTTACCGGTGTCAGTTTACTAACTTTCTCTACACTTTCAACAAAATACTTATTAAATTTATTAGCTATTACAGATTATTGATTTTTCGTTATTAAGCTTATTTTTATATCTATTTCTTATTATTTGATATTTATTCCACTCTTGTTGATTGTTATTAAGAATCGAAATTTTATATTGTCTTATTTTCTCATTTTTTAACAATTCTAAGTCTTCAGAATAAAATTCATGTTGTTTATGTTTTAATCTTTTTGCAACAATAAATTTATCTACTACGTTCTTAAGCCCATTATTAAATAATATAGGTATGCTATTGCAATCCAGAAAATATGTTGTCATAAGATCACTGCCTATTATCTTGCTTCTGAACTTGTTTTTGTCATATTTCAAATAAGTTATTTCTGCTGGTTTTACTAAATCTGCATTCAATAACTAAACCTGCAATCTGCTCTTCAATATCAATTGTTATATTTTCCTGGCCACTTATTTTTAATTCGTTAACAACTTTAGCTTTAATATTGTATTGATCATTAACTAAAATGTAGTCAATTAACGTTTTTGAGCTTTCCGTTACTCTGGCGAATTCCTTGATTATTTGATTAAAACTATTATCACATATTATGTCAGATAACTTATTTCGCGAACTATTTGTCTGTAACCAAGTAACATTAAAGTCACTTGCTATTATCACCTTGTTTTTTAAAGTGCTGAGTTTTTCTACGTACAAACTAAAATTATTACAAAAATCGTCATTTGTACTTACGAATCCAGGAGATCTGTATAGTATAGCCAAGTATAATGTTGTATTATAACTTTGTACTTTGACTACCACCACCAAATTTTTATACCGCTGGAAATACGTTTAATAACTTCGTATGACCAATGTTTTTTAATATAAATTAGCACCCCATCTGCGTGTCTAGAAAACGAGTTTACTGTTATCACATTGTAGTTTTCGATGTTTATCAAGTTTTCAACGTCATCATCAATTAAATGAGTTTCACTTAACATAACAAAATCAAAGTTGTTTTTAACAATATTTTCTTCTAATTCATTGAAATTATTAATAACACCTTGTATGTGAAGGTAAATACACTGAATCTTATTTAATTGCGAATAGATAATTTTTGTTTTTTTGTATACTTAGTTTTCTTTGGTAAATCTGACAATGTACACTTTTTGTATCATGGTCCAATCTAATGTTTTCCAGTTTTAGCTCCTGTTTTGCTCTACAACAATTTAAGCAACCTATTGCATCTTTATTACATTCTTTGGCTAAATGTTTATTATTACCACACATGTAACAACAGGCTCCTTTAGTACACCTTGGAGCTGAATGATTGAAGCCAAAGTAGTTATGACATCTGAGTAAACTAAGGAATTCATACACTTTCCATCTACTCCATTCTATATTAATTTTACCTTCTTCTAAAATTTTTTAAATAGATTTTCCTCAATTTCAATTGTTACATTAAACGTACTGTTTTTTTTAGATTGATTTACTTTGTGACATTTGATTGTTTTTATTTCAAAGTTAATTTATGCTCTAACTGGTTTTTCAACTTCATCTGTATTTAATTTCTCACTCATACCAACTGCTAATATTCTAGGATTATTCATATGTGCAACTTTTATTTCATAATTTTCACCAAATTTTTTTTTAAATTCTACTTTTATTCTGTTAGCTGATAATTTATACAATTGATTGAAACCGCACCATTATTTTTTAATTTTTAATATTATTTATTTTTACTGACAGTTCTGATGGATTAATTTTGTTTTTTATTTCACTAATTGTTTTTGCACTATCTTGATTTCCTTTAGGCATAATAATCAATGGCATTCTCAATTGACCTGCATATGAAGTTTTATTTTTATTTACTACTTCATAATTTTTTTTAATTTCATTCAACATATCATTTTTATCTATTAAAACTTTGTAATTAGGGAATAGGGACCCTTAAAATCAAAAATTTTTTAATAACACAGATCGCTCCTGTCGTTTCCAAGCTGTGAGGGTGACCGAAAAAGGCCACTTGGTATAATATGAATATAATTTTTTTTTTATTTAAAAAATAAGGTTTCAGTTCAAATTTTATGAAAATTTTTAGATATTTTAATTGAAAATTAACAAATTTATTCAGAAATACATAAATAACAAAACTCAAAAGAATTAATTGCACACTTATATTCATACAAAGATAACAATATATAATAAATATAAAATTTTTAACAATGATTATGTATGATAAATTATAAAAAAATTATAGTGTAATGGGATGTTACAAGTCTTGCAATTCTTTGTAGTACGTAATTTGCAATATTTGCAGGTGTTTCAAGGTTGTCCAGATAAAATTAAATGCTGCCCTACATATCTTGTACGATTTTCAAAAGTATTGTTAGTGTAATTGCAGGTCTAACTGGATTTCGTCTTAAGGGTACCTGTCATATCAAGTAACATTGACAAATATTATTGTCAAGTAACAAGGATGAAAAATTTTCCTTTCAACGATACATGATCATTGACAATGTTTTTTGAATAGTTTTATTTATTCGAATTTTAAAAATTGTAGAGGCATGAATGAAAATATTTCTTTAGCGTTTGAAATATGTGCTAGTGTTTAATAATTTTAAATGAAAAAAAATATGGATAAGAAGCAAGTGAATGTTAAAAAGAAAGCAGCGTGGTTATGTATCACAAAGCCTCACAAGGTGCGCTAAACAGAATTGATGTACTGCACAAACATACTATTAAAACTATACACTATTATCCAAGATTATTCCCAACCAGGTCTTTGTATTCAGATAAATATGTAAGTTTTGAAAATATCTGTAAGCGGGAATTATACACCACTGCTTTCAGAATTGTGAATAATTTAATAAAACATCATTTCATTTTGAATAGAATGGTTGATATACATAATTATAATACTAGAAATAAGGCCAATTTTTATTTAACCCTGTTCAAAACTGATAAACAAAAAAAAAAACTGCTTTTATAATTGTCTGAAATTGTATAATGAATTGCCAGAAGAGTATAAAATTATTAATAATATTTGTTATTTTAAAAAGCAAATTATAAAATATATTTTAGAAAATTAAGTAGATAATATAAAAATTATTTTTATAAAAATTATTTTTGTAAGATATATTGTAGCACATTTAGTTTAAGTAATTATTGCATTTTTTGTTCTTTTATTTTCTTTTCTTTCTTAAGTAAAATATTAATTTTAAGTAAGTCATTAATTTAGTATTTAATTTTAGTATTTAAAAAAAATTAATTTTTTATTTTTGAATTGATTTACACATGAATTAAACTTAATTGATTATGAATTGACACTGAATTAAAAAAAACTATGAGACCAAACAGCTTAGGCTAGGTTCTATAAAAAAAAACCTAAAATTTTTGAGAACTTATATCTGTATACCTATACATATTAATTTATTTACCATCAAGTTATGTTAAGTTTTTGTAAATTTTAAATTGAATAAAGGAAAAAAAAAAAAGGAATTATCAGAAGTTCCAACATGACT
This sequence comes from Argyra leucocephala, assembly GCA_963942445.1. NCBI lineage: Eukaryota > Metazoa > Arthropoda > Insecta > Diptera > Dolichopodidae > Argyra > Argyra leucocephala. The sequence continues at coordinate 13,818,372 of OZ012682.1, read as the reverse complement.
ATAAGATGATGAATACAGGATGATACAGAAGATGAAGAGTTATATCGTGATTTGTTCCATTTTGTGACGCCTCTAATTGAACGTCAAGATACGAATATGAGAGGATGTATTATTCCGCATGAAAGATTAACGGAAACTTTGCTTTATTTAGCCACTAGAAGGAGCTATGAAGATTTGAAATTTTGCACAAGAATCTCTCCTTCCGCGTTGAGTAGAACAATTCCAGAAACTTGTCGCGTTATAAATTTAGTTCTAAAAGAAAAATATTTAAAAGTAAGTAATGTTTATTTTGATCTTATGGTTTTAACATTTTCACCTTATATATTTCTATTAATTTATGTTGGTAAAGGGTCTTCCAATAGGGATGATATGATTTTGAAGTGACATTTCGGCCATTTGTAATATGTCATATCTGTAATATTTTTTTTTCATTGAATTCAGTAATGTTTACAATGAATCTGCTAAGTAATGTCGATTTTTAAAATGTCGATTCACAAAATATCGATTCCAAAATGTCGACGTCAAAAATGTCGACTTTTACAATTTATCGATTCTTGAAATGTCGATTCTAAAATGTCGATTTGGACTAAATGCCGACTTTCAAAAAGGAAAGAATTTTCGAATACATTAATGATTGAAGCTCTGATTTTGTAGCTTACTCGGTTGTCGCGGTTGTGGGTCGATTTGTTGGAAAGAAAAATGTCGAATTAAAAATGTTGAATAACAAAATGTTGAAAAAAAATTTTTAAATGCAAAAATGTTAGAAAAGAAAAATGTTGAAAAAAAATAACTCAGCAAATTTGAGTATAAGTATATAAAAAAAGGTCAGTTTCCAAATGAACTGCTGCCAAGCACAACCGATTATATCACCCCTAAACTGAACTTCAACAAAAAGCCTAAAGTAGGTTTTCCTGCCAGGGCCGATTGGAAGCGTGGTTTAAAGAAAAGGGAAAATGATATAGGAATTTTCACTGATGGGTCTAAAATGAACTGCGGAGTAGGTGCAGGAATTTTCTCAGAAGATCTAGAAATATCAAAATCTTATGGTCTCCCTAAATACGCTAGTGTCTTTCAAGCAGAGCTGCTTGCAATTAGGGAAGCGCTTAAAACCCTTAATAACATTCATACGACCAAAACAAAAGTCACCATTTTCACGGATAGTCAAGCCGCTATCAAAGCTTTGGTGGCGGACACTATCTGTTCCAAGCTGGTGGAACAATGCCGAAACGAAATTGGAAACTTATATAACCGGTTCTCGATCTCTCTACTATGGGTTCCTGGTCACAACTGGCAAGGCAAGGTTCCAATCTCGACAGGTCCCTTGAGGAAGACATTCACTGTCCAATGAGAGTCGTCAAGGAGCGCATCCATTCATACTTTCGGGCCAGAGCGACTGAAAGGTGGCATATACGAAATACCTGTGCGACCTCGAGGAAAACGTGGCCCGCGTATAATATTAATAAAACCAAACAACTCTTAACCAGATCCCGCACAGATATAGCAAGAGTAGTAGCCATCAGTACGGGTCACTGGCCAATAGGAAGCCACGCTGCCAAGCTAGGTATTCCTTCCAATCCCCACTGTCGCAGTTGCAAGGATGAGGATGAGGCAGACACTCTTCAACACTTCCTTTGCAGATGTCCAGCATTAGCTAGAGTCAGACTCCGGGCTTTAGGTGAAGCTTTCCCCAGCAATATAGGTTTTATTGCGGAAAGCAAAATAGGAGATCTGATCAACCTTCTTAATCTCACAGGGTGGCTCTAGTACTGAGTCGCTGGGGAGAGTGAAGATAAGAGAACGCCCACCTACAACAACTGACAACATGAAATAGGTTACTCGAGTCGTGGTATCAAAAAGGCACAATTAAGTGCTAATTGGTTTTTCAGAAGTAACTGGAATGGCCACTTCTACCTACCTACCTATATAAAAATATTATGTAAAAGGCGAATAGCCCTGATTTTTTAACCAACAATAAAATCCCTCCTAATCGAGGATTGTTGTTGTTGTGTCTCATATTTCATATCAATTGATTAACAATTAGCTATTATTAGATTGAAAAATAAATTAATTTTATAACTTTAAAATTACAATCAGTAAAAAAAGTATTTATCTTTACATTTGAATATAAACTGTTTATAATAACTTTATGAAAGACTAATACTTTTCTAACCCATTGTAATTTTAAAATAAAAAAAATAAGTTAATTTATATTTATTTAAAATTTATTTATATTAATTTGCTAACAGCTAATTATTCTTATTGTTATTTAAATTTAATTTGTTCAATACTCTTAAAAGATTGTTTCTATTCCAAAAATTCTATTTTAAATATTTTATTTGTTTCATATTTCATATAAATACATAAAAGTAATAAAAAATAAAGAATTTTCAATTTCATATTAAACAAAAAGTAAATTGATTTAACTAAAAAATTAGGAACTTTCAATTCAAAAAAACTAGGCAATTATAGTAATTAAGATAAAAAATTACAATAGTTTCCAAATGAACTGCTGCCAAGCACAACGGATTATATCACCCCTAAACTGAACTTCAACAAAAAGCCTAAAGTAGGTTTTCCTGCCAGGGCCGGTTGGAAGCGTGGTTTAAAGAAAAGGGAAAATGATATAGGAATTTTCACTAATCTAATCTATCTAAAAAATTTATTTTTGATCGATTTTCCGTTTTTTTATTTTCCGTTTTTCTCTTAATTGCATTCGTTGAATTTTCCATTTGACGTTTACGTGCTCGGTGCCGCGTACTTCGATCAGCTTATACAGCCCGGCATGAGACTTGCGTACAAGAACTTTTAGTCTGTGATGCCAACTCTCCACTACATTTTGAGTTTTTGGAAAATTTTCATTAATGAGATCAAGAACAGGCGAAAATTTTGGTGGATAAGGAAGATAAATTTTTTTTTCCGAATTGTGGCTTCTCTTACTTTTGTTACCATAAATATAATTTTTTTTCGAACGAATTAGCAATTCCATAACAATCTTCGGGCAATTTCTTTTTTAATTCTTTATCATATGCAGGTATTTCGTCCTCACTTAAATATGACAAGCACTTAAACAACCGCAATTAAATGCTAAAATTCTCATATCTGCCATATAGAGTAGAAAGTCCTTCTGCTTGTATTTTCCGCCAGATTATTTGACCGAAATGGAAAAAACATCCTTTAAAATTAGTTGTTGGGAAAAAAGTTTTTGCAACTTTTACACTGATTTTTTCGAAGTCGAATATATTATTCTGGTGCTAAATTTTGCCATTTTTACACGAAATTCGGCATATCTCATAAAAAAGTTCACTATAACTATAACTATAAAAAACTCGATATAACAATCCTTATTTTTTCTGCTCATTAGCAATAAATTTTTTTTTTTATGCACAGCTAAAACACTAGGTGGGGACCTTTTATACCGATTGGTACGTTTGGAAAGGTAAATTTGGAAAGGAGGATTTAGAGCTGTCACATCTGGGTCATTGATTAGACGAATAGTAGATAGTAGTAATACTAGAGGCGCCAGCCCATATGTGAGAATTGTACTCCATTTTGGGTCGTGTGAAGGTTTTACAGATTTTCAAGAGGTCACAGGGGAAAAAGTAAGCCTTGCAGCGGCTAAGGAAACCTAAAAATTTGGTTGCGTTTTTTGCAACATCAAATATATGATCATTCCAGGTCATTATTCGATTAAGGTGCATACCTAATATGCTTAAGCTTTCAAACCGCTGAAGTTTATCTTCCTGAAACAAAAGAGTAGGATCAAAAATGGAAATTTTTCGGGAGATTGTACAGCTCTGAGTTTTAGAAGTGTTAAACTCGACTCGGTTTTTTAAGCCCCAATTAGTTATTGCGACCAAATAATGGCTGAGGAAACTGGCCATGATGTCTCTTTTGGTTGACACAGAGGTGGATGTTGCTTCAGATTTTTTAGCTTCAGAAAATCGTAGGAGGCTACTAGGGTGCTGTCGTCTGCAAAGCTGTGGATTGGATTGAAAGTGGTTCGCAGCAAAAAATTTATAAATATAAGGAATAGGGTAGGTGAGAGAACTGATCCTTGGGGAACACCAGCGTTTATTTGAAATTGGTCGAACTTAAATCCATCAACTAGAACTTGAATCGTACGGTTCAAAAGGAAGCTTTCAATCCATTTGAGAGAAGAGAGACCCAGACCTACTGCTTGACATTTTGTTCATAATGCGCTATGCCATACTCGATCGAAAGATTTAGAAATATCTAGAGCCACAAAATTTGCTTCACCCGAATTGTGCAAGCAAATATTTAGCTTCTCGTTAAGGTATGTCATTAAATCACCAGTGGACCGGTGGATATAAATCCATATTGCTTATAGTGGACAATACCTTGGCTGTCTAGATATTTGGTCAGCTTTTTGTTTATTAAGATCTCCATCACTTTGGAGAGGATCGATATTATAGCTATAGGCCTGTAGTTGGAGGGATCCCTTTTGTCGCCTTGTTTTGGGAATTGAGCTAACAAGCCTTCCATTGAGTTGGGTATACTTCTGTAAAGTAGGATAAATGGAATAAGTTGCGCAATGGTTTGGAAATAGCGAAGGCTATATGTCTTAGTATCAGCAGGGATGCCATCGGGACCGGTAAACTTTCTGATATTCAGATTCTTAAGTACCTTAACAACGGCACGAGTTCTAAAATAGACTCTTCCGAAGGATGAGTTACGTATAGGAACTGAAGGTCAATTTTAAGTCGTTGGGGGAAGTGTGGAATTAGCAGAAAACAATTTGGCAAATAAATTTACTTTTCCAACCGAATCCGATATTATTTTGTTATGGTCAATTAGTGGCGGAAATGAAGATTCGCAAAAGTTATGCATGACGTTTTTAACAAAGGACCAAAAGGTTCTGCTAGTGTTAGGGAGATATAAGATTTCTTGTCCCAACCTTTGAGTATGTAAAAACTTCTGCTGGTTAATGACCTTTTTACAATTATTCCTGACGATGTTGTAATTCTTTCTTGACTCCTCTGACTTATTGGCCATGAGATTTCTAAATGCCACCTCTTTTTCTTTAATAGCTTTCCTATAGACGTCGATGAACCACGACGTGGATGATTTTTTTACACTTTTTAACGAGTTAGGAATACAAATTTTCATACCTAACTTAATCATTTTGCTAACAACGTCTGTAGCAAAGTCGACATTTTTATGTTCAAAACACACTCCAATCAAAGCTTGTTAAAAAATTGTTTAAACCATCCCAGTTGGCTCGATTATTATGCCAGATCAACCTTTTGGGATGTACATTTTGGTTGGTCAATGTGCTTGTAAAGAAACTGACATTTACAAGACAATGGTCAGATTTGCCAAGTCCAGAACTAACGAAGGTGGAATATTTCTCGTGATGAGAGGTCAGAAATAGGTCTAAGAGACTCATTTTATCGCCAATCCGCTCCGGGGTTCTTGTTGGACTTTTTACAAGTTGAGAAAGGTTGTGTAAATTAGGAAAAAGTCCAACTTGCGTGCCTTCGGGAGTATTGCGACTAGAATGTTTGAGCCAGTTGATATTATGAACGTTAAAATCTCCGGCTAACACTATTTCAGATTCTGGATGGTTTTCCAAAATCGTGTTGATTGTGTCAGATAGATTATCTAATTCCACAATAGTTTCGGGCCCATTTATTTGAGATGATCTGTATCGAAAACAGATGTGCTTTCCAACATGGATTTTTACCCATATGTAGTGGAATAATGGGTTGGAGCTTTTGAAGTTGTGAAGTATCATCAGATCGTATATATAGGGCGACCCCTCGGTGGGGAACAAAAATGGAACTAGTGAATATTTATTAATGTTGAAATTATTTTCACTGTTTACTTGGGCTTCACGTAATGCTAAAATTGCTGGTTTTTCAGTATGTAGATGATCTTCACATCATGGAATTTCGTTGATTAGCCACGAATGTTACAAAAATTGATTTTAAACATGAAAGAATACCATAAACATGACACTAACAAGAATTTAGTATTATCATACACTATAGTATAAAGTACAGTGAACAAAAAACAGTCATTACCTACATTCAACAGTTTTTAGTACCTTATTGGATGCAGGAAATAACTAAATCTTCTTCATTGTAGATTCTCAAACAAAAACGAAAAAAAAAATTAAAATTTATAGTGCAATAAAATTGGTTAAATATTAAATTGAAATGAAAACCAAAAAAAAAAAGAAAATTAAAAATAAAATATTTAAGCATGACAATTAAGTACGAAAAAAGAAGGCACAAAAAGAAAATCCACAAAAAAAAAGAAAAAAAAATGTAAAATAAAAATTAAATTTTACAACAAAAACAACATCAAGATAAACTGTGTTATTAAAAATTTGAATCGAAAAATTAGTAGGTTTATTGTTTTATGATATTTTGAGTTAGTTTTTAAGTTAGTTAGATGGATGTTGAAGGATGACTTGGCTATTTATTTATTATTAGTGGCGTGATCAATTATATTATGAATAAGGTATTATTATATTTTGAGTCAACTGCACGTGGTTTTTATTTTATTTATTTTTTTTCTATTATTTCGTTTTCACTTTAGTTGCTTATTATATTTTCAATAGAATTAAACAGGAATTTATAGTTTTTTATTAATACCGGAATTTATATTATTGATTTTTGTTTTAAAAATAAAGTTTAAATAAAAGAAAAAATTGAAAACGAAAAATTAAACATGAAACATGAAACAGTAATTAATCTATCGGAAAGTTAATATACATTTCTTTTAGTTGCTTGTATACACGACCGTAGCGATGACAATACTGAATTAATTTAATTTAACAATCTAAATTTTTTTAATGATTTTTCGTCTTTTTTGAATATTTAATAAAATAAATAACTGGAACAATTTCGTCGTCATCCACTTTACAATGAATTGTAAAAAGTTGACGCAATATAGATGGAACTACTTCAAAAGTACCATCCATCAACAAAATTGTTGACCTACAGCAATTCAAGAATTTTGATTGATCCCAAAATAATAATATTTTCGGTGAGAAAATTTTTTTCGAGGAGCACAAATTTCTCACCTTCGATAAATTTTAGTCTGTTAGGAATATCTATTTGTCCAAAGGTTTTCGATTCTGGCTCAACAACAACAGACCTAATTCTGGAAATTTTTTTTCTCTGGGATTCGATTTTTGGTAAATACGCTCTACAACTTCTACTGCATTGTTTAATGGACTCATCCACTATTTGGGAGGGTTGATTTAAGGTTGTTGTAGCCATAGTTTTAAGTATGTTGTTTGTTTTGTAAACTTCACTTTTAAAAGCAAAGGGCTCATGAGAGTGTTTCGTTGGATTTTTGCATATTTTATGCACTAAATTTTCTTCTTTTGTGCTAACCCGCGACTTATAAATGGTGATTTCTTCGCAACGCCATCGAAAAATCCCATTTTGAATTTTTTCATTGCGGTAAAAATATCAGTCTATATTCAGCTTTATTCCTCTTTTGTTATTTAGCACCGTTTTTATTTTCATATTAAAATCAGACCTATTAAAAAAATGTTTTTCTAATTTCAATAATTTTCATATAAGTAATATTAAGTAACCTGATAAAAACAAAGAATAGAATTAAATACTGATAACAACTCCAATTAAATTCAAAAATTTTATTTATCCGTCCTACTTTTTTTGCATTAAAGCAGAAATTATATATACATAGATAGTTCATTCCCATATAAAAGGTTCAAATCACTTTTCTTAAAATTTTTTGAAATCGACAGCACCCCAGAGACATAAAATCAAAATTCTGCTCTCTCTAAATAAAATTAAATGTTCTCTCTTGCTCTTGAAATTTCATTTTAAAATTATTTTCAAGCAGTAAACATCATCAAGAAGGTAAGCGGATGGTATGTTTTGCTTGGAAATAATAAAATTTAATTTTTATTTTTGTTATTTTTCTTTCTACATTGCGATTTACGAAATAGCAATAGCATTCATGTACACAAACATGTATGTATAGTAAATTGATCATATGCATGCATAATGAATATTTTATTATTATCTCAAGAATAATTCTATTTTTTAAAAAATATCATGATTTAAGAAATTCGTTGAGAATTTTTCTTTTTGGGTAATTATATTTATATGCATGTACATATATTAAAGTATATAGTTACTAGGAGCCCCTGTTGAAAAATTATATTTCAACTTGAAGTCAAATTTAAAGTTTTTAAAAAAACAGTTATTTACGTACTGACATAGACTTCTGATTACAAAGCAGAAAACACTCATGTTTTAATGAATAGCTTTGGAATTAGTATGTTTTCGTTAAAAAACATAAATACCTTACTTCTCATTTTCTGTTTCGTTTCTACCTGTTTCTTAATGTATTTGGCGAATAATAAAACCATATGATTAAAAAAAATTCAACTATGTGCGCATTATTGTTTTATTTACAACTTACTTATTATATATTAAGAGTTCATTATGGAGAAGAGAGTTAAAATGAAAAGGTGTCTACTGCGCAGGTCCTTAACCCTTAGAAGACCAGAAGTGTCCATCGGACACATTTTGAATTTTAAAGAGATATATTTATATTATTTCTGATGATATTTTTAAAAAATATTAGCCGCCTAATTTTATGCAAGTAGTACAATAAATTAGTTGATAAGAAATAATGATAAATTATTTTTGAAACGGTAGAATTATTGTAATTGAATTTTATAACGTAAGAGTTCGCAATGTGTCCATCAGACACAGGAATAAAATTTCAACGAATAAATAAAAATATTTTTTAGAAAAAGGGTATTCCCTATTCTAGTGTTATGTCAAACATCTTTTATTCATCTTCAATAATTTTTTGATTCATTTTGAATAATTATATTGATAAACAGGTTGAAATCAGAAAACAGTTTATTTGAAGTTTTGAATTTTCAAATTAGTAATTTGGAGTTTTTTTAGAATAATTCGTCTGTTATCTTTACACTTTTAAAATCTAATAAATAATGTCGAAAGGACTAACTGAAAATGAAATTAGTCGAGCTTTTCTGGATAGTGACGAAAGTGAAAATGAAGAAAATAAAATAAATCCATATGGTGATGATGAAGAGGGAGAAGAAAATGCTGCATTTGATAAGTCATCAGAAAGCGAAGAAGAAATAATTGGAACAGATTCGGAAGAGGAAGATGAACAGATAGGTGATGCTTCCGCAGAAGATGAACTTTTCGACGAAATTTCTATTTATGTTAGCAGTGATGGTACTCAATGGAATTCACAGCCTTTTCCTAATAAATCTGCCGAATACAGAATCAAAGGATCGTCAGAGAAAGTTGTTCTTCCTCCAGGAAAAGTAATTGAAAACCCAGTAGATTGTTTCAATTTATTTTTCGATAATACTATTTTGAACATAATCATAAAATATACAAACCTTGAAGCAACTTCAAAATTAGGAACAGAGTGGAAAAACCTCGATAAGTTAGAAATACAAGCATATTTGGGACTTTTATTGTCATGTGGAACAAACAAACAGAGTAAAGTCAACATTCTAGATTTTTGGAATCCACTTTTTGGAAATCCAATTTATCGAACAACAATGAGTAAAACTCGCTTCAAACTGATTCAGAGATTTATCAGATTTGATGATCGAACTACCAGATCCGAACGTAGAACCAATGATAAATTGGCTCCAATACGAGACCTTTGAGAAATTTTCAATAAAAATTTGAAGAAAACATACATACCTGGAGAAAATTTAACTATCGATGAGCAGCTTGTTCCTTTTCGAGGTCGTGTAGCATTCAAGCAGTACATACCGAGTAAACCTGATAAGTACGGCATGAAAATGTGGTGGATATGTGACAATGCCACTAGTTATCCACTCTATGGTATACCATATTTAGGAAAAGAGGGTTCAACTAGAGGTACGAACATAGCTCAGAATATTGTGGAAAGAGTGTGTGAACCGTACTTCTATACAAATAGGAATGTGACATTTGATAATTTTTTTACTAGTTTGCCATTAGCGGAGTCTTTGTTATGAAACGGTTTAACTTCTGTTGGAACATTACGCAAAAATAAAAAATATATTCCGAAAAATTTTCTTCCTAATAAAAACAGACCTGCGCAGACTAATATTTTCGGATTTCGAAAGAATGCCACTTTGGTTTCATATGTTCCAAAACCAAATCGTGCAGTAATTTTACTTTCCACTAAACATAAAACCGATACTGTAGAAAGAAGTAATAAATCAGAAATAAATTTGTTTTATAACAAAACAAAAGGTGGTGTAGATACACTAGATCAGATGGCTCATAACTATACAGTACGTAGGAAAACAAATAGATGGCCTTTGGCATATTTACAAAATTTGATTGATGTCGGAGGAATAGCTGCACAAGTACTGTGGAAGAAATGTCATCCAGAAAGTAAACTGTCTCGAAAACATTTTTTGAGATCAGTTGCTAGAAGTTTGGTAACACCTCAAATTAGGGGAAGAAGTATGAGAGGCATATGTGCCAAGCAGCAAAAAGAAATTCTGGTCTTCTAAGGGTTAAATGCTTGTCAATTATAGTTATAGATAACTACTTTGACTCTATTATGTAAAGATGAAATTGCCCGTCATATGAAGAATTCAACTGAATTTTTTTTGTTTTTGTTTTTTTATATTTTTGTTGGTTTTTTATTTTAATAATGATTAAAAAATTTTCAACTGTGAGCGCATTATTGTTTTATATACAACTTACTTATTATATATTAAGAGTTCATTATGGAGAGGAGAGATAACTTTTTATTTGAGATGAATTTGTTTTTTTGCTTTTATTTGGCATATGTACATAGATTTATTTGCAAGTATATAATGTAAATTATAATAACTGATTTGTTTGCTTTTGTTTATTATTTTAATAAGATCTCACATATGCATAAAGTATTTGCTGAATAATAAAATCATAGCAGTACAAACTTTTCAACTGTGTGCGCATTTTTGTATTATATACAACTATTATATTAGAAGTTCATTAAGGATAATTATAGATACTCTAACTGTACTATATAAAAATGAATTTGCTGGTCATATGAACAATTCAACTGATTTTTTTTTGTTTTTGCTTTTTTATATTTTTTATTTGAGATGAATTTTTTTCTCTGTTTTTATTTGGTATATATACATAGATTGTTTTGCAAGTAGATAATGTAAATTATAATAACTAATTTGTTTGCTTTTGTTTATTATTTTAATAAGATCTCACATATGCATAATGTATTTGCTGAATAATAAAATCATATGAGTAAACAATTTTCAACTGTGTGCGCGTTTTGGTTTTATATACAACTATTATATTAGAAGTTCATTAAGGATAATTATAGATACTCTAACTCTACTATATAAAAATGAATTTGCTAGTCATATGAACAATTCAACTGATTTTTTTTGTTTTTGCTTTTTTATATTTTTTTATTTGAAATGAATTTGTTTCTTTGCTTTTATTTGGCATATGTATATAGATTCATTTGCAAGTATATAGTGTAAATTATAATAACTGATTTGTTTGCTTTTGTTTATTATTTTAATAAAATCTAACATATGCATAATGTATTTGCTGAATAATCAAATCATAGGAGTAAAAAAATTTCCAATTGTAGGCGCATTTTTGTTTTATATACAACTATTATATTAGAAGTTCATTAAGAATAATTATAGATACTCTAACTCTACTATATAAAAATGAATTTGCTAGTCATATGAACAATTCAACTGATTTTTTTTGTTTTTGCTTTTTTATATTTTTTATTTGAGATGAATTTGTTTCTTTGTTTTTATTTGGCATATGTACATAGATTCATTTGCAAGTATATAATGTAAATTATAATAACTGATTTGTTTGCTTTTGTTTATTATTTTAATAAGATCTTCCATATGAATAATGTATTTGCTGAATAATAAAATCATATGAGTAAAAAAATTTCAACTGTGAGCGCATTATTGTTTAAATACAATCTTATATATTACATATATTAGAAGTTCATTATGGAGTAGGAGAATGGAAATAAAATAAAAAGGTGTCTACTGCGCACGACCTTAAATACTTAGCAATTATAATTATAGATAGCTACTTTGACTCCATTCTGTAAAGATGAAATTGCCCATCATATGAAGAATTCAACTGCATTTTTTTTGTTTTTGTTTTTTTATATTTTTGTTTGTTTTTTATTTTAATAATAACTCACGAATAATGTATTTGGTGAATAATAAACCCATATGATTAAAAAATTTTGAACTGTGTGCGCATTATTGTTTTATATAGAACTTATTTATTAGGTATATATTAAGAGTTCATTATGGAGAAGAGAGTTAAAATGAAAAGGTGTCTACTGCGCAGGTCCCCAAATGCTTGTCAATTATAGTTATAGATAGCTACTTTGACTCTATTATGTAAAAATGATATTGCCCATCATATGAAGAATTCAACTGATTTTTTTTTTGTTTTTGTTTTTTTATATTTTTGTTTGTTTTTTATTTTAATAATAACTCACGAATAATGTATTTGGTGAATAATAAACCTATATGAGTAAAAAATTTTCCACTGTGAGCGCATTATTGTTTTATATACAATCTTATATATTACATATATTAGAAGTTCATTAGAGAGTAGGAGAATCGAAATAAAATAAAAAGGTGTCTACTGCGCAGGTCCTTAAATGCTTGTCAATTACAATTATAGATAGCTACTTTAACTCTATTATATAAAGATGAAATTGCCCATCATATGAAGAACTTAACTGATTTTTTTTTGTTTTTGTATATTTTTTTATTTTTGTTTTTTTATATTTTTGTTTGTTTTTGTTTTTTATTTTAATAAGAGATGTATCGTATGATGTATTTGGTGAATAATAAAACCATTTTCAACTGTGTGCGCATTATTGTTTTATATACAACTAATATATTAGAAGTTCATTAAGAATAATTATAGATAATCTAACTCTACTATATAAAAATGAATTTGCTAGTCATATGAACAATTCAACTGATTTTTTTTGTTTTTGCTTTTTTATATTTTTTATTTGAGATGAATTTTTTTCTTTGTTTTTATTTAGCATATGTACATAGATTCATTTGCAAGTATATAATGTAAATTATAATAACTGATTTGTTTGATTTTGTTTATTATTTTAATAAGATCTCCATATGCATAATATATTTGCTGAATAATAAAATCATAGGAGTAAAAAAATTTCAACTGTAGGCGCATTTTTGTTTTATATACAATCTTATATATTACATAATATTAGAAGTTCATTATGGAGTAGGTAAATGGAAATAAAATAAAAAGGTGTCTACTGCGCAGGACCTTAAATGCTTGTCAATTATAATTATAGATGTACCCAAAAAAATATTACTTTCATATGACAAGAGAACCCTTGAACAAAATATAATATTTTCGTATAGACTATAGAGATGGTTACAATAATTTCTTGTCTTATCAGCATAACAATAGTAAAAAAAGATATATGTAATATATGGGAAATTGAATGTGTAATTGTTTGGTAAGGTGTTTGGTAGTTTTATCAAAGGAAAAAAATCAAGTTATATCAGTCATATTTTTATATTGATACAAAAAGAAATAGGAAGAAATATTATTGCATGTTCGATGATAATTTTTTTTTTCTTGAAAAATTTTTTCTGTGAACATTGTCTGAAATTCCAGAAAAATGAAACATATTATAATAAAAAGTATACTGCTTCGCGAAGAGCTTTTAACATTACGTAAAAATTTAAATTTGAAAAAAAATTACGTATTTCAAATCACAAAATAGAAAATTAAAAGAGAAGCTGATCGACCAAAAAAAAGATTCTGTATCAATGTTAAATTTGCCAAGTAATGCGAAAACTTTTTTTGAAATGAATTTTAAGACAACAAAAAATTGGACAGAGGAAGAAAAAAATATTGCTTTGAATTTGAACTTCAATTCACCAAAGGGATACAAATTTTTAAGAAATTCAATAGAGCTGAAGTTGCCTCATTTTAGTTCCCTGAATAGGTGGATTCCTCTTAAATTTTTAACCATAGGTCTAAATGAAAAAAAAACTAATGAATTAAATGTTATTTTTTCTCACATGAATGAACTTTCAAGAGAGGCAGTGTTAGTTTTTGGTGAAATAACAATTAGAAAATATTTTAGCTATAATCCCGTATTGGATGAAATTACGGGGTTTTTAGACTATGGATACAAACGAACAGATGCATAGTAAATAATTGGAAATATGTACTAACTATTACACAACAGATAAACCAATTAGTAGTACAATTAACTTCAATGGGAAATTCGTTTCGAGAAAACCTTGTGCTTCATCAACAGCTGAATTTGTATCTAAAATTAATAAATTATTTGATTGTCTACATAGTAAAAAATTATATGATAGAAATCCTTTTCGTTCAGCACTGCAAAAAAATAATATAACTTTTAAATATTTAATTTTTTTTTTTTCTCCTATTACTCCGCGTGGTAGCATAGGGCGTCGATAGTGAACCTCCATTCCTCTCTGTTGAGTACTACTTCCTTAATATCGTCCCAGGTAAAATTGTTGATTGTTAATTCTTGATCGATTGTGCGTCTCCATGTATTGTATGGTCTACCGGGTCTCCTTTGTGCTTGTGGATTCCACTCTAGAGCTCTTCTTGCTATAACATTTTAACATTTTCTGATTTCCTTAGTGTATGACCTATCCATTTCCATTTTTTCCTATTTATCTGTCTGTTGATCGGTTCTTCTCCAGTTATCATCCATAAATCCTCGTTGCTAATTCTTGCCGGCCAGAATATTCTGCATATAATTCTCAAGCACTTGTTGATGAATACTTGTAGCTTCTGTTTGATTCTGACCGAAGTGAGCATGTTTAACTGACATATATTAATGTTGACTTAACACATGATCTGAATATTGTTAGCTTTGTTGTTCTCGATATTTGGTTGCTCCGCCATATCTTCATTAGGCTCCCAAATGTTCTTCTTGCCTTATTTATACGGCTGTTGACATCTTCTGTTGTACCTCCTTTTGATGTTATAATGCTCCCCAGGTAGTTGAATTCTTCTACGTATTCTATCTGTTGTCCAATCACTGTTATTGGTTCACTATCACTGTTGTTTGTCCTCATTGCCTTGGTTTTCTCGATATTCAACTCCACTCCCGATTTCTTTGCTTCTTCCTGTAATCTGTTGACTTTGTTCTGTCGGTCCCTTTGATTTCTTGATATGAGGCATACATCATCTGCGTAATCTAAGTCTTCTAAGTTTCCGAAGAGATCCCATTCTATTCCGTTTATTCCAGTGCAAACTTTTCTTAGAATGTCGTTTAGTATTGTGTTGAAGAGAAGTGGAGATAGTGGACATCCTTGTCTAACTCCTATATTGGTGTAGAATGGATGACTGATGTTACCTCTGTGTTGAACTGTTGTCTCTGCATCTTTATACATCGCTTTGATGATGTTGGTGATTTTTTCAGGAACACCCTTCTTTGTAAGTGTTCTCCATATTGCGCATCTCTTGACTGTGTCGAATGCTTTCTTAAAATCTATGAATAGTAGATATAGTGGGGTATTCCATTCTACTGATTGTTCAACTATGACCCGTAAAGTATTTGCCTGGTCAACACAGCTTCGGTTTGGTCTGAAACCTGCCTGTTCTTTCCTTAGTATTGGTTCTAGTACTTCTTCTAATCTTTTCTTTATAATAATTGCTATTATCTTATGAATAGTATTTAGAACCGTGATTCCTCTCCAGTTGCTGCAATTTGCCAAGTCTCCTTTCTTAGGTATCTTGACAATTATTCCTTTCTTCCATGATGGTGGTATATTCTCTTCTATCCATGCTTTTCTGATGTGGGGTTCAATTGTTTTTGCGAATAGGTCGGGGTCCAGTTTGGCTGTTTCTGCTGGAATTCCATCTTCACCTGTTGCTTTGTTGTGTTTCAGGGTATTGATCGTAGCTTTGATTTCTTCTATATTTGGATATTGGCAGTCCCTCAGTTGGGTAAATATTTGCATTGTCTCTGTTTCTTATGTCTGCTTCATTATTTGTACTTTCTTCGTTGCTCAGTTCTTGGAAATGTTCTCTCCATCTCTTTAATTGATCCTCTAAGTTTGTGATGAGATTTTTATCTTTAATTGGTTTGTTTTGTTGTTCAGACTGGTTTGTTAAGTTCTTGACTATGCGATGCAATTCTCTCAGGTTATGTTGCTGTGCTGCTTTTTCTGCTTCTCCGGCTAAATTTTGTAGAAATTTCCTTTTATCTCTTCTTGCTGCTCTTTTCACCGTTTTCGCTATTTCTTCATATTCTCTTCTTGATGCCATCCTGTTGTTTATCATTTTCTTCATTTCACCTCTTCTTTTAATCAAGGCCCATGTGTTATCGGTTATCCAGATTTTTCTTTGTGTTTGTGAAATTCCAAGATTTTGTTCGCTTGTTTGGTTGTAAATTTCCAGAATCTCTTCCCAAGTGTGTTCTCTATTATTTCTAATATTTTCTCGTAACGCCGTAACTATGTCAGCTCTTACTTGCGGATTTTTTAAGTTGTTTATATTTATTTTCTTCTTTCTATTTCTTCTGCCTCTTCCTTGTTGACTTAGTTTCATTCTGAAGTCCCCAGTTAGTAATTCATGATCGCTGTATATATCTGTTCCCCTTCTATTTCTCACATCTAACATTGATTGTTTCCATTTCTTGCTGATGCATATGTGATCTATCTGATTTCTTGAGATCCCGTTTGGTGTTGTCCATGTGTATTTGTGGATATCTTTGTGTGGGAATAGACTCCCTCCGATTGCTAGGTCGAAAGTCTGACACAACTCTATCAATCTTTCCCCGTTGTTGTTTCTTTCTCTCCCTAACCCGTATTTGCCCATTATCTCCTCAAGTCCATTGTTGTTAGATCCTATTTTCTCATTCCAGTCACCCATTAGTATTATGATATCTCCCCTATTAATGACTGCTAGCGTTGTTTCTATTTGTTCGTAGAAGTCATCCTTAATATGGTCCTCAGCGACATCTGTTGGTGCATAGCATTGAATTATTGTTACATGTCTTGTCATATTTCGAAATCGCCCTATAACAATTCTATCCGAGACTGCCTTCCAAGAAACCAATGTTTGTCTTAATTTCTTTGATATTAGTATTCCGACTCCACTTTCACCCCTGTTTCCCTTCCACTGTAAATTACCATGTTTCCATTCTCCGTGTTGATTTCTCCGGTGTTATTCCATCGCATTTCACTTATACCTAGGACGTCTATGTTGTAAGTAGCCATTTGAGCTTCCAATTGCGAGAGTCTTGAAGCTTCTCTAAGTGTTCTTACATTCCATTGTGCAATTCGGGTCCTTTTTTGTGTGCCAAAGGTCGTTATCAAGTAGTCATTCGTGTATCCACGAATATTTAATAGAGATGAAAAAATATTTTGAAGAAATAAAACCAACTACATCCAAGAAAATTTATTGCATTGATGGCATGATCCAAACTCTAACTGGCATTATAGATTTAATTAAAGATATGTTTACTTTATATGACAAAAATGAATTTTATTATTTAATATTATCCAGGCTTAATCAAGATGCGTTGGAAAATTTATTTGCCTTGGTTCGTTACAGAAATGGTTGCAATAATAACCCATCTGTAATGGAATTTAGTAACGTATTGGCTAAAATAATGTCAGTTAAATTAATTAATCATAAATTAGAAAACTCTAATTGTGAGGAGAATGATTCAGAGTTTCTACTTCAAGATTTAAAAGATTATTCGGTCGAAGATAATAATTCCGAATCAAATGTTGACGAAAATTTTGATGAAACTGATGATGAAATCAAAAAATATGATAATAGATTATGATGAAGCCAATACGAATAATGTTAGAAAAAATATTATTTCATGCAATGCAGAGAGATACATATGCGGTTATGTTATTTTTAAATTAATGAAAAGGATTAGTTGTGATAAATGTAAAATTTTATTTTTAAAAAAATCTGATGATTTCTTATCATTAGACTCGGAGCAATTTATTTATCAAAAAAATTATAAAAGTGATTTAGAAATGTTTCACTTAAAAGCTCCAACAGAAGAAATTTTTGAAATTACACAATTTCATATTCAAATATTTGATAATTATTTTGCACAAAATTACTATAAAAAGCATTTACTTAAAAATATTATCTCATATTGTTTGGATAAAACAAATAAATCCATTAAATATTCGAAATGGGTTTGTGAAAAAAACTAATGCTTGCCTCATAAATTAAAGTTTCTAGAATTTTTAACTCTGCTTTTATTAAGAAAAGAAACAAAGTGGTTGTGTGAAAAATTATTGAGTATGGAAGCTATTAGTAAAAGAGAAAAAAGAAAGAAAGCCGAAAATAATAAATTAAATATTATTCAAAGTTAATTAAGAACTAACAAATATTCATACGAACAATTTGCATTTTTTAATAAGTAGGTATTTGAGTTTTTTTTATTAATTTGTTTATTTTTTTCATGTGAACCAATGCCATGCTGTGAGTGAATACTGAATTGTGATATAATATGTACATGCATAGATGGTTATCATAAATATCAAATTTTATTTTCTTAAATTGTTAATGTTATTATTCGTTAAATTTTATGTTTTGTAATTTTTTTGAAATTTTAATTTGTAAATACGTTATTATTTTTGTTTTTCTATATATATATAAAATGAAATATGAATTAATTTTTTTTAAAAAAAGGTTTTTTACGCCGAATTGATTTGAAATTATGTTGTTTGTTTGTATTCACACTTCAATTCGGCTTTTTCCCTTTACTAAAAATGTATAAAAGTTTTAAAAATTTATTTTCCGAAATTTTATTTTCTTTAAATTGTAAATCTAATCATCATAACCAATCTTTATTTTACAGATAGCAAGCAAAGCAAGCAAAAAAAAAACTCATAAGTATGATATTGCTATATAAATATAAAATAATATATCCTAAACACATGATACATATGTAATGTTTAATGTATTTATATAATATAATTTGCTTATCACAAGTTATCACCCGACACACACCCATTTCATTCACTGGCTGGCACTTAATTAAAATTAAAAATAAAAAACACAAAGCGAGATAATGATTTTAGAGATGAGAGAATTTAAAATTGTTTTGTTTTTTTTTCTCATAGTATGAGCAAAATTATTCTTTGGGTTGTTCTCGTCATATTGAAAACGTCTAACAAAACTTGTTCGAGATGAACTAACTATGTATATACAGGGTGGTCCGATTTAGAGCAAAAAGTTTTTAAGAGGTGATTCCTTGGAGTATTTTAGGAAAAAAATTGTTCTAGAAGAAGGGTCTATCTTTAAATTTACCTAGGCTACAGAGGGTTAAAGAAAATCGGATTAGAAAAATTATGTTTAAACAATATCAACTACAGCTCAGAAGAAATTGAAACTAGAGCAATATTTTCTTCATAGGTTTTTTTTTTTAAAATTAATACACTTAATTAACGGTGTATGTTGAATGAGTATCAGACTTACCGTTTTTGAATAATAACTGCATAAACTTAAAATTTTGCTTTTAAAAACTGAAAATTTTGTAAAAAACGTTGATTATCTCGAAAAAATTCGCTAATTTTTTTTTTTTTATTATGTTGATGCGCTACATCATCCCCTACAACTTTTTCATACACAACTTTCATATCAGACTTGCCGTTTTTCAGGTAAAGTCATATTTAATATTTGGGTAACCCATGTTTTAGTAAGAAAAATAATAACTGAGAGTTGAATATTGTAACAATTTTATTTTTTAGTCAAAATTAGTTAAAATTACTGAAATTAGTTAGGGTTAATGAAATTTTATATGACTTTACATGAAAAACGGCAAGTCTGATATGAAAGTTGTGTATGAAAAAGTTGTAGGGGATTATGTAGCGCATCAACACAATTATTGCAGTTATTATTCAAAAACGGTAAGACTGATATTCCTTCAACATATACCTTAATTAGGTGTATTAATTTTAAAAAAAAAAACCTATGAAGAAAATATTGCTCTAGTTTCAATTTCTTCTGAGCTGTAGTTGATATTCTTTCGACATAATTTTTCCATTCTGATTTTCTTTAACCCTCTGTAGCCCAGGTAAATTTAAAGATAGACCCCTCTTCTAGAATAATTGTTTTCCTAAAATACTACAAGGAATGACCGCTTAAAAACTTTTTGCTCTAAACCGGACCACCCTGTATAATTTGTGATTAAAGTTAAAGCAATTACAAAAAATATTTTTACTAAAATATTATATAATCTGATAAAAACAAAAACTTATTTAAGTAAATACTAATTACAACCAGGTGCAAGTAAATTAGAAAATAAACTATTGAAATGAAATGTCCAAATAAGGAAAACAAGTTTTCTACATTTAATTAAATTAGAAATTAAATCAACAAATAAAACAAATTATATAAAATTTTTGGTTTGGGGTCGAAATCTTACTTTTGAAAATATTATTTTCTGAAAATCTTAGTTTTGACTAAAATAAATGCATGATTTTAGTTAAAAATAAAAAAATAAAACAAATTAACAAACCCCCGCTACTCATTTATTGAAACACTGTTTTTGCAGACGGTAGATAAACGCTGACGGCAAGCATTTATCCAAAAAGTATTTTAATTGCAAAACATTTTAATTTGTAAATAAATTTTATTAAAAGATCTCGAATTCGAGATTTGAAATTTGTGATTTGTTTTTTCAATATGTTTTTACAATTAATTTTATATACATTTCATATATATTTTACAATTAATTTTACACTCCCCGAGCCCCTACTACTTATTTATTGAAATCCTCTTTTTGTAACCATTACCAAAATGTCATCCACAGAAAACTGGAAATATCCAAATAGTTAAGAAGGTAGGGACCTGGGACCATTCAGATCCTGCGAGGGCATATTAAACTAACCAAATCACGAGTTTTAAGGGCTCTGGGCCTGAAAGAAAGGATCTGAGATCCAAATTTTGTCCAAGTCGACATTTTGTCCAAGTCGATATTTTAAGGATCGACATTTTGGAAAGTCGACATTTAGTACAATAGACATTTTTGAAGAAAAAAAAATCGACATTTTGTCAGTCGTCATAATGGAAGTCGACATAAGGTAAGAATTCCGTTTACAATTTCATTGCAAACGTCGTGGATTTGCTGATTTTGCCTTGGAACAACTTGAAAACGATAAAGATTTTTTTGAGAAAATCATCTTCTCCGATGAGGCTCATTTTCATCTGAGTGGTGCGGTAAATGAACAAAACTGTCGATTCTGGTGCGAATAAAATTCACAAATTATTCATCAAAAACCTTTACATTCACCTAAATTGACAGTTTGGTGTTGTTTTTGGTCTGGTGGAATCATCGGTCCATACTTCTTTCGAAATGAAGCTGGTAACACCGTTACTGTCAATGACGTTTTTTTTTTTAAAAAGAAATCATATCACTCTAATTGAAAAACCCTATATAAATCTATTGATTCATTAGTAGTTTCCAGATTGTGAAAAAGATTGGGAGGAAATTGCAGAAGAGTTCTTTTATAAATGGAACTTCCCCAATTGTTTAGGAGCAATCGATGGAAAGCATGTGAGAATTCACCGTCCTCATAACACTGGATCGTTCTTTTATAATTATAAATGATTTTATGGCATTGTACTCATGGCCGTTGTGAACGCAAATTACGAATTTATTTATTGCAATGTAGGTACAAATGGAAGAATATCTGATGGAGGTGTAATTGAGTATATCGATTTTAATAACGATTTGGCAAATAACCGATTCAAAATACCAGCTCCAAAGTGCCCTACAAATTATAATTCGGAACTCCCACATGTGTTTATTAACGATGAAGTATTTAGATTAACAAAAAAATGATTAAGCCATTTTCTAAATACGATTTAAGTCCAGAACGAAATTATTTTAATAAGAGACTTTCAAGTGCAAGGCATGTGGTTGAGAATTCATTTGGAATACTTGTTTCTCTTTTTAGGATATTCCATACAAGCATAAATTTCTCTTATCTTGCATAATTATTTGCGACGAAGGAACCTAAATTACATAGAACAATCTGAAATACAAAATACGGTTGATGATAATTCACCACTAGGAGGATTCTTAAAACTAAAAACATTTTTTTTGTTTTTAACTTCCTTTATTATTTACAATCTGTATTTTCATTTCTATACAATAAGCATATATTTATGATGAAAATATGACTTGAAGTAGCTTATCCAGTGATTAGCTACACTAATTTAAAAAATCTATCTGTTTATTTTACAGTTAATTTAGTTAATTATTTATTTTATATTAAGTCGCTTGGCTAAAAAAGAATTTTTTAGTCTCCTTGTGTTTCGTGTATCCTTGTGTTTCCAATATCTTGTTTTTTTAGAGATACTTGTGATTTATGTCCTAGTAGCCAATACATATTTCTTAATTTTATTCCATATTCCATATTTCTTAATTTTATTCGTTGGAGAATAATCCGAAGACAATTCAAAACATGTATGTTGCATTTCGTCAGCGTGCTGACTTAGTCCGTTTGCATTCCATGCTACAATTTTCAATGAGTGATATAGTATTTGCTCAGTTTAGACCCTGTTGTTGTTAGAATATTTAACATTGTTGACATTTGTTGCACGAGGTCTTTCATCATTGATTTTAATTCTGTTATATCAGATGTTGATTCTTCTATAATATGTGTTTCTTTTTGATTGTGTCTAACATTTTGACTGTTTTTGAGGGCTAATGCGTAACTTATTTCCGGGTTGACATTGCTATAATTGTGATTTGTTGTTGTGATATTATTTGTTATTTGTTTTTCTTGTAATGTCGGGAAATTTTTTTTCCTTATATCGTTGTTTACTTGGCATCCCCTATATTTGGCAGGATGATTTCCTCCACAATTGATGCATTTAACTTTTTCTTGCCTTACGCAGTCTTTTGTGGCATGCAATTCCATATATTTTACGCAACGTGGTTTTAAATGACAATATGTCTTAGAGTGCCCATATCTTTGGCAGTTTAGGTATTGAGGAATCTTTCTTTTTTGCATAGGAGGTTAGAATTCTACAAACAAAAGTTCAGTAACCGATTAATATCATAAATTTCTTTGTTGTTGGTCTTCTTTTCAAGGTTGATGAAAAAGAGGGGGTTTTTTGGTTTTATTATGTTTTCCGGTTGTAATATCGGTGACAGTATGTCCAAAAACTTTTAGGGCTTGAATGATGTATTCTGTATTAGGAGAGTGATATATATTTTTAGTTTTTTTAGTTTAGTTCTTAAAATTCATTTGTTTGTTATACCGTGTTACATATTACCTTAGTACATTATCATAAATTAAATTAAAAAATTTGCAAAACAGTAATGGTAAAATTAGATAAATGTAAGATCATTCTGATATTCCTGAGAATATGTAATGAATGAAATAACAAGAGTAGAAATAATTAAATTATTAAATTAAACAATATTAGGTTGATATTTCAGAGCTAAAAGTAATACAGTTACAAGAATACAAAAATAAAAATAAAAAATTCAATATTAAAGTAATAAAGTATATAAACTAGAAATAATTAAATTTAATTAAACAAGGAAAGAAAATAATATAGGAAAAAGAGAAAAAATTAAAATTCGAGATAAACAATTACAACAAAGTAATAGAATCCTGAGAAACAAAAACTAAAAGAATATAAATAAAAACAGAATTAGGTTAAGTTAACAACATTTCAATTTGAGAGTGATCAAGATTCAATAAGTCGAAAATTTTGGGAGCCATAAAGTTATAAAAGTGGCGAAAATGTGATGTATATGCTCTAGGAACATTTATTAAAAATAGGTTATTGACTCTCAGATTATAGTGAGGGTTAAATCGATGGGCAAGATAACCTGATCTAATACAATAAATTTTTAGTGTTTTGAATATATATAGCTGTCTAATAGGTAGTATATCCAGATTTCTAAATAGTGGAAAACTAGACGTAAGTCTATTTTTCCTCATGATCAATCGAATACAATATTTTTGTGCAATGGGGAGGGGACGAATTTTGTTGATGTAAAAGCCACCAGTAGCTAATTCCATATTGTAATTTAGAGTTGAAAAGAGCAAAGTATACCATATTCTGGAGGGAACAATATTGGTTTAGGTGGAAGACATTTCTTATGACTTTTTTAAAACATTTAATACCCTTATCATGATTCTTGAATCGAACGTATAAGTAGACAAATTCGCCGTCATGCGATCATGATCAGCGAAGCGAATAAAATACGTTCGACAATTTGGCGAATGAAAAATTTAAGTGACAACGGTAAAACAAAAGTAAAAGGAAAATATTTTTAATGTTTTTCGAGTGAAAATTTAAAAAAATTAAGAATAATATAACATGATATTATTTGCAGCTATAAGAAAATAAATAAAAAACATTTTGATAAGCTAGTGCAATTGATGGAAAAGAATGCTAATACACTTGAAGAAGCATTAAATAAATAATAGCAGTAGATGTGTCCCAAACAATCGAAAACTGAATTAAAATTTCCAGTGATAATTTCATTCTGGGGAACATCGTACTGCAGAGATCAATTTTACTATATTGATAATATTCCATTTGTTCTAATTTAAGCCTTCAGTTTATGTTTTATTGAATTCAGATTTTTTTTTCCAATACATCTTAAAATCTGTGTATAAAATTTATTAACACATAAGAAAAAGATTTTTTACAAAATTTATTAGTACAAAAAAATACAGTTTCTTTTTTTTATTTACTTTTCAAAATATTTAATTTTCGAGTGTAAGGTTAGCAACGACTTTTCCACAGCGAATGAATTTATTCGCGAATCATGATCACATTTACGCGAACATTCGACTGGCATATTCGCTTCGACTCATATTCGATTCGAAAATCATGATATAAGTAATTGAAAAGTATGCCCAGTTTAATTTATAATCGAGAACGAGGTCAAGATACCTGAAAGATACAACAGTATCAATCTTAAAACATGATTCACTAATCTAGTAATAACTTGAGTCAAAAGTAGTGGCATCCAGCGACGGAATCAATGGAATTTTTTACAGACAGGAGAATGATAATTCACTGTTGAGTTTTCATTGGGATATTTACTCTTGCCAAAGTGCATAATCTTTGTTTAACTACTAATAACTAAGTTATGTACATAAAACCATTTCCTTATGAGGTCCAGGTCATAATTTATAGCACAAAAAAGATTCCAAATTATGTTGTTACTGTACGAGAATGCAGTGTCATCAGCAAAGGTTGTATGTATACTTTTAAAAGATTGCTGTAATAGGGAATTAATGAAAATTGGGAACAATATTGGACCTAAAACAGAACCCTGAAGGACACCTATACTTAAACTCTCAGCATCATCAAGAATGCCATTCAGTTTGACTCTTTGTCTCCTATCACTGAGATAAGACTTAAACCATTTAAATATAAATCCTCTAAATCCGGCATTACAAATTTTTTTCTCTAATATCTATAATAATGTAATATCTATAGTAATGTCTATAAATAGACTACTACAAAAATTGAACTTATTTAAACCATTATATATCTCATAACAGAATTTCAAAAGGGCGTCTTCAAGGGATCTTTTTTCCCCTCAAGCCAAATTGGACATCACTGAAAAAAAAATGTTTATCAAGGAATTTTTAAAAATATAACATAAAACATCCACAACATTTAAAGAAACATTCTTAACAAGATTACTTGAAAGTGATTCATTTGGCCTAGATTTATAACTTTTTAGACCCAAAATTAGTCTATGTTTTTCCAGAGACGTTATCGGCTTAAAGAAGAAGCTTTGACTCTGGAAAGTTTCTCTAATCAAACCATTGCGATCATTTTCGGTATTTCAAAATAAGTTGTTAGATAAGTTGTTTGATGATAATTGTTCAGATATCGTGCCAAAATATTTATTGAAACAATTGCATAATATTTTAGGATCATTGACTATGTTAGAATTGATGTTTAAAGAATATGTGGAGGGATAACTTTCCTTGTTCAATATAGAGTAGATGATTTTCCATTCACCTTTATTAATTGTGAGCTGTCTAGTATAGTATCTTTCTTTGGAATGACGTATTGCAAGTTTAACATCATTACAGATTATTTTATATAATGATAATAGATTATTTATTTATTTATTTATTTCAATCTACTGGGTAGTCCCTTACTTTTGCTTATAAAATATTAAAAACTAAAATAAAATAAAACTAGAAATAGAAAACAAAATATTAATAATAAGATGCATTAACAATTTCAATTTAAAAATAACATTAATTCAAGAAAAGAAGTGTATCGAGAATGATACCCAGGTCTTTTGTTTCACGGACATGTTTAATAATAGAACCGTTGATATTATAATAAGATTCAATTAGAGTTTGCTTCCTAGAAAATGACATGTAACTGCACTTATTGATATTAATGGTAAGGCCATTAGTGTTACACCAAGAGTAGAATTTGTCAAGATCCTGCTGCAGGAGATGGCAATCTTCGTCCGACTTAATAACCGCAAAGAGTTTAGTATCGTCAGCAAATGATAAGATCAAAGACTTAATATCGAAGTCGATATCGATCATAAACAATAAAACTAATAGTGGCCCCATATGAGCTCCTTGTAAAAACCAGACGTAGCCTCAAAGTTATATGACGTGCAATTTTGTATTTTAACGCCGAGTTTACGACCAATAAAATAAAATTGAAGCCGTAGAAGGAAGGTACCATGAATACCAAGAGCCTGAAGTTTAAAGAGTAGTAAAGAGTGGTCTACTTTAGAAATATCTGGGAATATCGTATCTACTTAATAGCCTTTTTCCATTGCATTGAAAACTGTGTGAAGAAAAACTGCTAAATTAGTGGATGTAGATCTTCCATCCATAAAGCCATGCTGATTTGGAGATATGTGTTCTTTAACCAAGAAATACAATTTATCTGTGACAATATAGCTTCAAAAAGCTTAAGAATAGCAGATAATTTAGAATAGCAGAAAATTATAATTTTCAACGACAATTTTAGACCCTTATTTGAAAATAGGAATAATGTTTGAAAATTTCCAGTCATCTAAGAAAATTCCTTCATTTCGTGATCTGTTAAAAATTAAGTAAAGAGGATAAGTCAAACTATAAATGCAGTTCTTCAAAACTAAATTAGGGATAGCATCTGGACCAGAACTCAGATTAATATCTACGGTATTAATTTTGTTGAAAATATCACAATATGATAATTGGATGTGTCCTAAATCAACAAAAGATTGTAGGTGACTTTGCAAATTTATTCTTGATTGTGGTCTTATAAAAACTGATTCAAAACACTTAGCGAATAAATTGCAAGTTGCGACTGAATCTGTAGCTGTTTCATTTTTTTCGGATACTTATAAATTTCCAGAAGTTTTTAGAATTTGATTTTATATTAGACTCATAGGTAAGAATGAAATTATTATAAAGATATTTGCTCAAAAAATCAAAATCCTTGCGTAGTCTCTGAAATACAATTTTGTCTGCTAAAGAAGAACTAATTATATACTTTGTATGTGCTTTATTTCTCGCATGTTTCAAAGAGAGAAGCCTTTTATTGTACCACGGTGGATGATGAGTTGTGTGGGTTCTTTCAGAGGAATAGATGTAGTAAAACCGCCAAATAAGAAATCTATAAATTTCTTATGACAACAATCAAAACTAATTTCAGCACTTTATTCCAATTGATATTTAGCAAATAAACGTTTAAAAGAGAAAAATCACCATTTTTAAAATTAAAGTGAGGAATGTCAATGATTTTTCCTGTTCAATTAGCAATAAATTTAAAATTTAATAGTAGTGCTGAGTGATACAAATCTTTTTTAACAAATGGAAGTTCACATTCACAAATAGAAGTTGACATATCTTTTGATAAAACACTAGATCTAATAATCGATCTGAAACATTAAACAGATTATTGACTTGAACTAAGTCGAGGGAAAATAATGTATCTATTATAAAGGATTCATTTATATTAAGATTAAATGGAACTAAAAATTTATTTCTATTATAAATTGGATATTTCCACGATATGCTAGGTAAGTTAAAATCGCCCCAGACAAAAAAAAATTCTCATTATTATTGTGAGCTTCAAATATTGATTCAATGTTTTCAACATGCTTACTATAAATTTCAAATGAACTTCTTGGAGGAATATAACTTAATATAAAAAATATATTTTTCTTTGTAAAAACATTACTAGAATTATTAATATTTACTTTTATACACAATTGTTCTATATTACCATTATTATGAAAAAGCGGGATAGGATGACTAATAAATGATGATTTGACAGCTATTAGAATTCCACCACCAAGAAGTTTTTTTGTAGCAATTAGATCTCTGTCCTTACGGAAAACACAGTAAGTAGACTCGTCAAATAATTCAGATGAATAGATGGAATCGTGTAATGATGTTTCTGTACATGCTATCAAAGAAAATGAGTTATCTGAAACAGCGCGATAAAACTCATGTGTTTTAGTGCGTAAGCCTCTTGTATTTTGATAATATGTTGAGAATATATTTCCTTCAGAAAAAGAAGATAATGATGTGTCAAAAGACTGATGATGTTGATAATGAGGTGGATCTTTCAGAGGGATGTGGTGAAAAAAATAATAAAAATATTAAGGAAGAAAAACATAAAGAATTAACGTTTAGAGCGACATATTGCGGTGTGTAAATTAATACATCGAGTTCATGTGTACTATGGTTGAGTTTTTTTGAAGTAGAAAGTCTTTCACCTCTACACCAGCTGGCCAGAAATTCACAAATTTTACTTTTTTATGATACTCTGGTGGAACATTTATTTTGAAAGAAATGCTCCTTAACTTACTGATGTCTGCGTTTCTTTTAATAAGTCTAAAGCATTTAATTAGAGATCGATCAATATTTAGCTTACTTGAAACATATTGTTCGATAGCACCATGTGAAGTGTTTATTCCAAATCTCGATATATGTATCCATTTCTGTCGTTGAGCGACAACAAATTCGGAATCACTATTAGCTGAAGACAAGAGTTCTGTTTGATTGTTAGACTCAGTAATCGTATTAGTATTCAATGAAACTGCAGGTAATATAACTGTTGATTTAATTGGATTATGTTTAATAATCATTTTATCTTTAATTGAAGCATCTTGCTTGAAACTAGGAATTACTCTAGGGTTTACAATTGATAAACTATCCGGTAATTCCGACAAATCTGAGTTAGCAGGAGAAACTTTTAATACTTCACTCTTTATTGATTGTATTTTTTCGACCAAGTGATCAAGTTTCTTTAATAAATTACTTACTGATATACTACAGCATTCATCGCATCTCCAAAAAAGATTACAATTACCTTTATTAATTAATTTTAATGTACCGTCGGTAATGTTAGATGATAGTTGGATGTATGTTTTTTAACAGATCGGTATAATTTGTTTTTCTTACGAAGAAGTGTTAGCAGTCTGTTCGACATCCAAGGTTTTAATCTAATAGACTTTCTGCTCAAGGTACGTGAAGATACACAAGAAATAATATGTTTATTAAGAATTTTAATAAATATCGAATAAGCTACTGAAGGATCATTAGAATTCAAAACCTCATCCCAATATTCATAAACTAGGATATTATTAAGCATAATGTAGTCAACAGTGTTGGAATAATTACTAATAAAAGGAGAATTCAGTGACTGAAACCAAATCAGTGACTGAAAACCAAAAGAAGAAAGAACCAATAAATAGTCTGTCGAGCTGCGACATTGTGGAAGAATCTCAATGTTAGGGTCTCCAATAAGAATTATATTTCTTGCATTTTCCTCTTAAAAAAAGCTAGATAAGTCATTTAAAAATTCATCAATGGAACATCGATGAAGTCTGTAGACACTAACTAGGCAGTCAGTAATCTATGGCGGAAACGTTTAAGAACTATTTAGCAATATCAGCACTAAATAGATTAATTGAAGTTGTCGTACAATTAAGACCACTTTTATAATATAGCAATACTCCTCCAGCAGCGTAGGATGTATCAAAAGCTGTCACCATATTATTGTTCGGTAGATAATAATCATCAGTCTCATAATCATAATTCCAGATCTCACTTAAAATAATTAAATCAAGCCACGTCTCTAAGGAATTTAAAAAGCCTAATAAAAAAATGAAATTTTCTCTCAAACTTCTAATATTTTGATGCATAATGGAGAAGCTATTAGAATTCATAATACAATTAGAACTAATCATAGAAAATTACTTAAATATTTTAATAAAGTAATAAATGTTTAGTTAAAATATTAATTTATAAAAATTAATTATTTATAGTAAATTATCTAAGTCTTTATAAGATATTATTATTCTTATAAAATCATCACCTTCTTTTTTCCTCATCAGTATTTTCCAATTCTTTATGCACAGGAATTTATAATTCTTTTCCTTTTGTGTTGTTTTTGCCTTATTATATAGATCTCTCATAAACTTACTAAGTGACTCGTTTAAAAATATATTCTTGATCGTACCACATTCCGAGCAGCATCTTTTAAATTTTTTCTCTTTCCTTATGTGTTTTCATTACTTCTTTTTTAACAGATAATGACGAAAATTTCACTGGTTTTACACATGTAATATCTTTTGTGTGTTGTATTATTTTTGGTAGACAGAATTTCAGACTAAGACCGTAGAGTAATCACATAAGTAGAGTATTCACGTAGAACAATATTTGTTAATCATTTTCTTCTAAAAATCCCATCCCATTTCTACTCAAAACACGAAAATGCCGTCACATTTCCACTTAATACCCCAAAACACTGAAATATTATTTTCGGAACTCAATTATTTTTACTCAAAATTTTTTATTTATTGAGGAGTATATTTCATACAATGCTCAATTAGATTAGCCATCTACAAATTAGATATGAATCTACAAATACGATATACACTCTTCATACAAATCAAAAGTACATACGTATGTGTACAAGTTAATTTTTATAAATAAAAATTGTGTAAAATAAAAAACACAACTGATTAGTTCCAAAGTTACTTTTATTCTATCAATTCTTTCTTTTTTCCTAATACAAATTGCGATTGTTTTTACAGAAATTCGCTGGATCAGCGTTTTGATTGTGAAACGTTGAAAACAAAAAGTATAAAATAAATTACAAAAGCTTTTAAAGGAATTAGCTTGAGCACGAGGTCTTTCATCATTGATTTTAATTCTGTTATATCAGATGTTGATTCTTCTATAATATGTGTTTCTTCTTGATTGTGTCTAACATTTTGACTGTTTTTGAGGGCTAATGCGTAACTTATTTCCGGGTTGACATTGCTATAATTGTGATTTGTTGTTGTGATATTATTTGTTATTTGTTTTTCTTGTAATGTCGGGAAATTTTTTTTCCTTATATCGTTGTATACTTGGAATCCCCTATAATTGGCAGGATGATTTCCTCCACAATTGATGCATTTAACTTTTTCTTGCCTTACGCAGTCTTTTGTGGCATGCAATTCCATATATTTTACGCAACGAGGTTTTAAATGACAATATGTCTTAGAGTGCCCATATCTTTGGCAGTTTAGGTATTGAGGAATCTTTCTTTTTTGCCTAGGAGGTTAGAATTCTACAAACAAAAGTTCAGTAACCGATTAATATCATAAATTTCTTTGTTGTGGGTCTTCTTTTCAAGGTTGATGAAAAAGAGGGGGTTTTTTGGTTTTATTATGTTTTCCGGTTGTAATATCGGTGACAGTATGTCCAAAAACTTTTAGGGCTTGAATGATGTATTCTGTATTAGGAGAGTGATATATATTTTTAGTTTTTTTAGTTTAGTTCTTAAAATTCATTTGTTTGTTATACCGTGTTACATATTACCTTAGTACATTATCATAAATTAAATTAAAAAATTTGCAAAACAGTAATGGTAAAATTAGATAAATGTAAGATCATTCTGATATTCCTGAGAATATGTAATGAATGAAATAACAAGAGTAGAAATAATTAAATTATTAAATTAAACAATATTAGGTTGATATTTCAGAGCTAAAAGTAATACAGATACAAGAATACAAAAATAAAAATAAAAAATTCAATATTAAAGTAATAAAGTATATAAACTAGAAATAATTAAATTTAATTAAACAAGGAAAGAAAATAAAATAGGAAAAAGAGAAAAAATTAAAATTCGAGATAAACAATTACAACAAAGTAATAGAAGCCTGAGAAACAAAAACTAAAAGAATATAAATAAAAACAGAATTAGGTTAAGTTAACAACATTTCAATTTGAGAGTGATCAAGATTCAATAAGTCAGATCTAAGATTTTTGATAAAAGTAATAGAAGTTCTATCCGATCTTAAAGAGAAAGGTAACGAATTGAAAATTTTGGGAGCCATAAAGTTATAAAAGTGGCGAAAATGTGATGTATATGCTCTAGGAACACTTATTAAAAATAGGTTATTGACTCTCAGATTATAGTGAGGGTTAAATCGATGGGCAAGATAACCTGATCTAATACAATAAATTTTTAGTGTTTTGAATATATATATCTGTCTAATAGGTAGTATATCCAGATTTCTAAATAGTGGAAAACTAGACGTAAGTCTATTTTTCCTCATGATCAATCGAATACAATATTTTTGTGCAATGGGGAGGGGACGAATTTTGTTGATGTAAAAGCCACCAGTAGCTAATTCTATATTGTAATTTAGAGTTGAAAAGAGCAAAGTATACCATATTCTGGAGGGAACAATATTGGTTTAGGTGGAAGACATTTCTTATGACTTTTTTAAAACATTTAATACCCTTATCATGATTCTTGAATCGAACGTATAAGTAGACAAATTCGCCGTCATGCGATCATGATCAGCGAAGCGAATAAAATACGTTCTACAATTTGGCGAATGAAAAATTTAAGTGACAACGGTAAAACAAAAGTAAAAGGAAAATATTTTTAATGTTTTTCGAGTGAAAATTTAAAAAAATTAAGAATAATATAACATGATATTATTTGCAGCTATAAGAAAATAAATAAAAAACATTTTGACAAACTAGTGCAATTAATGGAAAAGAATGCTGATACACTTGAAGAAGCATTAAATAAATAATAGCAGTAGATGTGTCCCAAACAATCGAAAACTGAATTAAAATTTCCAGTGATAATTTCATTCTGGGGAACATCGTACTGCAGAGATCAATTTTACTATATTGATAATATTCCATTTGTTCTAATTTAAGCCTTCAGTTTATGTTTTATTGAATTCAGATTTTTTTTTTCCAATACATCTTAAAATCTTTGTATAAAATTTATTAACACATAAGAAAAAGATTTTTTACAAAATTTATTAGTACAAAAAAATACAGTTTCTTTTTTTTATTTACTTTTCAAAATATTTAATTTTCGAGTGTAAGGTTAGCAACGACTTTTCCACAGCGAATGAATTTATTCGCGAATCATGATCACATTTACGCGAATATTCGACTGGCATATTCGCTTTGACTCATATTCGATTCGAAAATCATGATATAAGTAATTGAAAAGTATGCCCAGTTTAATTTATAATCGAGAACGAGGTCAAGATACCTGAAAGATACAACAGTATCAATCTTAAAACATGATTCACTAATCTAGTAATAACTTGAGTCAAAAGTAATGGCATCCAGCGACGGAATCAATGGAATTTTTTACAGACAGGAGAATGATAATTCACTGTTGAGTTTTCATTGGTATATTTACTCTTGCCAAAGTGCATAATCTTTGTTTAACTACTAATAACTAAGTTATGTACATAAAACCATTTCCTTATGAGGTCCAGGTCATAATTTATAGCACAAAAAAGATTCCAAATTATGTTGTTACTGTACGAGAATGCAGTGTCATCAGCAAAGGTTGTATGTATACTTTTAAAAGATTGCTGTAATAGGGAATTAATGAAAATTGGGAACAATATTGGACCTAAAACAGAACCCTGAAGGACACCTATACTTAAACTCTCAGCATCATCAAGAATGCCATTCAGTTTGACTCTTTGTCTCCTATCACTGAGATAAGACTTAAACCATTTAAATATAAATCCTCTAAATCCGGCATTATAAATTTTTTTCAGCGGTAAGTCATGATTTACCGTATCAAACGCTTTAGTAATGTCTATAAATAGACTACTACAAAAATTGAACTTATTTAAACCATTATATATCTCATAACAGAATTTCAAAAGGGCGTCTTCAAGGGATCTTTTTTCCCCTCAAGCCAAATTGGACATCACTGAAAAAAAAATGTTTATCAAGGAATTTTTAAAAATATAACATAAAACATCCACAACATTTAAAGAAACATTCTTAACAAGATTACTTGAAAGTGATTCATTTGGCCTAGATTTGTAACTTTTTAGACCCAAAATTAGTCTATGTTTTTCCAGAGACGTTATCGGCTTAAAGAAGAAGCTTTGACTCTGGAAAGTTTCTCTAATCAAACCATTGAGATCATTTTCGGTATTTCAAAATAAGTTGTTAGATAAGTTGTTTGATGATAATTGTTCAGATATCGTGCCAAAATATTTATTGAAACAATTGCATAATATTTTAGGATCATTGACTATGTTAGAATTGATGTTTAAAGAATATGTGGAGGGATAACTTTCCTTGTTCAATATAGAAGATGATTTTCCATTCACCTTTATTAATTGTGAGCTGTCTAGTATAGTATCTTTCTTTGGAATGACGTATTGCAAGTTTAACATCATTACAGATTATTTTATATAATGATAATAAATTATTTATTTATTTATTTATTTCAATCTACTGGGTAGTCCCTTACTTTTGCTTATAAAATATTAAAAACTAAAATAAAATAAAACTAGAAATAGAAAACAAAACATTAATAATAAGATGCATTAACAATTTCAATTTAAAAATAACATTAATTCAAGAAAAGAAGTTAAAAAAAAAAAGGAAAATTCAGACTTAAGTAGTATAAATAAATATTAATAGTAATTATAGAGGTAGGCAGTACATTTAAATGATAAAAGAGAATAATTTTAATAAATTTGTAGAATAAAATTATAATTAATTAAAATTAGAATGTAATTAATTAAATTGTAATGTATCAAAAAATGTGATGATTTTTCTCCTAAAAACGAATCTACTGTAGGTGAAATCAATTACTGAAAAACTGTTATTAAATAAGCGCTGAGAGTTTGCTATAGGTTCGGAAAAACCATAGTTCGTTCTATGACTTTGAAGATATCAAAATCTTTGGCTTCTGAAATCGCGCACTGGAGCATAGATATTATAAATGCGAAGAATAGATGGACATTTTATTCTGCCAGATAAGATATCATAGGAAAACATCACGGATGCAGCATTTCGCCTAGCCCCAAGAGTAGAAAGCCTAATAAGTTGACATTTAGCTAAATATCCAGTAATATAAGGTTGCCAGTTGAATTTACGTAGGCAAAATTTAATCATATTTTTTTGAACAGACTCTATTCTCTTAATATGTTTATCATAATAAGGCATCCAGATCGGACCGGCATATTCGAGGTGAGGACGAACAAGTGCAGTGTATAAATTATTGAATGTATAAGGATCAGAAAATTGCTGTGAGTTACGCTTAATAAAACCTAACATGGAAAAAGCTTCATAAATAATTCGATCTATGTAAGCATTAAAAGTTAATTTATTATCGAGAATGATACCCAGGTCTTTTGTTTCACGGACATGTTTAATAATAGAACCGTTGATATTATAATAAGATTCAATTAGAGTTTGCTTCCTAGAAAATGACATGTAACTGCACTTATTGATATTAATGGTAAGGCCATTAGTGTTACACCAAGAGTAGAATTTGTCAAGATCCTGCTGCAGGAGATGGCAATCTTCGTCCGACTTAATAACCGCAAAGAGTTTAGTATCGTCAGCAAATGATAAGATCAAAGACTTAATATCGAAGTCGATATCGATCATAAACAATAAAACTAATAGTGGCCCCATATGAGCTCCTTGTGGAAAACCAGACGTAGCCTCAAAGTTATATGACGTGCAATTTTGTATTTTAACGCCGAGTTTACGACCAATAAAATAAAATTGAAGCCGTAGAAGGAAGGTACCATGAATACCAAGAGCCTGAAGTTTAAAGAGTAGTAAAGAGTGGTCTACTTTAGAAATATCTGGGAATATCGTATCTACTTAATAGCCTTTTTCCATTGCATTGAAAACTGTGTGAAGAAAAACTGCTAAATTAGTGGATGTAGATCTTCCATCCATAAAGCCATGCTGATTTGGAGATATGTGTTCTTTAACCAAGAAATACAATTTATCTGTGACAATATAGCTTCAAAAAGCTTAAGAATAGCAGATAATTTAGAATAGCAGAAAATTATAATTTTCAACGACAATTTTAGACCCTGATTCGAAAATAGGAATAATGTTTGAAAATTTCCAGTCATCTAAGAAAATTCTTTCATTTCGTGATCTGTTAAAAATTAAGTAAAGAGGATAAGTAAAACTATAAATGCAGTTCTTCAAAACTAAATTAGGGATAGCATCTGGACCAGAACTCAGATTAATATCTACGGTATTAATTTTGTTGAAAATATCACAATATGATAATTGGATGTGTCCTAAATCAACAAAAGATTGTAGGTGACTTTGCAAATTTATTCTTGATTGTGGTCTTATAAAAGCTGATTCAAAACACTTAGCGAATAAATTGCAAGTTGCAACTGAATCTGTAGCTGTTTCATTTTTTTCGGATATTTATAAATTTCCAGAAGTTTTTAGAATTTGATTTTATATTAGACTCATAGGTAAGAATGAAATTATTATAAAGATATTTGCTCAAAAAATCAAAATCCTTGCGTAGTCTCTGAAATACAATTTTGTCTGCTAAAGAAGAACTAATTATATACTTTGTATGTGCTTTATTTCTCGCATGTTTCAAAGAGAGAAGCCTTTTATTGTACCACGGTGGATGATGAGTTGTGTGGGTTCTTTCAGAGGAATAGATGTAGTAAAACCGCCAAATAAGAAATCTATAAATTTCTTATGACAACAATCAAAACTAATTTCAGCACTTTATTCCAATTGATATTTAGCAAATAAACGTTTAAAAGAGAAAAATCACCATTTTTAAAATTAAAGTGAGGAATGTCAATGATTTTTCCTGTTCAATTAGCAATAAATTTAAAATTTAACAGTAGTGCTGAGTGATACAAATCTTTTTTAACAAATGGAAGTTCACATTCACAAATAGAAGTTGACATATCTTTTGATATAAACACTAGATCTAATAATCGATCTGAAACATTAAACAGATTATTGACTTGAACTAAGTCGAGGGAAAATAATGTATCTATTATAAAGGATTCATTTATATTAAGATTAAATGGAACTAAAAATTTATTTCTATTATAAATTGGATATTTCCACGATATGCTAGGTAAGTTAAAATCGCCCCAGACAAAAAAAAATTCTCATTATTATTGTGAGCTTCAAATATTGATTCAATGTTTTCAACATGCTTACTATAAATTTCAAATGAACTTCTTGGAGGAATATAACTTAATATAAAAAATATATTTTTCTTTGTAAAAACATTACTAGAATTATTAATATTTACTTTTATACACAATTGTTCTATATTACCATTATTATGAAAAAGCGGGATAGGATGACTAATAAATGATGATTTGACAGCTATTAGAATTCCACCACCAAGAAGTTTTTTTGTAGCAATTAGATCTCTGTCGTTACGGAAAACACAGTAAGTAGACTCGTCAAATAATGATGATGACTCGTGTAATGATGTTTCTATACATGCTATCAAAGAAAATGAGTTATCTGAAACAGCGCGATAAAACTCATGTGTTTTAGTGCGTAAGCCTCTTGTATTTTGATAATATGTTGAGAATATATTTCCTTCAGAAAAAGAAGATAATGATGTGTCAAAAGACTGATGATGTTGATAATGAGGCGGATCTTTCAGAGGGATGTGGTGAAAAAAATAATGAAAATATTAAGGAAGAAAAACATGAAGAGTTAACGTTTAGAGCGACATATTGCGGTGTGTAAATTAATCCATCGAGTTCATGTGTACTATGGTTGAGTTTTTTTGAAGTAGAAAGTCTTTCACCTCTACACCAGCTGGCCAGAAATTCACAAATTTTACTTTTTATGATACTCTGGTGGAACATTTATTTTGAAAGAAATGCTCCTTAACTTACTGATGTCTGCGTTTCTTTTAATAAGTCTAAAGCATTTAATTAGAGATCGATCAATATTTAGCTTACTTGAAACATATTGTTCGATAGCACCATGTGAAGTGTTTATTCCAAATCTCGATATATGTATCCATTTCTGTCGTTGAGCGACAACAAATTCGGAATCACTATTAGATGAAGACAAGAGTTCTGTTTGATTGTTAGACTCAGTAATCGTATTAGTATTCAATGAAACTGCAGGTAATATAACTGTTGATTTAATTGGATTATGTTTAATAATCATTTTATCTTTAATTGAAGCATCTTGCTTGAAACTAGGAATTACTCTAGGGTTTACAATTGATAAACTATCCGGTAATTCCGACAAATCTGAGTTAGCAGGAGAAACTTTTAATACTTCACTCTTTATTGATTGTATTTTTTCGACCAAGTGATCAAGTTTCTTTAATAAATTACTTACTGATATACTACAGCATTCATCGCATCTCCAAAAAAGATTACAATTACCTTTACCAAGAATTTTTTTTGTAGCAATTAGATCTCTGTCGTTACGGAAAACACAGTAAGTAGACTCGTCAAATAATTCAGATGAGTAGATGGAATCGTGTAATGATGTTTCTGTACATGCTATCAAAGAAAATGAGTTATCTGAAACAGCGCGATAAAACTCATGTGTTTTAGTGCGTAAGCCTCTTGTATTTTGATAATATGTTGAGAATATATTTCCTTCAGAAAAAGAAGATAATGATGTGTCAAAAGACTGATGATGTTGATAATGAGGCGGATCTTTCAGAGGGATGTGGTGAAAAAAATAATGAAAATATTAAGGAAGAAAAACATGAAGAGTTAACGTTTAGAGCGACATATTGCGGTGTGTAAATTAATCCATCGAGTTCATGTGTACTATGGTTGAGTTTTTTTGAAGTAGAAAGTCTTTCACCTCTACACCAGCTGGCCAGAAATTCACAAATTTTACTTTTTATGATACTCTGGTGGAACATTTATTTTGAAAGAAATGCTCCTTAACTTACTGATGTCTGCGTTTCTTTTAATAAGTCTAAAGCATTTAATTAGATCTCGATCAATATTTAGCTTACTTGAAACATATTGTTCGATAGCACCATGTGAAGTGTTTATTCCAAATCTCGATATATGTATCCATTTCTGTCGTTGAGCGACAACAAATTCGGAATCACTATTAGCTGAAGACAAGAGTTCTGTTTGATTGTTAGACTCAGTAATCGTATTAGTATTCAATGAAACTGCAGGTAATATAACTGTTGATTTAATTGGATTATGTTTAATAATCATTTTATCTTTAATTGAAGCATCTTGCTTGAAACTAGGAATTACTCTTGGGTTTACAATTGATAAGCTATCCGGTAATTCCGACAAATCTGAGTTAGCAGGAGAAACTTTTAATACTTCACTCTTTATTGATTGTATTTTTTCGACCAAGTGATCAAGTTTCTTTAATAAATTACTTACTGATATACTACAGCATTCATCGCATCTCCAAAAAAGATTACAATTACATTTATTAATTAATTTTAATGTACCGTCGGTAATGTTAGATGATAGTTGGATGTATGTTTTTCAACAGACCGGTATAATTTGTTTTTCTTACGAAGAAGTCTTAGCAGTCTGTTCGACATCCAAGGTTTTAATCTAATAGACTTTCTGCTCAAGGTACGTGAAGATACACAAGAAATAATATGTTTATTAAGAATTTTAATAAATATCGAATAAGCTACTGAATGATCATTAGAATTCAAAACCTCATCCCAATATTCATAAACTAGGATATTATTAAGCATAATGTAGTCAACAGTGTTGGAATAATTACTAATAAAAGGAGAATTCAGTGACTGAAACCAAATCAGTGACTGAAAACCAAAAGAAGAAAGAACCAATAAATAGTCTGTCGAGCTGCGACATTGTGGAAGAATCTTAATGTTAGGGTCTCCAATAAAAATTATATTTCTTGCATTTTCCTCTTAAAAAAAGCTAGATAAGTCATTTAAAAATTCATCAATGGAACATCGATGAAGTCTGTAGACACTAACTAGGCAGTCAGTAATCTATGGCGGAAACGCTTAAGAACTATTTAGCAATATCAGCACTAAATAGATTGATTGAAGTTGTCGTACAATTAAGACCACTTTTATAATATAGCAATACTCCTCCAGCAGCGTAGGATGTATCAAAAGCTGTCACCATATTATTGTTCGGTAGATAATAATCATCAGTCTCATAATCATAAATCCAGATCCCACTTAAAATAATTAAATCAAGCCACGTCTCTAAGGAATTTAAAAGCCTAATAAAAAAATGAAATTTTCTCTCAAACTTCTAATATTTTGATGCATAATGGAGAAGCTATTAGAATTCATAATACAATTAGAACTAATCATAGAAAATTACTTAAATATTTTAATAAAGTAATAAATGTTAAGTTAAAATATTAATTTATAAAAATTATTTATTTATAGTAAATTATCTAAGTCTTTATAAGATATTATTATTCTTATAAAATCATCACCTTCTTTTTTCCTCATCAGTATTTTCCAATTCTTTATGCACAGGAATTTATAATTCTTTTCCTTTTTTGTTGTTTTTGCCTTATTATATAGATCTCTCATAAACTTACTAAGTGACTCGTTTAAAAATATATTCTTGATCGTACCACATTCCGAGCAGCATCTTTTAAATTTTTTCTTCTTTCCTTATGTGTTTTCATTATTTCTTTTTTAACAGATAATGACGAAAATTTCACTGGTTTTACACATGTAATATCTTTTGTGTGTTGTATTATTTTTGGTAGACAGAATTTCAGACTAAGACCGTAGAGTAATCACATAAGTAGAGTATTCACGTAGAACAATATTTGTTAATCATTTTCTTCTAAAAATCCCATCCCATTTCTACTCAAAACACGAAAATGCCGTCACATTTCCACTCAATACCCCAAAACACTGAAATATTGTTTTCGGAACTCAATTATTTTTACTCAAAATTTTTTATTTATTGAGGAGTCATACAATGCTCAATAAAATTAGCCATCTACAAATTAGATATGAATCTACAAATACGATATACACTCTTCATACAAATCAAAAGTACATACGTATGTGTACAAGTTAATTTTTATAAATAAAAATTGTGTAAAATAAAAAACACAACTGATTAGTTCCAAAGTTACTTTTATTCTATCAATTCTTTCTTTTTTCCTAATACAAATTGCGATTGTTTTTACAGAAATTCGCTGGATCAGCGTTTTGATTGTGAAACGTTAAAAACAAAAAGTATAAAATAAACTACAAAAGCTTTTAAAGGAATTAGCTTGATCAGCGTTTTAGTTTAAGTTAAAATAAAAAAGTATTTGAAAGTTAAAAATCAAAAGTACAGTTGCGTTGGAATGTTTATGCTACTGGAATGTAAAGCGTTGTTGCATTCGTTAACTCCTCCCTTTATTAAGTTCGAGACGTCCTCGTTTTGATATGGTCTATTACATGGATGCTGTTAATGGTTTTGATTTGCCTTTGATGCAGGCTTTCACGCATTTGATGAGACAAAAAACTGTTATGAAAGTTACTGAAAATAGTATCCACCAAAGTGATAAATAAGAGTAAATTTTTTCCTGCAATGTGTAAATATGGTT
Organism: Argyra leucocephala; assembly: GCA_963942445.1. Classification (NCBI taxonomy): domain Eukaryota; kingdom Metazoa; phylum Arthropoda; class Insecta; order Diptera; family Dolichopodidae; genus Argyra; species Argyra leucocephala. The sequence continues at coordinate 13,776,512 of OZ012682.1, read as the reverse complement.
AGTATTATCGATGTGCATTTTACGCAAATATGGCAATGGCAGCTTTTCTTGGTGTTTGAGATGCTCGACCGACAATGCTTTTGGTGGGTGAGGCTCCATGTAAACTGCTTTCTTTTCAACATGAAACTTCAAATGTTAATACGAAGGTTCCTGTGACGATAACCTGTTGTTGGTCAAAGATTTTTGTTTTAACAACGTCGTTCAAGATTATGGTACCTTCATTGATCTTTTGGATAGGTTGCAGATGGTGGGCGGAATCTGTGGCACACGAAGCTGTGTTCTTGTTTAGCAGTTGCATTAGGCATTTTGGAGTTGTGGGTTGGCATATTTTAATTGCTATGTCCGTTCTGTTTGAACATTTTACTAGTGGCTGTACGTGATTTCCGCAGTCTGCTGCTTCATTGGTTTCAAGTTTTACAATTGTGTTATTATGAATTACAGGATAATTTTTTACAAAGTTATAAAAGTGTTTGACATTTGAGATTTTTAAAATATAATAAATCATGTTAGAATCTTGTAAAATTTTAATTTTTGCCACTGAAAAAAGTTTACTTATACTAATCGGCAAGTCGCCAGAATTGATCAAATGTTTCATTTCCAAGTCATCTGATATAAGTGGGTTAATTAAATTATTTTTTGCAAGAATAATTGAAAGTGCAATATTATTAAGATTATTTATTATGTGATCATTTTTGTTGATGAGATACAGTAAAAGCAGTTCATCATTATTTTGTTGTAATATGTTGTTTTCATTGAAACCTTTTCGAAAGATGTTTATTTGATCGATCATTTCATTGATCTTGTCTTGAAGTTGGGAATTTATTTTTATTTGTCGGTTGTTGTTTTCTATAAGTATATTTTCCTTAGTCAGTAACAGCTCGTAGTCGTCATGATCTGGGGTGCCGGCCACAAATTTTAGCACACTGCCAATAAAGTTTATTGACCTTGCTTGTCTTTTGGGAATTTCTAACGTTTTGATTACGTGTTGCATTTCGGTCCCTTGTTGGGCCAGAATATCCTTTTGGCAACGTGTGGTAGTTGACGCAGGTATATCTTCGCTCTCTTGTACTATGATTTTATAGTGTGAGAGGTTTGTGGTATGGATCATGTACCTGTGGTCTTCGAAGATAGCTACTTTACCATTTGTAAGTGCTATAAAATGTGCGGATGAAAAATCCAAAATTTTTGAAGTTGTCGTTTGGATGATAATTAGAAGAAGGCTAGAATAGAAGAAGAAAATAGTAGTTAGCGAAGGTTTGATTTATGAATCTTTTTTCCATTGATCAGAACCGTTGTCCTAAGACTTTTCCAATTGTTTTTTCTACATAAAGTTTTTGAAATTTGTTTCCTAAACGCTTGTTTCTGCGTAAAAATACTTTTTCGCCGGGCTGATAAATTTTAGTGACGGTGTTTGTGTTAAAGCGTTTAATTGTTTTTTCTTGACACGCTTTGAATTTATTTCGTATTTGCTCTATATTTTCTTGTGAGTAGGTATGAATGACATCAGTGGGTTTTTGAGACGTGAGTGGATGCTGTGATTGTATTTATGGGTTTTTTTCATTTCATTTTATTCATTTATTTCTCAAAGAGCTCATTCGCTCTTACAGAGTGTATATACATAAAAAACAAACAAGATAACAAAATTAATAATTCAGTCCAGTAGAAAAAAATCAACTTAATAACTAAATGTATAATAACTTAAGCTAACTACACTTGGCTTACAACAATATCCATTAATTGTAAGAAAGAAAGAAGAAAAAGTAAAAAAAAAAAAACTTATCACTAGAAAAAAAACCCAAAAATCAACACTATTATTTTAAATACTTATTAACTACATTGATTTTTAAATTTTATTTAGATTCATTTAATTTTTTCTTAAATATGTCTAATCTACTTATTATTTTGATTTCCTTTGGTAAATCATTATAATTTCTATATCCTAAATTGTATACTGCATCAAGCCCATTAAACCTGATTTTTGATGACATTATTTTAATATTTGTAGCAGTTCTTGTATTGTAACTGTGATATTCTCTATTAAATGTGAATGTTGTATTGGTATTCTCCGTCAACATCATATGAATTTGAGTTGTTAGTTTGTATTTTATATAAAGTAGTAGTGGCAATATATTATGTGACTTGTGAATTGATTTAGTTGAAGTTCTTTGGTGATATCCAAACAAATTTTTTATGACTTTGTTTTGTATTTTCTATATTGAACTCAAATCTTTAATGAAAGAGTTTCCCCATATCTGTATTGCATATGCGATAGTACTATGGAACATGCTATAATAAAGTATTCTTCTTGCTTTTTTTAATTGATATTTTTTTGGAAATTCCAATTTAAATTACTGTCAATTATTACTCCTAGATATTTGTAGGAATCACCTTTCTCCAATTTGTAATTGTTAAAACTAATATTGATATATTGATTTCTTGTATTTTTAAATATTACATATTTTTTTTTTTTTATATTTACAGTTAATTTGTGTTCATTCATCCATCCACTAATAACTGACAAGTCTTCATTTATATCATTTTCCAAACATACCAATGACTTACTGCTATAAGCTACTGCCAAGTCATCTGCGTACATAAAAGATTTTCCATTTAAATTCACATTCAAGAAGTCACTTATATAGCATGAAACAAAGTCGGGCCAAGAGAACTATCCTGTATTACCCCAAACGATACTTTGTTCAAATCGCTTTTTACCTTTTCACATTCAGTGAACTGCATCCTATTTGTTAGATAATTTTGAAACCATTTATACTCCTTTCCTTTGATCCCGCATTCAAAAAATATTCTCAATAGTATAGTTTTGTCAACAGAATCAAAGGCTTTTTGCAAATCGAAAAATACCACACTCATATTCTTTTTATCATCAATTCCTGTTTGTATTTCAGAAATTATGTCAAATAATGCTCCTTGTGTACTAGAGTTCCTTTTAAAACCATATTGTTTACTAATATTTATTTTTTCTTTTTCTAGATAACTAACAAGTTGCTCATTAACATAAGTTTCAATGATTTTACTAAAAGTTGATGAAACTGATATAGGTCTAAAATTATTGATGTCATCGATATCACCTGAATTCTTATAAATAGGAATGACTCGGCTTATTTTCATTATGTCAGGCAGTTCGGCAGAATGAAGTGATAGATTTATCAAATTCCTAATTTTTCAGCTAATTCCTCCTTACAGAACTTGATTAAATTAGGTGGAATTTCGTCTCCTCCTGATGAAGTAGAGTTTGATATTTTATTTATTAATTTCAAAGTACTACTTATATCTATTGATTAAAATTTGAATTGATTGTCGGTTCTAGATTTTGGAAAATAAACCCTTTTACTTAAAAAACTTTTGCCATTTGTTCTCCAACATTGCAGTAAAATAAATTAAAATTATTAATTTTTGTCACTTTATCTTCCATATTCATTGATATGCCAGAATAAAATTCATTTTTGTACGTATTTTGCCCTTTAATTATTTGTTTTATATATTTCCAATTCTTTTTTATATCACCATCTGCTTTTTTAACCTGTCTATCATCATATTTTTCTCTTTTTAATGTTGTTAATTTATTGAGCCAAAACTTGTATTTTGATTTAATATGCTCAGAATTTTTATTTTGCACTAATTTCTTATACCAATAATTTTTCCTTTCTATTAAGTCAATACATTCCTTATCTATCCACGGAGCTGCATATCTACTACTTTTTTCAGTAATTTTTCTTTCAACGGAAATTATAGTTTAAATTTTTTATCACCTGATTTTGTTTATTTTTTTTATTTGCATTTATTACATTATTTAATTCAATTATCATACCCAAATGATCTGATATATCATTATGAAAAAGTGAAATATATAGTTCTAATTTTGGATTATTAGCAAGAACATGATCCAAACAAGTATTCGAATCTGGTCTAGTAATTTCCTTATTGCAGAAATAAAATGGATTTGTTTCAACAATAGTTTTGTAAGTTTTTATACTTTTATCTATTTTGTTTTTAATGTTGAAGTTAAAGTCATATTATGTGTGTCTATTACAAGTGAATTTTTATTTTTTAGATTTTCCAAATTTGACTCAAACTTTTCAAAAAATTTACTAATCTGCGTTATTGAACCCTCTGGAGGTCTATATACAGCTGATATTGTAAAAATTGTGTTGTTTATATTTATTTTTATACTAGCTATACTATTATATTCATCACAACATATATCATGAACTGCATATTTTAAGGAATTGTAAATAAATATACCAGCACCTCCACCAATTCTATTTTGACGACATGAGAACACTTTTGAATATTGTTTAATATTAACTATATCGAGATCTATATCTACAATCCAGGTTTCAGTAATAATAATTAGGTGTATAGTGCAATTAATAGAATCTAGTAAATAAGTGAGATTATCTAATTTATGTTTTGAGCTTCTAGCGTTTAAATAAAGAATTTTAAGTGAATTTTTTTCTTCAATAGTTATTTCATTTATATTATACAAGTTAGTTTTAACATGGGTGTTTAATGGCAAATCATATGATACTTCAGTCGACATTTAAATTAATATCTTGTAAAACTCTTATGATTTTTGAAGTTGATGTTTTTCTAATAAATAATTTGCCACTTTTTACCCATGCAAACTCAATTTTCTTATTTCGTTTTAAATCTCATCCTTTTTAAATAATAGTCTAAAATATTGTGTAAGTCTTTCATTGATAAAAAAAATAGAGTCATTTACCTGTGATATTGATTTGTTAAATATATCCATTTTCAATTTCTTCTTTTTTACAGCAGTCATGAAATTAATTTTCACCTCATTGTTAGCAAATTCTACTATTATATTTTCTGGCTCATCTGGTTTAGTAAATTTTGTTCCAGCCTTATAGATATGTCTTTTGATTCCACGACTATTCCAACATTTTCAGAAATTTGTTTGATAATCGAAGCAGAATCTTCTTCAGGAATGTCGATTGCTAAACCACATATTTCAATCTGTTTATCTAACCGATATTGTTTTGTTTTTTCCACTTCGATCCTTAAGCTGGCTATTCTCATTACGTAATCTTATGTTTTCTTCAATCAATGTATCAATATACCCTTTTAAGTCTCTAACCTCATTTTGTAGTATTTGAAAATCAGATCTTTGAGATGATTGGTTGTTTATGATAGTCTGAAGTTAACTGTGTATTGTTTGATAATTGATTGTAGTTTCTGCAACTTTATTTGTGCTCTCATTTGATTTTGCACTTATCATAATAGTGGAGGTTGATTCTCTTTTTTGGCGCTTCAATTTGCATTGTTGACAAATCCAAATTTTTGCTGAAAGGATTAAATTTTTAGTCTCGTTTATTTGTTGTTGGTCTTTTAGACATCGTGCTTTTTCCAACAGTGTTGAATGAAATTTTTCGATTTGACCGTTACTTTCGCTGTGCAAAGTGGGTACGAAGAATTGCTCTATCGAAAAATGGTCTCTCAAATAGGTTTTTAATGCGTTAGAGCTGAAAGCTCCCTCGTTATCGGATAATATTGTTTTCGTTTTTCTGAAATTTCCCACGATTTGCGGTATGGCATCATTAATGTCTATTGTGGATCTAGATTCGATCGGTATTACGATCGCGAATTTTGAAAGTTTGTCTATGCAGGTTAGGAAGTGCTGTTTGTCCGTTATTAATATATGAATGTGAAGTATTTCACCGGGGGAATGAGGTATGGGAGTTTTTCCCAATTCAGGTTTTGGTGGTTTTCTTTGATATTTGTTTTCAGCACATATTTTGCAATTTGATATAACTGATTTGAGTAACTTTCATATGTTTGGGAAATAGTACACGCTTATGATTTGCCCAAAGTTTTCTTGTAGGGATCGGTGCGCACGGTTGTGTTCGGTTACTATTGTTTCCATTTAATCGTCTCTATTTGCTAAGTCGATTACTAATTTTCTTGTATGGATAAATTTTACTAAGAGAAAAGATAGGATTATTGAACTTTTAATTTTTGCAAGGGTTGGGAGATCACAATGTATCGCGTTTGTAACGTGAGGGTTTACAGTTTCTTTCAGGTGTTTGAGTAGAGACTCTTCAGTATTAAATTCGATAGTATGTCGAATAAGTTTTTATATAATAATAGTTTTGTTGATTTATGACTACGTCCAAATTGTGAAATTATGAGTTGGTTTCTAAAGTGATTGACGGGATAGCTTATGCTTTTAATTGTATCGGAGCTAGAAATTTCGCTGTGCGCGGTAGCGTCCGTCTCTGCGGTTGTATTGATAAATTGTCTGGAAAGGGCATCGGCGACTTTGTTTTCCTTTCCAGGTTTATAGAAAAATTTAGGAGCAAATTCCTCTATAAAGGCTCGCCATCTTTTAATTTTGGCATTGGGATTTTTATTTGAAATCGAAAATGTCAAGGCTGGTGGTCAGTGAAAATGTGGATATTTGTAATACCGTAAAGGTAATGACGAAGGGTTTGTAAAGCCCATACGATTGCGAGTAGTTCTCTTCGAGTTGGGATAAGGTTCGAGAGATCATGGTAATTGGCCTACCATTCTGGGACAGAACTGCGCCTAGTACGCTAGATGAAGCGCCGTAGTGAGTTTGAACGGCTTTCTATAATCGGGATATTGTAGAAGAACATCTTCGGATCATAAGATTTTCTTGACTTTTTCGAAAGCAGACAGTGCTTCCGTATTTAAATTGATTTTCGTGATTTTTGATTTATTACTTCCTATATGGCTATAAGGTATTTAGTTAACGGTTTAACTATGGAAGCGTAAACCTTGATAAACCTGCGGTAGTAGCCAGACAGGCCTAGAAAGGAGCGTGAAGCTTGTAAAGTTATCGGTGTTTTATAGTTGAGAATGTCCTGATTTTTTTTTGGCCTGGTTTTAATGCTTTTGGGTGAGACAACAAAACCTAAAAACTCAACTTCGGTTTTGAAAAATTTAGATTTTTCTGGGGAAACTCTCATACCAGCTTGTTCTACCTTTTTCAATACTTTTCGATATGTGATTTTTGACTTTCCGTGTTTAGAGAATAGATGATTATATCATCCATGTAGACATTACAAAATTTCCCGATAAATTCTCGTAAAACGTCATCAATGGCTCGCTGGAAAATGCTTGGTGCATTTTTTAGTCCGAAAGGAAGTCGACAGAATTCGTATTTTCCGTTATTAATACTAAAGGCACTCTTTTTTCTGTCTTTCTCATGAAGGACTATTTGGTGAAAATAGATTTGAGATCTAAGGTGGTAAAGAATCGTGATTGCCCTAGATTTGCGAGAATAACTGAAGTTTCAGGAATGGGATATCGGTCGGGAGTAGTTTTATCGTTTAATTTTCGGAAGTTGATAACCATGCGCAGTTTTTGTTTTCCGTTCTCGTCAACGCCTTTTTTGGTGATGACGTGTATCGGAGAGTTGTAGAGTGAGTTGGAGTTTCTAATTATTCCATCCTTTAGGAGAGTTTCGTTTTCCTTGTTTATGAACTCGGCTGCCGAAATGGGATACGGATACCTTCTCGTATAAATTGGTTCTTCTGTGGTAGTAAGAATTGTAGCAATTACCTTGGTATTAAAGGGTAATCTCCTGCTAGGTTCGGCGAAAGCGGTTAAATAATTTTTCTCAATTCATTGAATTTAGATCGAATATGGCTGGGTACTGATTCTTGGTCTATTGTGATGGTATTTGCTTGCAAACATGAAATATGTCGATCATGAAACATGTCGATCATGAAACATGAAATAATCCATCGAAAGTATGGAGTGCAGGAAGTAAGAAAAATGTAGTGGTGCTGTCTAAAATTTTAATTTTGCACTTTTTGGTGATTTTATTAGTGTCGTTTACAGATTTAACGTAAAAGGATTTGTCAACTGAATGGAAAAATTTTAGAAATTTGAAATCTTTTATGTAGTTTTTGGAAGAGCCGGTGTCGATTAAGATTTTTAGCTCTTGACCGTTAGCTGTTTTTTTTAACAAACGGTAAGAGCGACCTTAGTCTAAAAAATTAATTTCATCTTCGTGTATTTGGTTAGATTGTTCGTCATCGTCATCGATGTACTTCGTAACGTGTGACTGGGCATCGTCGTCAGATTCGTTGTCTTTGATATCGTCATGAACGGGCAAATAATTGACTTTTTGTACTTTTTGGAAACGAGATTGAGTCGAATCAATCGTGTCTCTCGGTCTTTTATTGAAAGTGTTTCCAAAGTTTTGAGGTGGTACATGATTTGTGCGCTGTTGTTGTTGACCCGTATTATTTCTTTGATGAGTTGTCGATCGTCTAAATTGTGAAGTTTTAGCGTCGATTTCCATAGGTGTTGGTTTGTCACACACATTCGTGGGGGAAGTAATGTTACGTTGAGCAAACGTGTTATTGCGTTGAGTGAGTTTTACTGGCTTAGATAGACTACCAGCTGCGAAAGTACGCGCAAACTCGTGTCTCTTGTGATTCACTTCCAATTCTTGCGCTATAACAAGGGCTGTTGGCAGATCTACTGGTCTAGATGAAAAAAGAATGTCGCACATTGGACGACGAAGACCTGATATAAAAACTCTTAGAGCATTTTCTCTTGCTTGATGATTAAGAGTTGTAATTAGTGTCTCATTTGCACTATGAGTCATGATTTGTTTATTTATTATCAAAGTTTAGTTTTTGTCGACCATGTTCGTTTCAATATTCGTTTATTCTTAAGTTCCCTTGTCGGACAATACTTAACTCATTTTCAAGTACATGAATTGGACGTTTTTTCCGAATAGGTTTGATCGAGGCGGGAAATAATTGCCTTGAAATTCAAAACTGTGTTGTAAGCGGACAAGGTGGCATTGGCAGAGTTCGTAATTTTGTTTCGAAATATTCCCATAGCAATATAATATTTCTCGGAATCTTCCGTGTAATATTTCATTTAAATTTGCGGCTGAGCGCCATGCTGGATATGTAACTGGGTCGCCTTTGAATTCCGGCAGGGATTTTACTAATTCGAGGCTAGTGTGATTTTCCACAACTGTGGATATGATTGAAACTGCATCATATTTTCCCACAGTGGGTGTTATTTGTAACCTCTTAATAGAAGAGGCTAGATCGTTAATCTGACCTGAGACGTCACTTTTAATTCGCGTAATAACCGCTTCTATGAGTTTTTCCATTTGCTCTAGTGTTATACTCATTTTTACAAATAGCTTAATAGAACCTTTGTTTTTAAAGAACGGTTAGACCGAATTTTGAAAAGGCAACACAAAAATTTAATGTTGATTAAAATTAATTTTAGAATTTATGAAGGGCTACTTTGACAGCACTAATTTAGTTTTTATACAAAATTTTTTTTTTAATAAACATTTGTTTTAGTACAAATTTTTTTATAAAATTTAGAGTATGTTTAATATATTATAAATTAATGTAATATAAATGTGAAATATATTTTGTTAAATATTTTGGAGTTACAGAGATTTTTTAAATTTTTACTACAAAATTTTTCTTCAAATTCAAAAAACGTTTAGTATAAATATATTTATAATTTTTTTTTACTAAAACCGTTCATAAAACTTCTATAAAAATTATAATAAAAATTACAACAATTATTATTAAAAAAAATTCACTATAATCTTTGTTACAAAATATGGGAGAATTCCTTTTTTTTTATTATTTTATTTTGATTTATAAATTTCGGTACAATTTATTTGTTAAACTTTCATTTATTTTTTGTTTCATTAATTATAGCTAACCAATTAAATTACATCAAATTTCTTATTACAATAATATGTTAAAATGCACTTATATGTATGTAATTTAATTATTGTCTGTTCCAGTGACTAAAGTCCTTGAAGGAACTAGACTAAACTAACGTATACTAACTTAAAAACCTGAGGAGTAGTAATTAAAATAAGTAGGATTATAAGAAAATTTTAACAAATAATAAAATAAAATTTTGACAAATAATAAAAAATTCTAACAAATAATAAAATAAAATAAAACAAAATAAAACAAAATAAAACAAAATAAAAACAATATATGGAGGAAGCGAAAACTTAAAATATAAAATAAATTAAAAAATAAAATAAAAAATGAAATAAAAAAACTAGCTAGATGAAATTAAAAGAATTAAAAGCGAGAGCAGGAAAAAAAGAAATTTCTAGATATTTAAAAAGGAAAATATAACAATTAACTTAAAAAAGAAATGATTTCAATTTGTTTCTTTATAAAACTGATATTTTTATATTTTGCTTGAAAGAATTCAAAGACTGAATATTTTTTATTGATCTTTCAATTGAATTATATATAATAGGACCAATATAGGTAATTTTTCGTTTTCCGAATTCAGTATTCAACACTTGTGTACTTAGATTTCCTCTACTCCTCAAAACATGGTGATGAGATGGGTAATTAAAGTCAAGAGTATGATGTATCTGGTTTGTGATTACTTGATGTACATAACAAGCGATCGAGAGTTGGTAAATTCCTTTTACTGGTAACACATGTTTAACTATGTCTAAAAACAAAGATTCTGTGGCATATCTCATTGGAAGATTAAAGACCAGTTTTAATGCGCGATTTTGCAAAACTTGAATCGGTTTTAGAATGGAGTCATAGGTTGATCCCCAAGCAGAAATTAAATAAGTCATATGACTATGAATCAAGCTATAATAAATTAATAATCGAACATTAATTGGCAAAAAAATTCGCGTTCGGAAAAGAATTCCGATAGCCGATGAAATTTTGGAACATACATTGTCAACATGATTACGCCAACAAAAGTTAGCGTCAAGAAAAACTCCTAGATATTTTATATTATAAGTCCTTTCTATCTCTATGTTTTGTATTACTATAGGTATATTATCATTGACAATTTTTTGAGGTGAATGAAAATGTATATATTTGGTCTTGGTCGCATTTAGAGTTAGTTTGTTACATGAAAAATAATTATGTAATTTTTCCAGATCATGGTTCATGTTAATTGGGTTAAGTTGGGAGTCGGCAGAATTATAGAAGAGTGGACAGCATCATAGAACAGCTTCCCTGCGAGATCAAGTTCATCGATGTCATTTATATAGACCAAAAAAAGGAAGGGGCCTAAAACGCTACCCTGCGGAACCCCAATACTAATATCCTCCAACAAGCTTTGGGTTTTATTAACATAGACATATTGATTTCTACCAATAGAAATGTATTTAATCAATCTGACTTACATGTTTGAATAAATCATTGTTTTTATTCCAGTTTCCTTTTTTCCTTGTATGAGGATTAGATTGTGGTGTGGCACGGTTTTTCTCCTTGTATGAGGATTGTGATTTGGCCAGCGTTTTCTCCTGATATGAGGATTATGATTTTGCCAGTGTTTTCTCCTTATATGAGAATGATGATTTTATGTCCAGCTTCTGTTGGTGGTGAGTTGTTAGGGCCGCAACTTGTGTTTATTCTCCCTTTATGAGGATTTGTTTATAGAAAAATTTTTAACACTCCTTTTATGAGGATCTTTTAATTCACAAAAATTTTTTATACTCCCTTTATTGGGATTTTTATTTTATTAAAGTTATAAAACTTTTTAATACAATTTAATTAATTGGCCGTTGGGTGCCAGTTACTTTTTATAAATAAAAATTGTGTAAAATAAAAAACACAACTGATTAGTTCCACAGTTACTTTTATTCTATCAATTCTTTCTTTTTTCCTAATACAAATTGCGATTGTTTTTACAGAAATTCGCTGGATCAGCATTTTGATTGTGAAACGTTAAAAACAAAAAGTATAAAATAAATTATAAAAGCTTTTAAAGGAATTAGCTGGATCAGCGTTTTAGTTTTAGTTAAAATAAAAAGTATTTAAAAGTTAAAAATAAAAAGTACAGTTGCATTGGAATGTTTATGCTACTGGAATGTAAGGCGTGGTTAAGTTCGTTAACTTATACTCTTCAAATTATCAAACAATGCCTCTATACTTCTAGCCTATTCACAGAATGATTTTTCCGGAATTTTATCGAATTACGATTTCGTTTTAAGTTTTGTTTTTGTTTTGTGTATAAAGTTTTGGTCTCCCAGTGACTAGGCTAGGAGTATAGAGGCATTGTTTGATAATTTGAAGAGTGTACACATACGTATGTACTTTTGATTTATATGAAGAGTGTATATCGCATGTTTGTTCACCATATATTTACATATCTAATTCAATATAAAAAATATATATAGAAAAATGTAAATAAAAAAAAAAATTAATCACAAAGGTAATGAATGAAATTGTATACATGCAATAATAGGTCAATGATAGAATCACATAATCCAGAATTTTTTTTTTAAAATAATGGTAATAAATGAATAAGATTTATTAGTTATGCATTACAAATCGTGAACTTTGTACGGAATACCTTTTGTTTTCTTTTCTCAAAACTTGGTTAAGAATCGTATTTCTATTTCAGATGAAATAATTTTTGAAGAAATAAAAACAGCCAACAATCCATATAAAGAATAAAATGTCCAGTTTTACTTTTTTTACTTCCTTTTTCAAATTTTGATAGCTTGTTTGTTTGTTTGTATTCATAATTATATTATATTATCATATATATACTATTCATATTATTATCTACGGTAAGAAAGAGTCTACATTTATTCAAAGTCATGACATTCGCTTACAGAGACTGTATGTGTGAAAAAAGAGACAAAAATAAGATAATATGCGTTAGTACATAACAATACTTCCAAATAAATGAGAATGAAAAATGACATTTGCTTATGTATTTGCCTAAGATATTCAATTTTGTTCTTTTTTTTGTATTTCTTTTTAACCAATTTGACCGCGTTGTGAAGTAATTTTATAAATTTTGCAGATATTTTTATGTTTAAACAAAGTTTTAGAACATAAAATATAAATAAAAAAATATAAATTTAATATCAAATTAAAGTTTAGAATTTGTACTTTAATTATATAAAAAAATATTACATAAAATATATTTTAAAATTTAAAAAATTGTTGGTTAGAAAAGTGGTGAAAAAAAATTGTGATTATTAGAAATAATTTGTTATGTGTTTTACTCTCTTTTGAAAGGTGTAAATATTTGTTTTCAAATGGCAATGTCTTCTTTAAATAAATTTTTCTATAATAAAACATTAAAGTATATAATATTTTTTTTTTACTATTCGATCTAAAAAATACAAAATTTTAATTTCTTTTTAGAACAAAACTCGAAAAAAATTATATTTTTTCAGTTATTAGATTTAAAAAATCTGGTCCTTATTTTTCCTATGCTGGTCTGTATAAATAGGGGTCAAAATGAGAATGCTCTCTGCAGTTTCATGACTTGGAATATATGTAGACTTAGTAAGAAACAGACAAAATTAACAAAATCAAAATTGCTAAAAATTTAAAAATACATGCATCTACTTTTCAGTATACTTTTCAATAGAAATCAATTTGAATTATTTTTAATTTTACAAAACCAACATAAATTGTTTTGTCCATTTCCTCTATAAAGTTTGAAATCACAAATTTCATAAATCACATTGACCAAGTCCAAATAAAAATATTAATTCTTCAAATTTTAAAAATTAAAGCAAAATAACAACAAATACTGCAATAATCTTGAATTCTTTCAATTTCATAAAAAAATTCAATACTTTGATTTGTGGTAAATACTATACCTATTGAAAGGACTTTAAATGCATGAATAGTTTTTTATACACATATTTTTTTTACACTCTACAGTAACTTAGGTAGAATCACCTTTTCGTGCTTAATTAAGTACGGTACTGCAATTTTACACTACAATCTACAATATGTCGAGTATTTATTTAACAAATTACTGGCTTATCAACTCATTAAATGTGGAAAACTACTGCTTTTATCAGGAACTAAGCCTTCTTAAATAGAATAGTTTCATTTTTATTTAATTTGTTACCAGATTATACTCTCAATTATTTTTTTGCCATTTATTATATCCCAATGACAAAGGGTACTGGACCAGGTCGAAAAATCCATAAAGCATTATGGATTGTGTAAAAAACAATATTGTGTAATTTTTAATTTTTATCACATAAGTAAAGTAGAAATGCGAGCAGCGAAATAAGGAAGTATGTATATACTGTAACATGCACATTCGCATATATACATTTTTGAGTACCTATACATACAACTTTTATATCGTTGACACTGTTGGCAGTATAATTAAAAATAAATGTTCATAGATAGTAGGTACACAAACATTTTTTATTTATGAGTACAAAATACATTGCGCTCAACTTATAAGCAATTAAAAATTGAGTAATATTATTTTGAGTGAACACAGAATTTTGATATTTGAAAAAGTGACTAGCAAATATTGTTCTACGTGAATACTCTACTTATAGGATTACTCTATGCTAAGACGTTTTTTTAACATAACAGCCTGTTATATCGATTTATTTTATGTCTACATCTAAACTCTTTATATAATGAGAAACTTTAATTTTTACATATTTTTGTTAACATCTGGAGTGGTATTCTGTATTGTGATAATCACGCTGCGACTGTCGCATATCCATAATTGGTATTCTATATGCTGATTGTCACAGTGATAGTCGCTTTTTTTTGTGATTTTAGGGTGACAGCTAATTTGGGGTCACTCATGATAAAAATAAATGAAAGTTTGGTTGTTTTTTAAGATTTTAGACTTTTAGATTTTTTATGTTTTGGTTTTTTAAGATTTATTATGATGTAAATATAAAAAAATGCGAGTTTTAGAATTAGAAGTCGCTAAAATTGCAAATGATTTAAAAATAATGGAACTGAATAAAAAATGCTGTGATTATGTGTTAATTTTGTTTTAATAAGTTTGAATTTTATTTTGGTTTTCAATTACATATAATACACATTTATATTAATTAGTTATAAGTTTGCAACTGAATTTTACTCAATAATGTGAATATAATTTTCTTTTTCATTTTATTAAATTAGTTGTTCTGATTTTCACATTAAGTTTTTTTTTAGTCTAAGTCAGCAATAAATTTTTTTTTCTTTTTAAATATACATTTTATTAAATTAGTTGTTACATGAAATTTACTTTAAGTTTTTTCTCTTTTAATATATAATTTTTTTTTTTTATATAATTTCACTTTATTGATTAATAGCGCTAATAAAATTTACAACTTATTTTTGTTTTCTATTGTTTTGACACTTTGACATTTAATAAATCATTTGTGCTGCCATTTCCGAATTGTATTTTTTAAGATGCTGCCGTTTTCTTAAATTATTCAAGTGATCGCAATACAGAATACCAAAAATTTTTAGTGTCATCTTTGAAAGTCGCAAGGGTGACTATCGCTTATCACAATACAGAATACCACTCCTGAATTAACTTGTCATTAATATTATTCTTTTTATTTATTGTTTTTATTATTGTTGTTGTAATTTAAAACACTATTATTGCTATTAGAGTGATGAAAATATTAGATTTTTTATTTGAATTATTAGAATTTCTTTTCATGATTTATACTAATTTTATTTTATATCAAAAAAAAAAAAAAATATTTATAATTGAAGCTGTTTAAATTAAATTATTATTTACTAGTTATTTAAAATGTTTATTAAATAGCTTATTAAATTGTTTTTCATAAATTTGAATTGCAAATAAAAACAACTGGTGCAACTTAATAGTATTCAATAGTGTTTGATTTTTAATTTTTTAAATTTATGATAATTTATGTTAGCAAATTATTTATTAAATTATATAAAAACTGTTTATAATGTAATATTTAATGTAATAAAAGAAAATCAAAATTGAAAAAGTTTATAAATGATAGTCTTGTCAAGACTATAAATGATAGTCTTGTACTGAAATACTTAAAAAATCTTAGTAACAACTCTTTCCCTGGTCCAGATGGTATTCCTGAATATATATAAAAATTGTTGTAATACACTTGCATCTCCGCTTTCTCTTCTGTTTAATCTTTCGTTACAATCAGGTACTTTCCCTTCCCTTTGGAAAAAGTCTTATATAAGACCTATCCATAAAAAAGATTCTAAAGATGATGTGGTTAATTATCGTCCAATTGCCAAATTGTCATCAATTCCTAAAGTTTTCGAATTAATTGTTTTTGATTCAGTTTATTATCACTGTACTCCTTTTTTAATCCATAACCAACATGGTTTTATAAAAAGTAAATCCGTAGTAACAAACCTTGTTGAGTCAACCTCAATTTTTATAAACAATATGGAGGAAGGTCTTCAAACAGATGTGATTTACACTGATTTAAGCAAGCTTTTGATATTTTGCCTCACAGCATTATATTGCTTAAATTAAAAAAATTAGGTTTTCCTTTACTTTTTATAAAATGGATTAGTTCTTATTTAGCTGATAGATCATATAATGTTTTATTTAGGTCATCTCGATCGACTTCTTTTGTAGCAAACTCTGGTGTACCCCAAGGTAGTCACTTGGGACCTCTTCTATTTATTATTTCGGTAAATGATGTAGGCTCTATGATTAAGAACAGTGAATTACAAAAATACGCAGACGATATGAAAATTTTTACAAAAATAAAGTCTGTTGGTGACTCTGCCCTACTTCAAAAAGACCTAGACAACTTCTTCCATTGGACCATTAACAACAATTTATTATTAAATATTAAGAAATGCGCTTTAATGTGCTTTACACGTCGCTCTCAACCAATTTCTTATAGTTATTCTTTTAAGGAACAATTTCTATCAAAAGTTAACTTTTTTAAAGATCTCGGAGTGTATTTTGATGATAAGTTAACTTTTAAATTACATTTTAATCATATAATAAATAAATCTAACTCCTTACTTGGCTTTATTAAGCGTTGGTCTAAAGAATTTCGCGATCCGTACATTATTAAAGCCCTTTATATTACATTGCTTCGGCCTAACTTGGAATATGCTAGCCAGGTATGGTCCCCATACTATGATGTTCATATTTAGAGAATCGAAGCAATTCAAAGAAGATTCTTGAGGTTTGCCTTGCGTAATCTTCCTTGGGAAGACCCAATTCGTCTACCACCTTATGAACATCGACTCAATTTAATTCATCTTGATACCTTGCAAAAAAGGAGAGACATTGCTGGTATAACCTTCATTGTTCAAACTGTCAAAGGTAATATATTATCTCTTTATATTTCTAATAAAATCAATATTAACACAAGTTCTCGACTTCGATCCGTAAACCTTTTCACTGTGTTTCATCATAGGACAAACTATGGAAGATATGAACCTATTAATAGAATGTTAATATTGGGAAATAAATATATGACATTAATTGATCTCTCTCTTTCGAAGACCGATTTAAAAAAACAACTCGATCAACGATTGAAATAACTTACATTCCCTCTCACACCATCTGAACACCTATACACATCTTTTAGTTCTTAAGATTTTATGTTAATGAATTTAAATGTATTTATTTTTAAATTTTTAAATGAATTATAATATTTTGTTTAACTTTATATTTAAGTAAATATTTTTGTAACTGCTTGATTTAAGCTTGAAATAAATAAATAAATACCGAAATAGGGGAAAGTGTAGCGCTAGTATCATTTGATGTCAAATCACTTTTCCCTAGCATACCAGTTAAAGAAGCCATTATATAGCATACCAGTTAAAGTAGCCATTATAAAACTAGAGGAATGGCTCAACAAAATAGATGATTTGAGGGAATGGAAACAAAAAACCAAATGCTACATAAAATTGGGAGCCCTTTGTATGAATGAAAACTATTTCATGTTTAGAGGGAAGTATTACAAAACCACAAAAGGCACAGCTATGGGAAATCCACTATCCCCTATATTGAGCAAAATCTTCATGAATTTTATAGAAGAAAGGATAATAGAAGAAGGAGTTATGCCCAGGATTTGGATGCGATATGTAGATGATATTACCGCAGTAGGGGAAAAACCCAAAATGGAAGGTTTACTTGTTAAACTCAATAACATCCATAACAACATAACTTTCACAATAGAAAATGAAAAAAATGGTGAAATCCCGTTCCTAGATACCAAATTAATTAGAAGGGAAGGAAAAATAAATTTTGATATCTATAGGAAAATTACAACAACTAAAAGAACTATCACTTCCGATTCAAACCACCCCCATGGACAAAAGATGGCAGCATATCATACAATGATTTACAGACTACTGACCACACCTTTATCAGAAAAAAACTTCAAAAGGAAAAATTATATATTGACGACACAGCAGAAGTAAATGGATTTATGAAAGAAAATATTGAGAAAATAATAAAGAACAAGATCCATAGAACTGAAATGGAAAATCTCTCAACTTTATTCGAACAAAACAAAAATATGCCAAAACACATTCCGTAACACATTCCGCATACACAAAAAAATTTAGCAATATATTTAAGAAATACAACTTAAATGTAGTCACTACTAGCAGAAATCTCAAATTATGTAATCTGTTAGGATCTGCTAAAGATAAGAAAAGCATAGAAGAAGTAAGTGGTATATACAAAATATCATGCCAAGATTGCACAAAAACTTACATAGGACAATCCAAGAGGTTAATTATAGTTGGATTCCAGGAACGTATGAGGGAAGCACAATTGGCGAGGAAAAGAAACTACACGAATTTTAGGTCAGCTGTAGCTCAGCATATAGTTGAAGAAGAACATCATATAAATAAGAATAGTTTAAAATTAATAAAAGAGGTAAAAAAAAATAATAAACTAGATATGTATGAAAGTCTGGCAATATCTAGAGAACCTGTTAACAACAGACTTAAGATAGTGGATTCTCACCATTGTTTAGATTACTTTAAAATTAAAAATCAGGAGTGGCAGCACGTAACTTGTTCACGTTCGTCAAAAAGACGTATTAACACTTTTGGTAGCATGTAAGCAACGTTGACGTTGATTTAATTCCGAAAACGTCAAGTATACATTTTTTCGGTAGCATGTAAGCAACGTTCGTTGATTTTAACGTATACGTTTATTTTTGAACGTCAATGATTTTCTTACCATGTACTAAAATTTATACGAGAAAGATAGTTTTTTTGAATAATTTTGTGTTATTTTAATAATAAAAATATAAAATTTAAATATTTATAATAAAATTTTAAATCTTAAGAACATTAAATTTTATAGTTTTTATAATTTTTATTTTTATTTTATAATTTTTAATTTCTTTTGATAACATTTTATTTCTGGAATAATTGAAGTATTTTTGTTTGCAATAAAAAAGTTATTTTATTTCTGTGATAATTCAAGCATTTTTTATGTGATAATAAAATATTTTTTTTTTTAAATTTCTTAATAATTGAGTGTTTTAATTTATTTAAATAAAATACTACATTTATTAGTTCATTGTAAATATTCTAATTCATTGAAAATATCATATAAAATATCAACTGAATTGGTTTGTTTACATTTATTTTATTTATTTTTTTTTTTATTTTAGTCTATTATAAATTCTATATCTATTGAAACGGGCACATAATTTTTATTATTTTTGCGATTTTTATATGACACTTTTGTTCTTCAAAACTGAAAATAATAAGGCGAAATACAAGAATTAAAAAAAAAAATTTAAAAAAAATTTAAATTCATTTCTTTTTGTTTCAAACCTCCATTAAATTTGAAAAACATATGTTTTTTGAAGTTTTAAATAGGTTAGTTTGATTGTCAAAATAATTTTCGAACATTCGGAATATTTTTTCGAATTTTCGGAATAAATTTTCAACGTGATGTTTTACATGCTACCAAAAAAAATCTTTGACGTTAAAATACTTCAAATTTATTTTTGAACGTAAACGTTTTACGTGCTGCCACTCCAGGTTCAGGTAGAAATAAGATCATAAATACTAGAATAAAGGTTATTACGTAAGACTAGCTTAAATTCAATAAATAATAATTATACGAAAAAAAAAACACTGTAGATTAGGTAACACTTTTAAGGAATTACTATTGTTAACAAAATGAGCTCATTATTAAGGGTTCAAATTATATAATTATATGTAAGGATTAGGGTAAATATTAATTAGTCGCAAAGCACTGATGAAGGAAGTAAGTTGTTTCCGAAATATCGATATTTACAAAATAAATACAAATAATTAGTGAAAGGAAACTCGACTTTTATTCCATAAATCTAAATATATCACTAAAAACAAATCTGATTGGCAAAAACAATTCATTTTTACTCTCACTGACAGATCTAAAGGAGTTCGTCCAATACTTCTTTGAAAGGTTGATCTTTGTAGTTGGCTGGGAAATGTATACCACTTCGTTGGATCGCTAATCGATAATTTTGTTAATACAGAAATTATTGTTTTATTTAACCTTTCAACTTGACCGTTTGCTCTGGGGACGCCTGTTGTTATTAGAAGATGTTCAATATTTTCGGATTTACAATATTCTACAAAATTATTTTAAGTAAATGCTGTTCCTTTATCACTTATATTTCGTCGTGGGTTTCCAAATATTGCCTTCTGTTGTTCTAATTTCTGCCAAACTTCTGTTGTTGTCGTTGATTTAACTGGATAGATCCAACAAAACTTTGAAAATGCATGGCTATATCGATAATTTTTGTTGGTAGCAGTGAGTAGGCCCAAATGGTCTATGTGGTAGGTTTCAAGTGGTGTATCATCTTTTCTTAAAGGATTAAGATATCCTTCTTGCTTTCCTTCTTTCCTACTTCCTAATATACACGGAATGCAATTCATTCTGCAGAAGTCAATCTTTTCTTTCAATTTAGGAATAAAATATTCGCTTACTATTATTTATTCCATCTACTTTGTTGCAAAATGTCCGTTTTCATGTACTTTTCTAATATTTTCTGCTTGCATCTTTTGTGTGCCGCATAGTAGTTTTGGTACAATCTGCAGTTTGCTTTAAATTAAATTTAAACTTTTAATTTAAAATTACTGTATTATTCTGGCACTGTCTTCTTTTTTGCTTTAAATTACACTTAAAACTTTTAAATTAAAATTACTGTATTATTTTGGTACAGTCCGCTTTTTTGTTTTAAATTAAATTTAAAACTTTTAATTTAAAATTATTGTATTATTTTGGTACAGACTGCTTTTTTGTTTTAGTTTGGATTTAATGGAACTTCATGATTAAAAAATGCTAAAATTATAATTTTATAACTTACGATTTAATTAAAATAAAGTTTTAATTTTATATATTTTATTATTATTATTTTAATATATCGATTATATTTCACCCCGCGATCCCGGTTCAGCCCAATTTTGTGGATTCTTTGAATGAAATTAATTGAAAATTAAAACACAATAATTAAATTGGAAAGGTTTTTTTTTTTTTTGACTGGGAATACAGATTTATTTATTTATTTAATTTATATAAATTGTACATAAGACGGTTAGTCTTTTTACTATACAATTACAATATTCAATTCAGTTTGATTTTGTTTAATTTAGTTTACACACACATAAAGTTATAGTTAACAAGAAAAAAAAAAAAAATTTATATGTTATATAAATTGAAAAAAAGGAAAGAAAAAAAAAACGGAAAAAAATAAAATTCAAATGATAATTTTAAAACTAGAAAAAATTTAATAATTAATACTAAAATTGGAGAAACATAAAAGAAAAGAAAAGAAAAAAAAAAAAAATTAAAACAATTAGGGAAATTAAAATATTAAAAAATTAAATTAAAAGTAAAAATTCAAAATTAAAAATAACAGAAAGAAAAAAAAAACAAATCATTAAAAAATTATAAATTTAAAAATAAAAATTAAAAATTAGGAAAGTTAGATTTGATTTAACCTAAATTAAATAATTTTCGATTCAATTATCTTACGCCTGATTTTTAAAATATTCTCTGCAGAGCTCAACAAAATTTTTGTACCGACTAACTCAACGAATATAGTTCGGCATCATATTCCACATAGTAGCAAATCGAACAAAATACGATAAATGTCTGATGCGACCTTTGTGACGTGGTATGAGTAAGTTTGAATTACGAAGTGATCTACCAAGCACTAGCTTATCATTTAAGTATTCAGGCAGTAAATTGAGCATAATTTTTTTCATAAAACAAAGATAACGGAACTTTAGAAAGCTATCGAATGTTAAGCTAAGTATAATTTTCGACACATCTCTAATGCTCTCGTGCTTACGTCTATTCGTTACAAAACGTGTACATGCATTAAATAGAAGTTTTAGAGTATTGAACTCTCCTCATGCCTTGTTTGAGTAAACAGCATCGCAGTATAAGGAATGTGGTATTATTTGTTTTTTCTTAATCCAACCGTTTAGATAGAAAGAGAACTTCCATAATTTACGTAAGTTAGAGTACACCTTGTTGGATATATGATTAATGTGGTCTCGCCAAGCTAAAGTATTATTGAAGATAATCCCAAGATTTTTAGCTTTCTCAACATATTGAATAACTTCGTCATTCATTTTGATTTTGGGTAAATTTGATGTATCTACACTATGCGAAAATATGATCATTGCATGTGATTTCGATGTCTTCAATCTTAGGCCATTATTTCTAGACCAAAATAAAATTGCATCAAGATCATCATTAATTTTAGCTATACATCTATTGATATTAGCAATGGATCCACTAATATACAATTGAACATCATCAGCATATAGTCTGCACGTCGTTTACGATAAACAAGGTGGTAAATCGTTAATGAAGAGACTAAAAAGAAGAGGCCCCAATAAGGATCCTTGTGGCACTCCACATTTAGTAGTTAAATAATTGGACATAACATCATTAATGTAAACAAATTGCTTTCTATCAATCAAATAATTATTTATGAGAAAAGCAGCAGATGCATCAAAATTGGACTGGGTTCTTAGTTTATGACAAAGCAGTTCATGGTTTACACAATTAAACCAATGACAATACAAGATAAGACATCCAATCCAGAGTAAAAACGTTTGTAATCAAAGCTAAAGTATGACAGTTTTCTTCAGAACTGAGTCGACATCTATTGATAAAAAATATTTCAACGAAATTTTCAAATTTTATAACAAAATAATTATAACTGTTATAACTGTTATAAACATTTATTTTATTTACCATCATAAGACTCCCGTATATTGCCTCAAAAGGATTAATACCCCCACACATTTATGTTAATAAATGGACTTTGCGGTAACCATTCATATTGGATATGCATGTGCATGTGGACATATTCCTGTGTATAAATAGTATAATAATTGTTTCGAGTTAAAATATTGGCATCTGAAATATTCATTATAAAAAAAAAAATAAAAATAAATAATTTTATGAGAAATTGCGGTCTTGTACACTTGTACCATAAAAGAAGTATAATATAGAGAAACTATGCGGAACAAATTTTGTGACGATTTTTTTTTGCTTAAAAAATTTTTGAAAATACCCCATACACAGTAGGACCTAGATAAACTCACTTTAAAATTTTGTAATACGTCATTTTAATGTCTTCGTTAACAGAAACTCATACAAAATATTGAAATAAAATTTTTTCTTTTATGCAGGTTCAACTGTATAGATTCTAGCTTTGAGAGAGAGAATCTTTAAAATGATTTTAATTCTTGTTGTTTTTTTTTTGTTTTTGCTTTTATATAACATACATATAGTGTAGTAGCAGCAATGAGGTAAGGTTGCGTATGTCGTATCAAATACACACTTGTTGGGTAGATGTAGAGTATACCAATAATATGAAATGCATGGTGTCGGGACAAAATTTCAAAGACACAATTACATATTTAAAAAAATTAAATCCCAATTTAAGTTTTTATAAAAAATTTGAAATTATTTGGTTTTGTAATGAAGGTACTTTTTTTTTCTTAAAAAAAAGGAAGAATGCTAAGTGGTTATGCTGAAGTCCGAAGCGGAATATCCCCGAAAAAAATTTCCGACCGGAATACGAAAAATATCAGTATTCTGAAATTCGACTCCAAAGTCTGTGCAGAAATCAATATTAAATGTTTTGGAAGATTTTTTTTTATTTCAAATAAAAAAGGCGTTGACAGTTTAAGTTTTTTTTTTATTTATTTTGTAAAAAGTTATAAATTTTTTAATAATTACATAACGTAATATGTACATAAATTAAAAGTAAAACTTATACATTTTTAATTACATATGTAGGTATATACAAATTAAAATTTAATAGTAATTTTTTGTTACACATTACATTTTGTTGAAAACGATAAAAGATATTATTCGTTTGAAGCGCTTTTTTAATTTGTAGTTTCGACGGACTTCAGCATAACCACCTAATTCTTATATAAAACAACTCTTATAAAAATATAAAACAAAATCATATTTTGAGAGGAATTATTAATCAACTACAGATTTTGACAATTTCTTCCACATTTTATAATGATTAAAAAAAATTTAAACATTTAATTGTTTTAAATATGAAATTTTGTCTTTATGAAATTTTGTACACATGTAAATTTGTCATGGAACCAAAATGTTACATTTTTAATGCAAACACAAACAACTTACTTTAAATTGGAAATTCATAAAGAAAGGAGAATTAAAAAATTTTAATATAGAAATAGAATATTCAAAAATAATATTCACGTTCATTGTTAATATATTATGATAAGATAATCTTAATAACCTACACTCTACCTCTACTATGCATTATACACTAAGAAATCAAGGAATACATGCATATATATGAATTACGATAGTGTGCAAAATTCCTTACTTACTGCAGTGTGGCACAAAAAAGATAAGCACACTGAAGTAATTGAAAACATAAATTAATAAATTATTTATTTTTTCTAATATTATAATATTGTTAATACTAGTAATATTATAATAAATTTAAGAAATTATTTTTGTTTATTTAATTTTTCATTTTTATATTCAAGTTATTTATTTTTATTACATTCAAAGTGTTTATTATTTTATTACACTTCAATTATGCCTTTTCTCTTTGTTTAAAATATATTTTACAATATAGGTAGGTACATATTATTTGTACATTTGTAAAATGTTATTTAAAGAATTTTAATTTTAGAGCCACAAATTCTAAAACAGGTACATTTTTTTTTTCAAAACCTATCTAAGTGGTGCCTATGAAATGTTATTTTTCAACGCATAAAAAAGTAATTTAAATAGAATTTTACATTTTATTTGAAATTGAAACAAAACTCCAATTCAATCCAAGAACAAAATCAAAGAATTAGAAATTATAAAAACAGTTTAGACGCTTCCATTAGTGTTATTTTTTATTTTGATGAACAAAAGAAAAAACAACAAAACAAAGTTAAATATTTTATAAATTTTCATCTTTTGAAATGTTCAACATTATTGTACGATACTGTACGAGGTACAAAGGAAATAAAATATTTGTTATTTATATTATGCTTAGGCGAATCCTTTTCTTTTGTATCTGTTTAGTTATGATTATTTTTATTTATAAACAATCAGTTTTACTGTTCGCATAAAGAACTTCATTTGCAGTTTCTAATGCTAATTCTACCAGATCGCTTTCGTCACTAATAAATATTGAAAATCCTGAATAGTCACATCCTCAAAACCTTCACCTTGTTGCATGTACATAAATAAAAATATGTAACCGTGTGGCTAGAGGTACGAAGCGTGTTATAAGAGGGTAATTCACAAATTTCTGGACGTGATGGAGGAGGATTACATGTGCATTTAAAATATTTATTAGTTTTTTATTAAACTTCAATCCCGCTTTTATTTAAAATATTCATATATCTACCTATTGCAAAATATATATGTACATACACATTTGTGAAATTTTTATTTTAAGAATTTTAATTTTACAGCCACAAATTCAATTCATACCCATATATTTTTTTTTTTATTTTTCAAGACATATCTAAGTTACCTATGATACCTATGAAATGACCCTTCAACAAAATAGTACAAAAATAATTTTTCAATTTATTTTAAAATTTAAATTAATAAAGAATACAAATTCAGTCCAAAAACAAAATCAAAAAATTTCAAATTACAAAAACAATTTACACTGCATTGTTGCAGGTGTTCTTTTGTTTTGCCCAAACACAGAAAAATAAAAATTAAATCATTGCATGTGTGAATATATGCAAAACATATTACATTTTTTCTATGGCTTCTTCCTTACTACCTTATTTTCTTTTTTTTGCACACATATCACACGACACACATATATAAATTATAATGAAGGATTAAGGAATTACAATATTGTTATCAAGATCATTGAATCCGCATGCGATATACAAAATCAAGAGAAAGATTATAATTTATAAGAGATATTATAATTTACGCTCTGGGGTATTTTGGCATATAAAATATATTTTTTCTCTGGGGTTCTACGGTGAAGTAAAATTTAAGAAATATTGAAAAAATTTTTTTTGTTCCGCATAGTTTCTCTATATTACACCAAAGAATATCCATAATAAGAAGGTTCATTGGAATAAAATTTTATAATTTGTCAATGTGTTGGTCACCATTTTTCCAGTCGATTTCCAATATTGTAAGAAATAGATAGTCATAAGAATTTAATTTGTGAGAGAGAGATAAAAATTCAAAATACAAAGTGGAAAAAAAATGAACGAACAATTTTTTTGTATGAAAAAAATATTGTCGTTATTTTCAATTAGTTAGTTTAATTCCAAATTAAAATTTGTTTCAGCACCGCACACCAAACACTTAACAAGATGATGTTTTCTCAATTTCGAAACATTTTTAAAAAATTGTGTATAGAATAGTTTTTATAAAACTTTTTTTAAGCGTTAGAGTTGATTTATTTTTAAATATAACATACACTGCTTAATTTTCATATATAATCTGCATTTTTTTTTTTCTAAGTACTTTCTTATATACTAATTTTTTTTTAAAAATGCATATCAATAAAAAATATTATTTATTCAAATTTTTATATGTTCATATTATTAATATTCAACTTTGTTACCTATTTATAAAATTAACAGGTACCTAAATGCATTATATTACTTATAATATAATATGTATTATTAGTTCATTGATGATTAAAATGCACAATTTAATTTTTCAGAAACTAAAAAGGCATCGGATTATTCATAAAAAAACAAACCGCTTGATATTCTTTTTAACTACCTATTTCAATACCTGAAAAACTGTGTATATTGAAAATACATGAATGATAAAAAATATATTTCCCTTATAAGCCAATAAAATAAAATAATATGATCTTTAAGAAATAACATATGTTTTTGAAACGAATATTATTTTATATAGGGATCTGTAAAAAATCAATCATTCAAAATTTATTTATTCTCATACCCTAATAAATTTAATACGTTTATTTTTAAAAAAATTCATACACAAAATTTCAGCCGACTGTACACATGAAAAATCTCTAGTGGGCTAAATAAATAAACAAAAATCTCCCGTGGGCTATTTAAAATTACATTGCAAAAATTAATTTTTTTTTTATATGGTTTATATCGCACTCTTTCTTTCTCACAACTTCTTACATAAGAAAATATTTACAATAGTTCTTTGCTTCTTTAACTAATGGGTTTTTTTTTTGTAAATGTGTTTGTTAAAATATCATGACTTCCAGTGAACCTTCTTATTATAGATATTCTTTGATTATACTTCCTTTATGCTTGTACATACAGCATACAGTGTACATTCTCCTAGAAAGATAATAAAACTACCTGTCTGTCAAATGAATTTGTAAAGAAAAAATGTTTATGTGTGTGTTTTCTTTGCGTTTTGTGGTTTTTAAATTTCTCATTAAATTATTTTTTTTTTGTTTTTCATAATGAATATTTCTTAAGATGGCTAATTTTACTCGTACGAAACATGATGACTATCCCAATGACAAACATGGGTATATGCGTTATTCTATGTATATCCATTGGCATGCAAATTGGTAAATTTTATATACTTTTATATTAACTAGCCAGTGTCTTTATGTATGTATATATGGATATATGTATGTATATACGTAAGTATATATGTTTATAGGTATCTCTGATAGGTAGGTTAGAATTTTCTTGTTAATGTTAAAACCAAACGCAAAAAGAAAAAAAATAATTTTGCTTAAAAAATTTAAAGATACAGCTCTGACATTTTGCACAATTACTCACGATGAAAAAAGCAACCGAACACGGTACTTTACAAAGCTATCAAATGACAGATTTGGGTTGCTGCCGAACAACTCTTAGCACGTCTCAGGCATATTTGAAAACCCTATGTATTACAAGCATGAACATTCACACTTAGATATTTTTTTATAAATAAAAAAATACGACTGTTACCGATTTCGGAAATGTGGACTGGGGACTGAGTTGGGTTGCTGCCGAACAACTCCTAGCACATCTCTGGCATATTTGAAAACTAATTGTATTACAAGCATGAAAATTTACACTTAGATACTTTTTCATAAATAAAGAAATACGACTGTTACCGATGTCGAAAATGTGGACTGGTTCGGGTTGCTGCCGAACAACTCGTAGCAAGTCTTAGGCATATTTCGAAAACCAATTGTATTACAGGCATACAAATTTACACTTAGATACTATTTTAGAAATAAAGAAATACGACTCATACCGATTTCGAAAATCTGGACTGGGTCGGGTTGCTGCCGAACAACTCCTAGCACGTCTCTGGCATATTTGAAAACCAATTGTATTACAAGCATGAAAATTTACACTTAGATACTTTTTAATAAATAAAGAAATACGACTGTTACCGATTTCGAAAATGTGGACTGGGTCGGGTTGCTGCTGAACAACTCCTAGCACGTCTCAGGCATATTTGAAAACCAATTGCATTACAGGTATGAAAATTTATACTTAGATACTTTTTCATAAATAAAGAAATACGACTGTTACCGATTTCGAAAATGTGGACTGGGTCGGGTTGCTGCTGAACAACTCCTAGCACGTCTCAGGCATATTTGAAAACCAATTGTATTACAGGCATGAAAATTTACACTTAGATACTTTTTCAAAAATAAAGACATACGACTGTTACCAATTTCGAAAATGCGGACTGGGTTGGGTTGCTGCTGAACAACTCCTAGCACGTCTCAGGCATATTTGAAAACCAATTGTATTACAGGTATGAAAATTTATACTTAGATACTTTTTCATAAATAAAGAAATACGACTGTTACCGATTTCGAAAATGTGGACTGGGTCGGGTTGCTGCTGAACAACTCCTAGCACGTCTCAGGCATATTTGAAAACCAATTGTATTACAGGCATGAAAATTTACACTTAGATACTTTTTCACAAATAAAGACATACGACTGTTACCAATTTCGAAAATGTGGACTGGTTCGGGTTGCTACTGAACAACTCCTAGTACGTCCCAGGCATATTTAAAAACCAATTGTATTACAGGGATGAAAATTTACACACTGGTAGCATGTCGGGCGTGAATCATAATGTGGTCGATTTGATTCGCTGTACGTCCATCCGGAGATAGCCAGGTTGTTTTGTGGATATTTTTATGGGGGAAATTTGTGCTACTTATAACAATATTACGGGCTGCTGTAAAATCAATTGTTCGGTATCCATTATATGTGGCGGTAGATGGGAAACTATGATTATCAACAGTTTTGCCGAGAACTCCTTCCTTAACGATTTTAGCATTGAAGTCTACAAGCTCGATTTTGGCATCATACTCAGGACAGGACCCATATGTTTTATTTAAGATGTCGTAGAATTCATCCTTAGTGGAGTCTTCTTCGGTTGGTGCGTGCCCACATATTAGGCTGATGTTGAAGAATTTGCCTTTGATATGGATGACGGCTAGAAGTTCATCAACAGGTGTGAAACCAATGACGTTTACTCTAAGCCGTTTTCCCACTACGAATCTGCATCCAAATATGTGATGTTTTTCGTGGCAGTTGTAATATATATCGCATGTTCGTTTTTTAACATGCCAGATCCTTTCCATCGGATTTCCTATATCGCAGTAATATCATCTTTATACTGCGAGAGAATATTTTCAATACGATTCATACCGATTTCGAAAATGCGGACTGGGTTGGGTTGCTGCTGAACAACTCCTAGCACGTCTCAGGCATATTTGAAAACCAATTGTATTACAGGTATGAAAATTTATACTTAGATACTTTTTCATAAATAAAGAAATACGACTGTTACCGATTTCGAAAATGTGGACTGGGTCGGGTTGATGCCGAACAACTCCTAGCACGTCTCTGGCATATTTGAAAACCAATTGTATTACAAGCATGAAAATTTACACTTAGATACTTTTTCATAAATAAAGAAATACGACTGTTACCGATTTCGAAAATTTCGACTGGTTCTGGTTGCTGCCAAACAACTCCTGGCACGGCTTAGGCATATTTGAAAACCAATTATATTATAGGCATGAAAATTTACACTTAGATACTTTTTCACAAATAAAGAAATACGACTGTTACCAATTTCGAAACTGTGGATTGGTTCGGGTTGCTGGCGAACAACTCCTAGTACGTCCCAGGCATATTTAAAAACCAATTGTATTAGAGGCATGAAAATTTACACTTAGATACTTTTTCATAAATAAAGATATACGACTGTTACCGATTTCGAAAATGTGGACTGGGTCGGGTTGCTGCTGAACAACTCCTAGCACGTCTCAGGCATATTTGAAAACTAATTGTATTACAGGTATGCAAATTTATACTTAGATACTTTTTCATAAATAAAGAAATACGACTGTTACCGATTTCGAAAATGTGGACTGGGTCGGGTTGCTGCCGAACAACTCCTAGCACGTCTCAGGCATATTTGAAAACCAATTGTATTACAGGCATGAAAATTTACACTTAGATACTTTTTCACAAATAAAGAAAGAGGACTGTTACCGATTTCGAAAATGTGGACTGGTTCGGGTTGCTGCCGAACAACTCCTAGCACGTCCCAGGCATATTAAAAACCAATTGTATTAGAGGCATAAAAATTTACACTTAGACACTTTTTCACAAATAAAGACATACGACTGTTACCAATTTCGAAACTGTGGATTGGTTCGGGCTGCTGTCGAACAACTCCTAGCACGTCTCTGGCATATTTGAAAATTAGTTGTATTACAGGCATGAAAATTTACACTTAGATACTTTTTCATAAATAAAGAAATACTACTGTTACCGATTTTGAAAATGTGGACTGGGTCGGGTTGCTGCCGAACAACTCCTAGCACGTCTCAGGCATATTTGAAAACCAATTGTATTACAGGCATGAAAATTTACACTTAGGTACTTTTTCATAAATAAAGAAATACGACTGTTACCGATTTCGAAAATGTGGACTGGGTCGTGTTGCTGCCGAACAACTCCTAGCACATCTCTGGCATATTTGAAAATCAGTTGTATTACAGGCATGAAAATTTACACTTAGATACTTTTTCATAAATAAAGAATTACGACTGTTACCGATTTCGAAATTGTGGACTGGGTCGGGTTGCTGCCGTACAACTCCTAGCACGTCTCAGGCATATTTGAAAGCCAATTGTATTACAGGGATGAACTACAGGAATTGTAGACTCGAAGATTTGCCTCTAGAAGATACTATCCAGGAAGTTACCATACCAAACCGTTCGGATTGGTCTATGGCAAGAAAGATAGTATGGCCTGAGGTCTTAGACTGGGCTATCAACTCTTTCGAACCATACAAAGCTCCTGGGCCGGATGGAATTTGGCCTATTATGCTTCAAAAATGCAGGAAAATGCAAATGACTTTCAAGAATCTTCACAGCCTGCATAGCCTTTGGATATATTCCAAAAGTATGGAGATCAGTGAGGGTCGCTTTCATCCCTAAACCAGGGAAAACAAACTATACACTCCCTACTCTGAAGCTAGTAGAACCTATAAGTCTCTCTTCGTGTTTGTTAAAATGCCTAGAGAAACTGGTGGATAGGTATATTAGGGATGTATGTGTGATCAGGGTACCCCTGAACCGTAAACAACATGTCTATCAGGCAGGTAAGTCTACTGACTCAGTTCTTCAAGCAGTGGTCTCCCATATAGAGAAGGCTATCGTGAAGAAAGAGATAACACTCAGTGCATTCTTGGACATTGAAGGGGCCTTTGACAAGGCAGCTTTTAAGTCACTTCTAAACGGAGCAATAAAGCACGGAGTAAGCAACACAATACTGAGATGGATAGAAAAGATGTTGGAACAACGTCATCTGTTCATTCAGGTAGATGAAACTACTAAAGTTCAGGTGAAGGCGGTTAGAGGATGCCCACAAGGAGGTGTTCTATCGCCTTTACTATGGAACATGTTGGTAGACGAACTCCTAAGTTTACTGAACGAGGAAGGATTCAACAATTCAACACACAAGGCTTTGCCGATGATGTTAGTATTCTTCTATGAGGAGATTATATGAGGCGTCTATGCACACAAATGCAAAATGCCATTGACTTAACCACCGAATGGTGTCAGGCGAATGGATTAACCATAAATCCCAGCAAGACACATTTAGTGGCCTTTACCAATAGAAGGCGACTGAACAGCTATGTTCTTCCCTCCATTGGAGGAAATAACCTAGAACTTCGAGATGAAGTAAAATATCTAGGGATCATAATTGAGAAGAAGCTCAATTGGGCCAAACATATCGAGACGAAATGTGCTAATGCCGTGAAAGTCCTATGGCAGTGCAGAAGGGCCTTTGGCAACAATTGGGGCCTAACACCGAAAATAGCCTTAAGACTATACAAAGTGTGTATCAGGCCCATTGTTAGCTATGGGTCCATTGCATGGGTTCCGAGAACATTCACAGCAAATGCCATAAAAAGACTAGAAGCAGTACAAAGACTTGCGTGTCTCTGTGCAACAAGTGCTTTTAGAACCACACCTACAGCGGCTATGCAAATACTTCTTGGGCTTCCGCCCTTACATCTTTATGTAAGAATGGCGGCCCTCAAGGTTGCAAAAAGGTTGCAAACTCTAGGGAATACTAGAGGATGTAGGCACAAACATCAGAGGCTATGGAAGGACTTAGAAGAGGAGCAAAAAGAGTTCTTCATGCCAACAGATGACATCACTACATACGTATCTTTGAAGAAGAGATATGAAGTAGAAATCCCGACAAGAGAGACCTGGCGTGGTTCGGAAGAGCAGGCCAGGTCCTCAAATACCTCGGACATTTTCACTGACGGATCCCTTACGGCTCTAGGCGCGGGAGCTGGAGTGTTCTTTAAAAAAGAGCAACTTGAACTCCAGTTCCCTCTTGGCAAACACTGCACAGTCTTCCAGGCTGAAGTCTTTGTCATAAACGCAGCAGTGAATATAATAAAAGAGCAAAGATGGTCTAACAAAGTCATTAGAATCTTTAGTGACGGTCAGGCTGCCTTAAAAGCTCTTGAAAGTAACATCATCAAATCTAAATTGGTGGGAGAATATTCGGAAGCCCTAAACCTCATAGGGCTCCGAAACAAGGTAAAACTGATCTGGATACCGGGTCATAGTGGCCTGACTGGGAATGAGAAGGCTGACGAACTAGCCAGATCATCGGCGGGAAACATTTATGGCCCGGAACCAGCAGTTGGTATATCTATTGGTAATATTAAACTATCAATAGAAAACACCCTGAAAAAGGAAGCAAATATTCTTTGGGAACGTATGGAAGGCCACAGGGTCTCTAAAATATATGCACCAAGAATAAACACCAAAATAATCAACTTCGTGCTAACTCTCAATAGAGGAGACTGTAGGAAGATGGTGGGCATACTTACTGGTCATAACCAAATGAATAAACACATGTGTAGACTAGCACTAAGTGACGACCCAACCTGTAGACACTGTCTGGAAGAGGAAGAAACCTCCACACACGTTGTAGGAGAGTGCTTAGCTCTTTCAAGGCTGAGACTCAGGCTGCTGAAAACGCACTACATAACCTCAAACCTATTGGCCTTTATCAAAAGGATCGACTATGTTGAGGGGTGGAGGACGGCATAAAGGGCTAAAAAGCCTACATGCCGGCTCTGACATATTAGAGCCACCTCCGTAGAAGAAAAAAAAAACAGGCATGAAAATTTACACTGAGATACTTTTTCACAAATAAAGAAATACGACTGTTACCGATTTCGAAAATGTGGAATGGTTCGGGTTGCTGCCGAACAACTCATAGCACGTCCCAGGCATATTAAAAAACCAATTGTGTTAGAGGTATGAAAATTTACACTTAGACACTTTTTCACAAATAAAGATATACGACTGTTACCAATTTCGAAAATGTGGACTGGTTCGGGTTGCTGCTGAACAACTCCTAGCACGTCCCAGGCATATTTAAAAACCAATTGTATTACAGGGATGAAAATTTACACACTGGTAGCATGTCGGGCGTGAATCATAATGTGGTCAATTTGTTTCGCTGTACGTCCATCCGGAGATAGCCAGGTTGCTTTGTGAATATTTTTATGGGGGAAATTTGTTCTATTTATAACCATATTACGAGCTGCTGCAAAATCAATTTTTCGGTATCCATTATCTGTGTTTGTAGATGGGAAACTATGATTACCAACAGTTTTGCCGAGAACTCCTTCCTTAACGATTTTAGCATTGAAGTCTATAAGCTCGATTTTGGCATCATACTCAGGACAGGACCCATATGTTTTATTTAAGATATCGTAGAATTCATCCTTAGCGGCGTCTTCTTCGGTTGGTGCGTGCACACATATTAGGCTGATGTTGAAGAATTTGCCTTTGATATGGATGACGGCTAGAAGTTCATCAACAGGTGTGAAACCAATGACGTTTACTCTAAGCCGTTTTCCCATTACGAATCTGCATCCAAATATGTGATGTTTTTCGTGGCAGCTGTAATATATATCGCATGTTCGTTTTTTTAACATGCCAGATCCTTTCCATCGGATTTCCTATATCGCAGTAATATCTTCTTTATACTGCGAGAGAATATTTTCAATACGATTCATACCGATTTCGAAAATTTCGACTGGTTCGAGTTGCTGCCAAACAACTCCTGGCACGGCTCAGGCATATTTGAAAACCAATTATATTATAGGCATGAAAATTTACACTTAGATACTTTTTCACAAATAAAGAAATACGACTGTTACCAATTTTGAAACTGTGGAATGGTTCGGGTTGCTACCGAACAACTCCTAGTACGTCCCAGGCATATTTAAAAACCAATTGTGTTAGAGGCATGAAAATTTACACTTAGATACTTTTTCACAAATAAAGAAATACGACTGTTACCGATTTCGAAAATGTGGACTGGTTCGGGTTGCTGCCGAACAACTCCTTGCACGTCTCAGGCATATTTGAAAACCAACTGTATTACAAGCATGAAAATTTACACTTAGATACTTTTTGACAAATAAAGAAATACGACTATTACCGATTTCGAAAATGTAGAATGGTTCGGGTTGCTGCCGAACAACTCCTAGGACGTCTCAGGCATATTTGCAAACCAATTGTATTACAGGCATGAAAATTTACACTTAGATACTTTTTCATAAATAAAGAAATACTACTGTTACCGATTTTGAAAATGTGGACTGGGTCGGGTTGCTGCCGAACAACTCCTAGCACGTCTCAGGCATATTTGAAAACCAATTGTATTACAGGCATGAAAATTTACACTTAGGTACTTTTTCATAAATAAAGAAATACGACTGTTACCGATTTCGAAATTGTGGACTGGTTAAGGTTGCTGCCGAACATCTCCTAGCACGTCTCAGGCGTATTTGCAAACCAATTGTATTACAGGCATGAAAATTTACACTTAGATACTTTTTCATAAATAAAGAAATACTACTGTTACCGATTTTGAAAATGTGGACTGGGTCGGGTTGCTGCCGAACAACTCCTAGCACGTCTCAGGCATATTTGAAAACCAATTGTATTACAGGCATGAAAATTTACACTTAGGTACTTTTTCATAAATAAAGAAATACGACTGTTACCGATTTCGAAAATCTGGACTGGGTCGGGTTGCTGCCGAACAACTCCTAGCACGTCTCTGGTATATTTGAAAACCAATTGTATTACAGGCATGAAAATTTACACTTAGATACTTTTTCATAAATAAAGAAATACTTCTGTTACCGATTTTGAAAATGTGGACTGGGTCGGGTTGCTGCCGAACAACTCCTAGCACGTCTCAGGCATATTTGAAAACCAATTGTATTACAGGCATGAAAATTTACACTTAGGTACTTTTTCATAAATAAAGAAATACGACTGTTACCGATTTCGAAATTGTGGACTGGTTCGGGTTGCTGCCGAACATCTCCTAGCACGTCTCAGGCGTATTTGCAAACCAATTGTATTACAGGCATGAAAATTTACACTTAGATACTTTTTCATAAATAAAGAAATACTACTGTTACCGATTTTGAAAATGTGGACTGGGTCGGGTTGCTGCCGAACAACTCCTAGCACGTCTCAGGCATATTTGAAAACCAATTGTATTACAGGCATGAAAATTTACACTTAGGTACTTTTTCATAAATAAAGAAATACGACTGTTACCGATTTCGAAAATCTGGACTGGGGCGGGTTGCTGCCGAACAACTCCTAGCACGTCTCTGGTATATTTGAAAACCAATTGTATTACAGGCATGAAAATTTACACTTAGATACTTTTACATAAATAAAGAAAAACGACTGTTACCGATTTCGAAAAGTAGAATGGTTCGGGTTGCTGCCGAACAACTCCTAGCACGTCTCAGGCGTATTTGCAAACCAATTGTATTACAGGCATGAAAATTTACACTTAGATACTATCTCATAAATAATGAAATACGACTGTTACCGATTTCGAAAATGTGAACTGTTTCGGGTTGCTGCCAAACAACTCCTAGCAAGCCTCAGGCATATTTCGAAAACCAATTGTATTACAGGCATAAAAATTTACACTTAGATACTATTTCACAAATAAAGAAATACGACTCATACCGTTTTCAAAAATTTGGAATGGCTCAGGCTGCTGTCGAAAAACTCCTAGCACGTCTCTGGCATATTTGAAAATCAGTTGTATTACAGGCATGAAAAGTTACACTTAGATACTTTTTCATAAATAAAGTAATACGACTGTTACTGATTTCGAAAATGTGGACTGGGTCGGGTTGCTGCCGAACAACTCCTAGTACGTCTCAGGCATATTTGAAAACCAATTGTATTACAGGCATAAAAATTTACACTTAGATACTTTTTCACAAATAAAGAAGTACGACTGTTAACGATTTCGAAAATGTGGACTGGTTCGGGTTGCTGCCGAACAACTCCTAGCACGTCCCAGGCATATTAAAAAACCAATTGTATTAGAGGCATGAAAATTTACACTTAGATACTTTTTCACAAATAAAGAAATACGACTCATACCGTTTTCAAAAATTTGGAATGGCTCAGGCTGCTGTCGAACAACTCCTAGCACGTCTCTGGCGTATTTGAAAATCAGTTGTATTACAGGCATGAAAATTTACACTTAGATACTTTTTCATAAATAAAGAAATACGATTGTTACCGATTTCGAAAATGTGGACTGGGTCGGGTTACTGCCGAACAACTCCTAGCACGTCTCAGGCATATTTGAAAACCCATTGTATTACAGGTATGAAAATTTACACTTAGATACTTTTTCATAAATAAAGAAATATGACTGTTACCGATTTCGAAAATGTGGACTGTGTCGGGTTGCTGCCGAACAACTCCTAGCACGTCTCAGGCATATTTGAAAACCAATTGTATTACAGGCATAAAAATTTACACTTAGATACTTTTTCATATATAAAGAAATACGACTGTTACCGATTTCGAAAATGTGGACTGAGTCGGGTTGCTGCCGAACAACTCCTAGCACGTCTCAGGCATATTTGAAAACTAATTGTATTACAGGCATGAAAATTTACACTTAGATACTTTTTCATAAATAAAGAAATACGACTGTTACCGATTTCGAAAATGTGGACTGGTTCGGGTTGCTGCCGAACAACTCCTTGCACGTCTCAGACATATTTGAAAACCAACTGTATTACAGGCATCAAAATTTACACTTAGATACTTTTTCACAAATAAAGAAATACGACTCATACCGTTTTCAAAAATTTTGAGTGGCTCAGGCTGCTGTCGAACAACTCCTAGCACGTCTCTGGCATATTTGAAAATCAGCTGTATTACAGGCATGAAAATTTACACTTTTGTAATTGATACTTTTTCCTAAATAAAGAAATACGACTGTTACCGATTTCGAAAATGTGGACTGGGTCGGGTTGATGCTGAACAACTCCTAGCACGTCTCAAGCGTATTTGCAAACCAATTGTATTACAGGCATGAAAATTTACACTTAGATACCTTTTCATAAATAAAGAGATACGACTGTTACCGATTTCGAAAATGTGGACTGGGTCGGGTTGCTGCCGAACAACTCCTAGCACGTCTCAGGCGTATTTGCAAACCCATTGTATTACAGGCATGAAAATTTACACTTAGATACTTTTTCATAAATAAAGAAATACGACTGTTACCGATTTCGAAAATGTGGACTGGTTCAAGGTGCTGCCGAACAACTTCTGGCACGGCTTAGGCATATTTGAAAACCAATTATATTATAGGCATGAAAATTTACACTTAGATACTTTTTCACAAATAAAGAAATACGATTGTTACCAATTTCGAAAATGTGGACTGGGTCGGGTTGCTGCCGAACAACTCCTAGTACGTCTCAGGCATATTTGAAAACCAATTGTATTACAGGCATAAAAATTTACACTTAGATACTTTTTCACAAATAAAGAAATACGACTGTTACCGATTTCGAAAATGTGGACTGTTTCGGGTTGCTGCCGAACAACTCCTAGCACGTCCCAGGCATATTAAAAAACCAATTGTATTAGAGGCATGAAAATTTACACTTAGATACTTTTTCACAAATAAAGAAATACGACTCATACTGTTTTCAAAGATTTGGAATGGCTCAGGCTGCTGTCGAACAACTCCTAGCACGTCTCTGGCGTATTTGAAAATCAGTTGTATTACAGGCATGAAAATTTACACTTAGATACTTTTTCATAAATAAAGAAATACGATTGTTACCGATTTCGAAAATGTGGACTGAGTCGGGTTGCTGCCGAACAACTCCTAGCACGTCTCAGGCATATTTGAAAACCAATTGTATTACAGGCATGAAAATTTACACTTAGATACTTTTTCACAAATAAAGAAATACGACTGTTACCGATTTCGAAAATGTGGACTGGTTCGGGTTGCTGCCGAACAACTCCTTGCACGTCTCAGGCATATTTGAAAACCAACTGTATTACAGGCATGAAAATTTACACTTAGATACTTTTTCACAAATAAAGAAATACGACTCATACCGTTTTCAAAAATTTTGAATGGCTCAGGCTGCTGTCGAACAACTCCTAGCACGTCTCTGGGATATTTGAAAATCAGCTGTATTACAGGCATGAAAATTTACACTTTTGTACTTGATACTTTTTCATAAATAAAGAAATACGACTGTAACCGATTTCGAAAATGTGGACTGGGTCGGGTGTCTGCTGAACAACTCCTAGCACGTCTCAGGCGTATTTGCAAACCAATTGTATTACAGGCATGAAAATTTACACTTAGATACCTTTTCATAAATAAAGAAATACGACTGTTACCGATTTCGAAAATGTGGACTGGGTCTGGTTGCTGCCGAACAACTCCTTGCACGTCTCAGGCATATTTGAAAACCAATTGTATTACAGACATGAAAATTTACACTTAGATACTTTTTCATAAATAAAGAAATACGACTGTTACCGATTTCGAAAATGTGGACTGGTTCGGGGTGCTGCCGAACAACTTCTGGCACGGCTTAGGCATATTTGAAAACCAATTAAATTATAGGCATGAAAATTTACACTTAGATACTTTTTCACAAATAAAGAAATACGACTGTTACCAATTTCGAAACTGTGGATTGGTTCGGAAAATTTACACTTAGATACTTTTTGACAAATAAAAAATTGTATTACAGGCATGAAAATTTACAAATAGATACTTTTTCATAAATAAAGAAATACGACTGTTACCGATTTCGAAATTGTGGAATGGTTCGGGTTGCTGCCGAGCAACTCCTAGCACGTCTCAAGCGTATTTGCAAACCAATTGTATTACAGGCATGAAAATTTACACTTAGATACTATTTCATAAATAAAGAAATACTACTGTTACCGATTTCGAAAATTTCGACTGGTTCTGGTTGCTGCCAAACAACTCCTGGCACGTCTCT
This sequence comes from Argyra leucocephala, assembly GCA_963942445.1. NCBI lineage: Eukaryota > Metazoa > Arthropoda > Insecta > Diptera > Dolichopodidae > Argyra > Argyra leucocephala. Next base: position 13,736,391 of record OZ012682.1, on the reverse strand, counting down.
GGCATATTTGAAAACCAACTGTATTACAGGCATGAAAATTTACACTTAGATACTTTTTCATAAATAAAGAAATACGACTGTTACCGATTTCGAAAATTTCGACTGGTTCGGGTTGCTGCCGAACAACTTCTGGCACGGCTCAGGAATATTTGAAACCCAATTATATTATAGGCATGAAAATTTACACTTAGATACTTTTACACAAATAAAGAAATACGACTGTTACCGATTTCGAAAATGTGGACTGGTTCGGGTTGCTGCCGAACAACTCCTAGCACGTCCCAGGCATATTAAAAAACCAATTGTATTAGAGGCATGAAAATTTACACTTAGATACTTTTTCACAAATAAAGAAATACGACTCATACCGTTTTCAAAAATTTGGAATGGCTCAGGCTGCTGTCGAACAACTCCTAGCACGTCTCTGGCGTATTTGAAAATCAATTGTATTACAGGCATGAAAATTTACACTTATATACTTTTTCATAAATAAAGAAATACGATTGTTACCGATTTCGAAAATGTGGACTGGGTCGGGTTGCTGCCGAACAACTCCTAGCACGTCTCAGGCATATTTGAAAACCAATTGTATTACAGGAATGAACATTTACACTTAGATACTTTTTTATAAATAAAGAAATACGACTGTTACCGATTTCGAAAATGTGGACTGGGTCGGGTTGCTGCCGAACAACTCCTAGCACGTCTCAGGCATATTTGAAAACCAATTGTATTACAGGCATGAAAATTTACACTTAGATACTTTTTCATAAATAAAGAAATACGACTGTTACCGATTTCGAAAATGTGGACTGAGTCGGGTTGCTGCCGAACAACTCCTAGCACGTCTCAGGCATATTTGAAAACCAATTGTATTACAAGCATGAAAATTTACACTTAGATACTTTTTCATAAATAAATAAATACGACTGTTACCGATTTTGAAAATGTAGAATGGTTCGGGTTGCTGCCGAACAACTCCTAGTACGACCCAGGCATATTTAAAAACCAATTGTATTAGAGGCATGAAAATTTACACAGATACTTTTTCACAAATAAAGAAATACGACTGTTACCGATTTCGAAAATATGGACTTGTTCGGGTTGCTGCCGAACAACTCCTTGCACGTCTCAGGCATATTTGAAAACCAACTGTATTACAGGCATGAAAATTTACACTTAGATACTTTTTCACAAATAAAGAAATACGACTCATACCGTTTTCAAAAATTTGGAATGGCTCAGGCTGGTGTCGAACAACTCCTAGCACGTCTCTGGCATATTTGAAAATCAGCTGTATTACAGGCATGAAAATTTACACTTTTGTAATTGATACTTTTTCATAAATAAAGAAATACGACTGTTACCGATTTCGAAAATGTGGACTGGGTCGGGTTGCTGCTGAACAACTCCTAGCACGTCTCAAGCGTATTTGCAAACCAATTGTATTACAGGCATGAAAATTTACACTTAGATACCTTTTCATAAATGAAGAAATACGACTGTTACCGATTTCGAAAATGTGGACTGGGTCGGGTTGCTGCCGACCAACTCCTTGCACGTCTCAGGCATATTTGAAAACCAATTGTATTACAGGCATGAAAATTTACACTTAGATACTTTTTCATAAATAAAGAAATACGACTGTTACCGATTTCGAAAATGTGGACTGGTTCGGGGTGCTGCCGAACAACTTCTGGCACGGCTCAGGAATATTTGAACACCAATTATATTATAGGCATGAAAATTTACACTTAGATACTTTTTCACAAATAAAGAAATACGACTGTTACCAATTTCGAAACTGTGGACTGGTTCGGGTTGCTGCCGAACAACTCCTAGTACGTCCCGGGCATATTTAAAAACCAATTGTATTAGAGGCATGAAAATTTACACTTAGACACTTTTTCACAAATAAAGAAATACAACTGTTACCGATTTCGAAGATGTGGACTGGTTCGGGTTGCTGCTGAACAACTCCTAGCACGTCTCAGGCATATTTGAAAAGCAATTGTATTACAGGCATGAAAATTTACACTTAGATAATTTTTCACAAATAAAGAAATACGACTGTTACCGATTTCGAAAATGTGGACTGGTTCGGGTTGCTGCCGAAACACTCCTAGCACGTCCCCGGCATATTAAAAAACCTATTGTATTAGAAGCATGAAAATTTACACTTAGATACTTTTTCACAAATAAAGAAATACGACTGTTACCGATTTCGAAAATGTGGACTGGGTCGGGTTGCTGCCGAACAGCTCCTAGCACGTTTCAGGCATATTTGAAAACCAATTGTATTACAGGCATGAAAATTTACACTTAGATACTTTTTCATAAATAAAGAAATACGACTGTTACCGATTTCGAAAATGTGGACTGGGTCGGGTTGCTGCCGAACAGCTCCTAGCACGTTTAAGGCATATTTGAAAACCAATTGTATTACAGGCATGAAAATTTACACTTAGATACTTTTTCATAAATAAAGAAATACGACTGTTACCGATTTCTAAAATGTGGACTGGGTCGGGTGTCTGCCGAACAACTCCTAGCACGTCTCAGGCATATTTGAAAACCTATTGTATTACAGGAATGAAAATTTACACTTAGATACTTTTTCATAAATAAAGAAATACGACTGTTACCGATTTCGAAAATGTGGACTGGGTCGGGTTGCTGCCGAACAGCTCCTAGCACGTTTAAGGCATATTTGAAAACCAATTGTATTACAGGCATGAAAATTTACACTTAGATACTTTTTCATAAATAAAGAAATACGACTGTTACCGATTTCTAAAATGTGGACTGGGTCGGGTTGCTGCCGAACAACTCCTAGCACGTCTCAGGCATATTTGAAAACCTATTGTATTACAGGAATGAAAATTTACACTTAGATACTTTTTCATAAATAAAGAAATACGACTGTTACCGATTTCGAAAATGTGGACTGGTTCGGGTTGCTGCCGAACAACTCCTAGCACGTGTCTGCCATATTTGAAAATCAGTTGTATTACAGGCATGAAAATTTACACTTAGATACTTTTTCATAAATAAAGAAATACGACTGTTACCGATTTCGAAAATGTGGACTGGGTCGGGTTGCTGCCGAACAGCTCCTAGCACGTTTAAGGCATATTTGAAAACCAATTGTATTACAGGCATGAAAATTTACACTTAGATACTTTTTCATAAATAAAGAAATACGACTGTTACCGATTTCTAAAATGTGGACTGGGTCGGGTGTCTGCCGAACAACTCCTAGCACGTCTCAGGCATATTTGAAAAACAATTGTATTACAAGAATGAAAATTTACACTTAGATACTTTTTCATAAATAAAGAAATACGACTGTTACCGATTTCGAAAATGTGGACTGGGTCGGGTTGCTGCCGAACAACTCCTAGCACGTCTCTGGCATATTTGAAAATCAGTTGTATTACAGGCATGAAAATTTACACTTAGATACTTTTTCATAAATAAAGAAATACGACTGTTACCGATTTCGAAAATGTGGACTGGGTCGGGTTGCTGCCGAACAACTCCTAGCACGTCTCAAGCATATTTGAAAACCAATTGTATTACAGGCATGGAAATCTACACTTAGATACTTTTTCATAAATAAAGAAATACTGTTACCGATTTCGAAAATGTAGAATGGTTCGGGTTGCTGCCGAACAACTCTTAGCACGTCTCAGGTTATTTGCAAACCAATTGTATTACAGGCATGAAAATTTACACTTAGATACTATTTCATAAATAAAGAAATACGACTGTTACCGATTTCGAAAATGTGGACTGTTTCGGGTTGCTGCCGAACAACTCCTAGCAACTCTCAGGCATATTTCGAAAACCTATTTTATTACAGGCATAAAAATTTACACTTGGGTACTATTTCACAAATAAAGAAATTCGACTCATACCGTTTTCAAAAATAGGGAATGGCTCAGGCTGCTGTCGAACAACTCCTAGCACGTCTCTGGCATATTTGAAAATCAGTTGTATTACAGGCATGAAAATTTACACTTAGATACTTTTTCATAAATAAAGAAATACGACTGTTACCGATTTCGAAAATGTGGACTGACTCGGGTTGCTGCCGAACAACTCCTAGCACATCTCAGACATATTTGAAAACCAATTGTATTACAGGCATGAAAATTTACACTTAGATACTTTTTCATAAATAAAGAAATACGACTGTTACCGATTTCGAAAATGTGGGTTGGGTCGGGTTGCTGCCGAACAACTCCTAGCACGTCTCAGGCATATTTGAAAACCAATTGTATTACAGGCATGAAAATTTACACTTATATACTTTTTCACAAATAAAGAAATAAGACTGTTACCGATTTCGAAAATGTGGACTGGGTTGGGTTGCTGCCGAACAACTCCTAGCACATCTCAGACATATTTGAAAACCAATTGTATTACAGGCATGAAAATTTACACTTAGATACTTTTTCATAAATAAAGAAATACGACTGTTACCGATTTCGAAAATGTGGGTTGGGTCGGGTTGCTGCCGAACAACTCCTAGCACGTCTCAGGCATATGTGAAAACCAATTGTATTACAGGCATGAAAATTTACACTTAGATACTTTTTCACAAATAAAGAAATACGACTGTTACCGATTTCGAAAATGTGGACTGGGTTGGGTTGCTGCCGAACAACTCCTAGCACGTCTCAGGCATATTTGAAAACCAATTGTATTACAGGCACGAAAAGTTACACTTAGATACTTTTTCACAAATAAAGAAATACGACTGTTACCGATTTCGAAAATGTGGACTGGTTCGGGTTGCTGCCGAACAACTCCTAGCACGTCTCAGGCATATGTGAAAACCAATTGTATTACAGGCATGAAAATTTACACTTAGATACTTTTTCACAAATAAAGAAATACGACTGTTATCGATTTCGAAAATGTGGACTGGGTCGGGTTGCTGCCGAACAATTCCTAGCACGTCTCAGGCATATTTGAAAACCAAATGTATTACAGGCATGAAAATTTACACTTAGATACTTTTCACAAATAAAGAAATACGACTGTTACCGATGTCGAAACTGTGGAGTGGTTCGGGTTGCTGCCGAACAACTCTTAGTACGTCCCAGGCATATTTGAAAATCAATTGTATTAGAGGCATGAAAACTTACACTTAGATACTTTTTCATAAATAAAGATATACGACTCTTACCGATTTCAAAAATGTGGACTGGTTCGGGTTGCTTCCGAACGAGTCCTAGCACGTCTCAGGCATATTTGAAAAACCATTGTAATACAGGCATGAAAATTTACACTTAGATACTCTTTCACAAATAAAGAAATACGACTGTTACCAATTTCGAAAATGTGGACTGGGTCGGGTTGCTGCCGAACAACTCCTAGCACGTCTCTGGCATATTTGAAAATCAGTTGTACTACAGGCATGCAAATTTACACTTAGATAATTTTTCATAAATAAAGAAATACGACTGTTACCGATTTCGAAAATGTGGACTGGGTCGGGTTGCTGCTGAACAACTCCTAGCACGTCTCAGGCATATTTGAAAACCAATTATATTACAGACATGAAAATTTACACTTAGATACTTTTTCATAAATAAAGAAATACTGTTACCGATTTCGAAAATGTGGAATGGTTCGGGTTACTGCCGAGCAACTCCTAGCACGTCTCAGGCGTATTTGCAAACCAATTGTATTACAGGCATGAAAATTTACACTTAGACACTATTTCATAAATAAAGAAATACTACTGTGACCGATTTCGAAAATGTGGACTGTTTCGGGATGCTGCCGAACAACTCCTAGCACGTCTCAGGCATATTTGAAAACCAATTGTATTACAGGCATGAAAATTTACACTTAGATACTTTTTCATAAATAAAGAAATACGACTGTTACCGATTTCGAAAATGTGGACTGGGTTGGGTTGCTGCCGAACAACTCCTAGCACGTCTCAGGCATATTTGAAAACCAATTGTATTACAGGCACGAAAATTTACACTTAGATACTTTTTCACAAATAAAGAAATACGACTGTTACCGATTTCGAAAATGTGGACTGGGTCGGGTTGCTGCCGAACAATTCCTAGCACGTCTCAGGCATATTTGAAAACCAAATGTATTACAGGCATGAAAATTTACACTTAGATACTTTTCACAAATAAAGAAATACGACTGTTACCGATGTCGAAACTGTGGAGTGGTTCGGGTTGCTGCCGAACAACTCTTAGTACGTCCCAGGCATATTTGAAAATCAATTGTATTAGAGGCATGAAAACTTACACTTAGATACTTTTTCATAAATAAAGATATACGACTCTTACCGATTTCAAAAATGTGGACTGGTTCGGGTTGCTTCCGAACGAGTCCTAGCACGTCTCAGGCATATTTGAAAAACAATTGTAATACAGGCATGAAAATTTACACTTAGATACTTTTTCATAAATAAAGAAATACTGTTACCGATTTCGAAAATGTGGACTGGGTCGGGTTGCTGCCGAACAACTCCTAGCACGTCTCTGGCATATTTGAAAATCAGTTGTACTACAGGCATGCAAATTTACACTTAGATAATTTTTCATAAATAAAGAAATACGACTGTTACCGATTTCGAAAATGTGGACTGGTTCGGGTTGCTGCTGAACAACTCCTAGCACGTCTCAGGCATATTTGAAAACCAATTATATTACAGACATGAAAATTTACACTTAGATACTTTTTCATAAATAAAGAAATACTGTTACCGATTTCGAAAATGTGGAATGGTTCGGGTTACTGCCGAGCAACTCCTAGCACGTCTCAGGCGTATTTGCAAACCAATTGTATTACAGGCATGAAAATTTACACTTAGACACTATTTCATAAATAAAGAAATACTACTGTGACCGATTTCGAAAATGTGGACTGTTTCGGGATGCTGCCGAACAACTCCTAGCACGTCTCAGGCATATTTGAAAACCAATTGTATTACAGGCATGAAAATTTACACTTAGATACTTTTTCATAAATAAAGAAATACGACTGTTACCGATTTCGAAAATGTGGACTGGGTCGGGTTGCTGCAGAATAACTCCTAGCACGTCTCAGGCATATTTGAAAACCAATTGTATTACAGGCATGAAAATTTACACTTAGATACTTTTTCATAAATAAAGAAATACGACTGTTACCGATTTCGAAAATGTGGACTGGTTCGGGTTGCTGCCGAACAACTCCTAGCACGTCTCTGGCATATTTGAAAATCAGTTGTATTACAGGCATGAAAATTTACACGTAGATACTTTTTCATAAATAAAGAAATACGACTGTTACCAATTTCGAAAATGTGGACTGGCTCGGGTTGCTGCCGAACAACTCCTAGCGCGTCTCAGGCATATTTGAAAACCAATTTTATTACAGGCATGAAAATTTACACTTAGATACTTTTTCATAAATAAAGAAATACGACTGTTATCGATTTCGAAAATGTGGACTGGGTCGGGTTGCTGCCGAACAATTCCTAGCACGTCTCAGGCATATTTGAAAACCAAATGTATTACAGGCATGAAAATTTACACTTAGATACTTTTCACAAATAAAGAAATACGACTGTTACCGATGTCGAAACTGTGGAGTGGTTCGGGTTGCTGCCGAACAACTCTTAGTACGTCCCAGGCATATTTGAAAATCAATTGTATTAGTGGCATGAAAACTTACACTTAGATACTTTTTCATAAATAAAGATATACGACTCTTACCGATTTCAAAAATGTGGACTGGTTCGGGTTGCTTCCGAACGAGTCCTAGCACGTCTCAGGCATATTTGAAAAACAATTGTAATACAGGCATGAAAATTTACACTTAGATACTCTTTCACAAATAAAGAAATACGACTGTTACCAATTTCGAAAATGTGGACTGGTTCGGGTTGCTGCCGAACAACTCCTAGCACGTCTCAAGCATATTTGAAAACCAACTGTATTAGAGGCATGAAAATTTACACTTAGATACTTTTTCACAAATAAAGAAATACGACTGTTACCGATTTCGAAAATGTGGAATGGTTCGGCTTGCTGCCGAGCAACTCCTAGCACGTCTCAAGCGTATTTGCAAACCAATTGTATTACAGGCATGAAAATTTACACTTAGATACTATTTCATAAATAAAGAAATACTACTGTTACCGATTTCGAAAATGTGGACTGTTTCGGGTTGCTGTCGAACAACTCCTAACAACTCTCAGGCATATTTCGAAAACCAATTGTATTACAGGCATAAAAATTTACACTTAGATACTATTTCACAAATAAAGAAATTCGACTCATACCGTTTTCAAAAATTTGGAATGGCTCAGGCTGCTGTCGAACAATTCCTAGCACGTCTCTGGTATATTTGAAAATCAGTTGTATTACAGGCATGAAAATTTACACTTAGATACTTTTTCATTAATAAAGAAATACGACTGTTACCGATTTCGAAAATGTGGACTGGCTCGGGTTGCTGCCGAACAACTCCTAGCACGTCTCAGGCATATTTGAAAACCAATTGTATTACAGGCATGAAAATTTACACTTAGATACTTTTTCATAAATAAAGAAATACGACTGTTACCGATTTCGAAAATGTGGACTGGGTCGGCTTGCTGCCGAACAACTCCTAGCACGTCTCAGGCGTATTTGCAAACCAATTGTATTACAGGCATGAAAATTTACACTTAGATACTTTTTCATAAATAAAGAAATACGACTGTTACCGATTTCGAAAATGTGGACTGGGTCGGGTTGCTGCCGAACAACTCCTAGCACGTCTAAGGCATATTTGCAAACCACTTGTATTACAGGCATGAAAATTTACAATTAGATACTGTTTCACAAATAAAGAAATACGACTGTAACCGATATCGAAAATATTTCACATTTACCAAAATATTCAATAACAATAACATAAGTTGAAGAGATTGCCTTTTTTGATTTGCTGGAACATTGTTAATGGGAATTTGGAAACGCTTTGTGATGTTCTTTTAATATTCGTGATTTTTTTTTTCAAGCGGCAAATATTAAAAGTGTCCATTAACAATATTCCAGCAAGATTCATTATATACTTTTGTGTTTTATCTTATAGTAGTTCTAGATGCGCAACATCCACCACTAGGTTTATTTTCTACTTTTTAGGGGGTTTGGTTTCGATAAAAGTGTATTTTAAAAATTTTTATTTTTACATTATTATTTTATTTCTACACAATTTTAGGTATATGAATTTCTTATTTCTGAGTCTTATTCTTATCTGAACAAAATTTTATATAATATGATGTTTTGGTGTTTTGTAAGGTTTTTTCTATATATTGATTATTTTGCTTAGGTGCGATATTTCCATTTGATGTAAGGCTATTGGTGCGATAGACAAATCATAAAAAGAAATTAGTTTATTTTATAAAATAAGAAACAATCTTATTGTCCATATCAAGAAGGAATTATATTTGTTATTACAATTGTCTCATTCTTCTTTTTAATGAAAATAATGCAGTGTTACTATTTATTTTTAATTTAATTATTTTTAATAATATTTAACAATTAAAAGGGAAAAAGCCAAGTGGAAGCCATTATTTAAAAATATACAAAAAAGTTTTGAAATTTCAATCGGCATAAAAAACCCTTTTACAATTCGTATTATAAATTAAAATATAAAAAAAAAACATATAATATAATTATAACAAAAAGTTCTAACAAAAATTAAAATTCCTTAACAAAATAAAATAAAATTAATAATTTATATTATAAAAATAAAGTTCATTGTTTAAAAAATAAAATTGCATCTTGATTTGAAATTGATGTTTGCAACCCTAAAAGAAAAGTATCATTATTAATATATCATTATTATTTTAGAATATTTTCTTAAAATAATACTTTAATAAATTATTTTGGAAAAATATTTTTAATGTTCTAGCATTTTTGTGGCTTTTTTCCTAGAGCCAAACAAATATTTTAAAAATAAAACAAAAATTATTAATTTTGTAATAATATTTATTTCTGTAAAATTCTTAATCTATCTACAAATTTATTATTTTTATCTATTAACCACTGACAATTTTTTCTAATTAAAATTAAAAGTAAAAAATCTAAAATTTGAAGCCTAAGCGATTTGCAACTATTGTTGCCTGAATACCAATCAGGGTATATTTTATTTGTTTTTTCTACTAATTTATTTTTATAATAATTTTTTATTCCTCTTGTGTGGAAGATCTCATTAAAAGTTTTTCCAAAATAATCTATTTGCATATTACAAATATTAAAAAAGATATTCGTTGGGTATTTTAGACCTTTCTGTACGTTTTTGTAAGTATTTTGATAAATTAATTGTTCTCGAGGAACAAGAGGTAAATTTGTATTCTTTATCAAAAGTTCCTTACAAATATCACATTTAATATGTCTGTTTATATTGTGAATTACATATCCAATAAAATAATTCCTTGAATTTGCATCAATTTCGTTATTTAAATTCTCCAATTGCTCGAATGTTGATGAGTTCTTCTGTGTCTTCTTGATCGTCTGAATCGTACTTTTCGTCAAAATTTAAGAATTTTATAACATCCTGCACACGTTTGTGTTCAATTATAAGATCTTCATCGCACAAGGCATTCGCATATTTTGAAACACTACCAGGATCTACTGTTTTCATGTTCATAAAACATCTTAAGTGGTAGTTGAATTCTCTAACAGATGGATATCTATTGTATCCGCCTTTTCCTCGAATAATAGCAAAAAAAAATTCTATTATGTCTCGATTTAATTTTCTTGTTAAAATATATTCTACATCATTGTAATTGTGTAATATTTCTTCTGACATAAGGGCGTTAATATTTTGTATTAATCCTTTAAACACATATATTGTTTTTCTTCCACCTTTTGAATTTTTTGTTATTAATTCAATACTTTCTATGTACAATCTCATATTTTTCAAAAACGTCTTTTGTTCTTCGTAATTATTTTTATTAATTGCCATTTTAAAAATACTGGGACCAAATTTATTCTAGGAATTGAAAATGTCGAATAAGTTGTTCATTTTTTCACAGTATTCTGCAGTTGGTGCACTATATTCTCTTGTGGAATGCGAAAATTTTTCTAAATTAGCAGTCGTACGTATAGCAGCTGAAACCGAACTGCTTTATATTTGTGTAGTATATGATACTCGCATTTTTGCAAAAGTATTTGGCTGAATATGGTTATTTGTCAACTTCGGTAACATTCTAGTTACACTCTTTCCATTTTCTCCCTGATCTATTTGATATAATTCCTCTATTACCTCTATCTCTATTAATTAGTATTCCCAGAAATTGTTTTTAATTTATTATCCATCAAGACATTTCTACTTGATTTTATTAAATGACACTTGCAAAAGAAATAATCTATTTTCTGACCATTTCTGCTAAAGTATGAATTATTACCATTGATATTTAAATTGTTATATAGATAACAATTATTAGATCCTTGGTCACAGACAACTGATTTTATTAAAATTCCAGACTCGTGACACTTATCGATGATAGAAAAAACAAGTGATTCTAATTTTTTTCCGTGTATAGATGTGGCTGAAACAACATGTCCTACTACATAGCTCCATGATGACAACAGTCCTCGTATAGTAAAAACACAAATTTCTTTTCCAATTATATTTTCTCTTAGAGTTCCATCTGTGCACACTCCATCTATTAAATCGTTCCGCAAACTACATTCAAATTTTGACCTAATACGAATTTCGTCAAAAACTAAAACACCCAATTTTTCCTTACTATCTGTTTCAGTAGCTGTAAATTTCATTTTGAGCACGTTAAATAGTTTTTCATTTATTCCTGGTTGAGCGCTATCAATTGGTAACCAATTATGCAATGAAGTAACTGTTGGTAACTGAAATCCTAAATTCCCTCTTAGAAATTTATAAAATGATGGAGATTTAAGAAATATTGTCAAACAAAACTCCCTTTCATTTTCATCCCATATTGTTTTTTGTTTCCGATTTTTTGGAATATTGTTTGAGAATATTTTAGAATTTTCTGAGGGAGCTTTTAAAACACTTTTTTTCTTTAATTTTTTTTAATTTTTATTTAATTTACATTTATTTTGATAATAAGTTCTCTACTGTTACTTTTTTTTGTTTTAATAAATAATTTTAATTTCATATACTTATTTTCCATAATTGTGAGGACCGCTTGTATCCTTCACATTGTTTACAATCTTCTATTTCTATTCAATATTTATTTTCAATATTTTCATCATACAATTGACATTTTCATATAAATATTTGGTACTACTTGGCATATACGATGCATTTAACAAATTAAACTCAACATAATCGTCAATATTTAAATTTTCCTCAAAAGTTTTGGCCCACAATAAACTTTAATAACGTCATTCTTATTCTTTTTCGTAACATTCTTAGGGTTACCAATATCTGTTTCATTTTCTTTTGACATATCTATATTTTTTGATGTTACGGTTTCATTTATTTCTACTTTCCTTCTTTTTGCCGGGCCATATGTTTTTTTAGAAAATTGTTTATCTTCACAATTTAATAAAAGACTTGGTTTCGACCCAGTTAAAAGTCTTGTTGAATCACCATAGGAAATCTTTTTGCTAAAGCAATCTACTGTAAAATGATTTCGACATATTATATAATTTATTTTCCGTCTTGCATCTGTTCCACCTATAATACTCACCCATTCGTAAAATTTTTTAGTTCCATATTTTGGGAAATTAACAAATTCTTTATTTGTGGAACTAGACGTACAGCCAGGAATCACGCACTTTTTTATTCTTTTCATAATCACTTTTTAATAACACTAAAATTAACGAACCAACTTTAACTATATAACTTTATATTATTAGATAGGTATGCCGATGTAGGTATATGAATTTTTTTTTTAAACTTTTAAACAATTTAATAAATTTTTCTTTTAATTTTATGTATTAAGTCTTATTTATTAAAAAATATCACTTATCTTCAAATTTAATAATGATTCCAAAACCTTTAACTTGCTGACAAAAATTCGGGTCCAAATCTATTAAAGTTTAAATTAAAATAAAATTTCCAATATTAAATTTGACAATCCTAAAATATTAACGCGGTAAAATATTGCAATGCAATGTTAGTATATACAGAAATTGTTATGGACAATGTTAACTTAATAACAAAATATATAATAATGTTATTCAGTTTTTAAAAAGCAAAACGGTTCTTTTTTATTTTAGTTCAGAAATAAGACTGACTTTATTTTTCAATATAATTTTACATGCTTAATTTTTGTTTTAAAATTTTATAAACAAATTGCTGATTGTGCATTATCAGCATTTGTCGATCATGATTTGAATGAGTGGCTAATATGTTTGCATATGCCACATAAAAAACAAAAGAAAGAAAAATAAAGTTCAAATGAGCTCAAAAGTAGTTATTAAAAAGTAGTAAATAAAGTTATTAAATTACAATGATTTATTTTATAATTACAAAATTTAAAGAAACGGTATTTTAGTTTCCTGTTGAGAAATTCCATCCCTTTGTACCGTGGTAGGTACCACAATAGTGATGGTTTTGTCGGCAGTAGGTGGTGTGGATGTAACTCCTCCCTCCTTAAGATCCGACTCCGGGCGGATATTATTAGAATTTAAGTTAATTTTAGGTATTTTAAATTTAAATTGAAATCTCCAATAGATTCCAATTATAACAAATATTATTATTATTATAAAAACCAAGGAATCAGCGGCTACGCTGGCATACCATTTCCAAGTATAATCAAATTTAATTTCTTCAATGTATTTTGTATTGTTTATGTTGGTTACGTGCAACGTCTCAAGATTAAACTCATTTGATATTTTTTTTACTTTTATCTCACGTTCGACATACGGTAAAATTCTGCTTACATATTGCAGTTCCGTATTATCAATTTTAAAATTATTAATTAAAATTTTACAATCTTTAAATTTTATTACATTATTACCTTTAATTTTAATTTTGTTTTGTGAATCACAATTATTAATTTGGACTGTCTGATTTAAATTTCTAGTTATTATTATGTTATTATTAATTAATTCTATAACACTGGTATCATTTCTATGGTAAGTGCAAATCATTTCATCTGTGTTTAATAAATTTGATATGCACTTATCATCAAATGACACTATATCTGAATACAATAATATCTTTTTATCTAAATTTTTAAATATTTTTTGTTTACATATAAGTATTTGGCTTACTTCATTATCTAGTTCTAAATTTTTACTTTTGTTAGGTATTTTTACAATATTTGTTTTATAACATTCTTCGTTAATAATATTTGGTATTGAAATAATAAATAAAATTTTATTTTCTTTAAATCCAACGATATGTTTTATGTAAGGTAATTTTTCGATAGTGATATCGAAATCATTAATTTCTTCTTTTGTTAAAATATCTTTAGATGAAATTTCTAATTTGCTAGATAGTATTATTTCTTTAATATTAGATATTTGTTTTGTTAGTAAACTTATACTATCTTTTATTTCTAATTCTATCCTAAGTAATTTAATATCCCCATCAATTCTTTCAATATTGTTTTGTAATTTATTTATTTCATTTGTTATTTTATTTTGAGAAGAATTGATGTGATCAGTTATATTGCGGACATGGTCTGATATTTTTTTGTTTATAAGAATTTGCTCGTTTGTATTTGTTATTATAGCCTTATTATTTTTTTCGGTTACGTTGAAATGCTCCTCAATTTCTTTCCTGTCGTTGTTATCCATTGTCCCGACAAGAAAGCGAAAGCCACTGCCTACGAAATTAATTAAACCCCTTTTGTTTACGTGGTGTGGGATTATGCTTTCAAAATCATCTTGTAAGTGCTTAAGATCATGCAATTGATCAAAACAGATTTTTCATTTTTTTCTTTTAGTTGTTCTACGTTCTTTGTTATTTTGTTAATATTCTCCTCATAGTGGTCTAGATCGATAATATGCATTATTTTTGTGTAATTGTGAACGATATTGACTCTAGAATCTTGTATGAGAATATAACCATTTCCATTTTGGATTTCGTTTATTTCGATTTGAGAGCATGCGATTACAGAAATGTTGAAAAGTAGGAACAAAAAGATGAAAATCATCCCTGAAATAGGATAAGTTATAGAAAGATAAATGTTTGTATTTCAGCATTGTTAGTTATTAATCACGATTAGTACTGTTTCATAGCATTGAGGGTAGAATTCGTGTATTGGAGTTTATAAATCAAAAAGTAATCAAAATACTTATCTTAAAATAGTTAAAGTGTCAAATTGAGTTAATAAATTAGCATAATTTTGGACGAATTTATAATTTTAATTTATACAGTGTATAGTTTTTAAGTTTTATTAATAGTAAATTTTTTTGTTTTTTTTTGCTTTTAGCTTTCATATGTAAATTTTCTTTTGAATTGGTTGATATATCTATATATCTAGGTAAATTTTCATTATTAATTTCTAAATAATTTTTGATTTCAGTTTGATTTTTGATTTCAGTTTTCTTATGATATGGTTGAAGTTTGGTGACTCGGTTAAGTTTTAAATACTTAGAAACTTTTTGGTTTTTCCTGTTTTCATTGATTTTTTTTGTTTTTTTCTTTTTTGATTCTAATAATTTTTTTTGGATAGAAGGATATTCTGTGGATGAAATTGTGCCATTAACGAAATCAATGGGTTTTCTACCAGTTGCGGAGTGAATTGTTTCGTTATAAGTTTTCACGGTTTTAGTTATGGGGTCTTCATCCATTGGTAAGCCTTCTTCTTTTTCGATTACTTGTAAGATCCTTAGATGTTCATTTAGTGTGGTGTGGAATCGTTCTATGTCCGTATTACTACTATGATTGTTTGGAGTGGTAAAGTGGATTTCAATACCTTCGTTGTTTAGGAAGTTTTTGAAATTGAGACTGTTGAACCCTTTTTCTATATCTGTAGTTATTATTTTGGGCTTACCAAAAGAAGCAAGATATTTCATAAATCCATTTTTGAGGTCGGACCAATTTCTTGATTTTATAGGGAAAATTTGCGCATGTTTTGTAAATTTATCTATAAAAGTAATATACGGGTCTCCTTTACTTTTGAACCATACGTCCATATGGACTATTTTTAAGGGTTTACTTGCCGTTCGTGAAATTTTAAGAGGCAACTTAAGAGGTCTACGTTCGTATTTAGCTGTATAACAAATGTGGCAATTATTTATGACTTTTTGTATTTCCTCTTTAAGTTTAGGAAAGTAGTATCTTTTTTTTAAGTTCAAGTAGACATCGTTAATGCCTCTGTGATTTGTTTTTGTGTGTTGATCAGGAATGAGTTCCTGTAGTTCGTGACGGTATTGAATATCACCGAGTAAAAAGGAACATTTATTTAATTTTAGTAATCTATTTTTGGAAAAGTGTTTCAAATAAGTGTTTTGAAAAGCACTGTAAATACTTATATCTTCAATCATGATACCTATTATTCCTTTAGGAGGTATGTGATTTTTAATGATGTTAATGAAAAGGTCTTCATTAGGGTTAGGATGTATAAAGATTTTTCTATTCCTATTATAAATTTTTTCTGTTTTAGTTTTCTCTAGAGAACCCTTTTTTATTATGATTTGGGTTTTATACAGGTTTAATGGGGATTCCGATATAGGGATATATTCGGTATTATCTTCAGTTGCTGAGTGTATTGTGGCAATATCTGATCGTATTTCTTCAATCAAATAAAACAAAAATAAAGAAAAAAATTATAATAAATCAAAATACTAAACCCATACATTTTGTGGACACAGCGGACTTGCATCTGTAGTTACTGGAAATTTTTTTGTAAAATCTGGATAGATTAAAATTGAGTCAGTGGTGATTAAGAATTTTAATTTTTCAAATGCTTCTTTGTATTCTGGATTGGTAGTATTAATCTTTTTACCTTTTTTTAAACAACAAGTCAAAGGTTTTGAAATTTTTGCGAAATCTTTTATGAACTTCCTATAATAGCCAACCAATCCTAAAAAGCTTTTCATTTATTTTTGTGTTTTCGGGATTGGAAATTTGTTTATGGCTCCAATTTTATTTGGATTAGGGTTTATACCGCTAGGCGTGATTATATGACCAAGAAATTAAGTTTCTTGCTTCATAAATTCGCTTTTATCCAACTGAATTTTTAAATTTGCATCTTTTAGCTTACTTAGAATTTTTTGCAAATTGTCAAGATGCTCTTCTTTGCTTGTACTAAAAATGATAATGTCATCTAAGTACACATAACAAAATTTACCGATGAAGTCTTTAAGTACTGAGTTCATTAACCGTTGAAATATTGTGGGAACATTTTTAAGACCAAATGGCATCCTGAGAAATTCGTAGTGTCCATTATAAGTGCTAAAGGCTGTTTTTTTTATATCTTCCTTACTTATTTCGATTTGGTGGAAACCTTTAGCTAGATCAAGGGTAGTGTAGTACATTGAACGACCGAGTTTGTCAAGAATATCGTCAATGTTTGGAATTGGATGTTTGTCATCTATAGTGATGTTATTTAGTTTTCTATAGTCAATGACGAGACGCCATTTTTGTTTTTGTGATGCATCTAATTTTTTGGGGACAACCCATATGGGTGCAGAATAGGAAGAATCACTGTGTCGAATTATTCCTTGTTGCAGCATTTCCTCTATTTGTTTGTTGACTTCCTGACGATGTACTTCAGGATAACGATACAATTTTGTGTAGATGGGTAACTCATTTATGGTGTTAATGTTATGTTTGATTTCATGGGTAAAGGTAAGGTCATCACCTTCATGGTAGAAGGCTTTATCGAATTTCTTTAAAACTTGCAGAAGTTCATTTTTAATACCTTTATCCAGATGTTCACATCTGATTGTATTCTCATCAAGGAATATTTTGTTTTGAAATATTTCTAATTCCTTTAATGGAACTGGTATATGACACTCCCTTTCTTCATTTTCGTTGAAGAAAATTGGAATTTCATTCCAAGTGTTTAATTTTAAAGTTTTGCTTTTATAGTTTATTTCAATTTCAAAAGGAACTAATATGTTATTGCCTATAATACCATCAAATTTGTCATGAAATTCCATCTCTAGAAATTCCATTTTTTGATTGGAATCAAATTCGACAAAGGAATCGATTGTGACTTTATACTCGCAAACGATTGAATTGGTTAGGGTTTTTATATTAACTGGTTTTATGTTGGAGCGATATAAGGGATTACAAATTCCCAAATTAATTGTACTCATTGTAGCACCAGTGTCTACAATGAATTTTAGAGGTCTTCCTCTGAATTGCACTTTTATATAAGAAAGTCGTTGTTCAGGGATTCCGAGGCTACTAATTGAATTTTTTGTTATTTCACTCGTTTCTGCTGTGTTCATTTTTGCTTGTATAGTTGGGTCTACTTCCATTGCACTAGATTGAACAGAACGTGAGTTATTATTACTTTGGTGTTGGTATCTAGAATTTTGGTGTTGATCCCTACTCTGTTGGGAATTATTTCCTTTATGAAATTTATTTCTATTAAAACTACTGTTACTACTGTTGTTAGTATTACTACTGTTGTTAGTATTATTATTATAATTATTATTATTAGGACTATTAGTATTATTATTATTAGTACTAGAATTTGCAAAATTTTTATTAGTATAATCAATAGGATTGCGATAATTTTGATTAGCATTCCCTTGTGGGTATGTTTTTTTATTGTTATTTTTGTATTTTGAATTATGATTGTTATAATTATGATTTTTGAATGGAGAGTAATATGCATAATTATTTTCATAGAGAATATCCATCGCTTTTCTATAGTAGGAGGATTTCTACTGCATAAGATAGAACGCATTGGTTCTGGAAGTTTATCTTTAAAAATCTTTAGAGCTGCACAAACATTTGTTTGTACAGAATAAGGAGAATTTTCTTCCGTTTGTAATTTATTATTTAATCTTCTTAAGCATGATTGTATTTGATTATACAAATCTATGCTATTGTTTGAGAACTTAACTCTACATAAATCGTCATATAAATCTTGACTAGATTTTTTCTCGCCAAAGTTATTTATTAGAACAGCTTTAATTTCTGACCATTGTCTCGCATTCTTATTTATTTCTAATACTAATTTAGCTTGATTTACACATTTATTTCTTAAAGCATTTAATAATAATGACTGACTAATAGTATCATATCTTAAAACTAGCGGTATTATATTTTCTACTGATTCAATAAAAGAGTGAAGATTCTGACCTGTACCGTCGAATTCTGGAACATGACTGATTTATTTATACGGATCGAAGTTCAAATTTAGTGATTGATCCCTCTGCTGTTGTGTCTGCTGTTGTACCTGTTGTTGTACCTGTTGTTGTACATGTTGCTGTACCGTTTGTTGCACTTGTAGGGGTGATGGTCTCAGTTGAATATGTGATCCTTGTTGTTCATTGGCCATTTTTATTTATTTATTTTTCACACTTTTTTTTTTTTTTTTTTAAGGAAATTTATTGTTATTTGGTATTATCTTATTAGATTAATTAATAACTGTGATATTAACAATAAATTCTTTTTTCAAAATTTATTAAAATTGTTAATTTTTTAGTTTTTACACATATTATAATGTTTCCTTTTAAATTTTTCACATCATGTCACAAGTTGTATTAATAGAAATTTTTTTTTTTTTTTTTTTTGCTATTAGTTCAATTTTTTTTATAATGTTTTCAATTTGAACTAAGAGTCTTTTCTTTTAGTTAGAACCTTTTTTTTCAAAAATTTTTTATATTTTTATTTTTATAAAAAAAAATTTTTTTTTTTTTGTTTACTTTTACTTTTTAAAAACGTTTATCACTTGATTTCCTACTATTTGAAATCCTACCGAATGCGCCAATGTTATTCAGTTTTTAAAAAGCAAAACGGTTTTTTTTATTTTAGTTCAGAAATAAGACTGACTTTATTTTTCAATACAATTTTACATGCTTAATTTTTGTTTTAAAATTTTATAAACAAATTGCTGATTGTGCATTATCAGCATTTGTCGATCATGATTTGAATGAGTGGCTAATATGTTTGCATATGCCACATAAAAAACAAAAGAAAGAAAAATAAAGTTCAAATGAGTTCAAAAGTAGTAATTAAAAAGTAGTAAATAAAGTTATTAAATTACAATGATTTATTTTATAATTACAAAATTTAAAGAAACGGTATTTTAGTTTCCTGTTGAGAAATTCCATCCCTTTGTACCGTGGTAGGTACCACAATAGTGATGGTTTGGTCGGCAGTAGGTGGTGTGGATGTAACTATATATTAACTCATGTACATACAATTTTAATTTATAAATTTTAATTCAAATTATTTTCATTTAAAAATGAAAGTAAAACGGTTTACCGTTAAAAATAATTGATCATTCAAAATTTAAGTTTCAGAAAGTTACTTTATTAGAATAACCATTCTCTATAATATCTCTATACCATAGATACCTATTCTTGCATATACCTAAAAAAAATTCATTCATTTGCATCGCAATCTATATACTGATAATCTTTCTTATGGAAATATTCCTAAGCAAAATAATCTTATTGTGGAAAAAAAATATGTCAAAACACCAAAATAAAACATCATTCATAAAATATAAGAATAAGAAATAAGAAATGTATATATTTAGTAGCTATATTATTTAGCAATTTCACACCAACAAAAAATATTTTTTTTTCTTCGTAAATCATAATCGGCTTGGTAGGATTGTATTATCAAATTGACACCATACTATACAGAACAAATTTATATGCCGATATGCCGCATACATGACGGCTATAAGAATAACATAGTACGTTTTCAAGCTCATGTTTATGGATAAACATGTTGTTTATGATAAACTGGTTGTTTACGTAGTGGTTTTCCCATACAAATTTGCTGAAAATCATAAACAAGTAGCGAGGTATATATCATAAACTACTTCAAAAACATGTAACCCAACCATGAAATTTCGATTTTTTGTCGATTTTAAATTTTTTTTTGCATGACCCTTGATTTTTTGTCATAAATTCATTTTGTCAAAAAAAAAAACAAATTAATTGGACAATCTTATATAACTTTAATAGAAAAAAGTGAAGAAAAATTCTATAGAGTTATAGAAATGATTGAGAAATAACAAGACTTACATGGAAAGTTAACAGAAGAATTAAAACAAAGGATATTGTAAAAGATGCATTTTTATTTTTAATTCACTTAATTTAATCAGTTTTATATATTAGAAATGTATAAATAATAAGGCTTTATATATAAGTAAAAAATTCAAATGGAAAAAGAGATAATAAATTAAAATGATGATTATTTTTTTTATATAATTGTAAATTGAATATTTTTGTATTTCGTTTTTGAAAGATTCTCAGAACTAAATGTTGAAGTGAGTAAAGTGGGTATGGTAATAAACTAAAATGTGAATTATTTTATTTGTTTCTCTGATATTATCAATTTTTTTAAATCCTCCATATTTTGTTTTATTTTATTCATTTATCGTATGACCAATTATAACAGCTTAAGTTCTACTCAAAGATAATACAAAAAAAAATTTTATATAAACAGTAGTATAGTTTTATATAAACAATAAACAGCTGGTGGTTTTCCAAAAAAGCTTGTGAACACTTGACATTTGACTGGTTTATGAGCTAGTTGTTTATCCATAAACATGAGCTTGAAAACGTACTTTAGTGTTATGATATTATATAGGCAAATAATCATAATATATGCATGGTAAAGTGTTTATAACAGTTGAGAACTATAATGATTTTATTTTATGTATAACCGTTTTTTTATAACACTTTTTAATTGTCGTGGTAATATTTTCTATTAATAGATGTCATGACAGGTCTCCAGGAAACAAAATATTTTTGCTTTCATTACAAAAAATTTTACTCTGGATTGGATGTCTTATCTTGTATTGTCATTGGTTAAATTCAATAGCCCTTCTTTTAATTGTGCTGTCGCTGATTTCCAAATTCAAATGCTTTCGTATATCTCGCGAAGACATTGAAGGATGTTTCAAAATCGTTCTTTTAATCATTTTATCTTCTGTCGTAGTTGTTTTTCTTTGTCTGCCACCAGAATTCTTACTCTCAAGATTTTTGGTCTCCTTATATTTTTTAATTAATCTTGATATGACTGACCTATATACAGAATATTTTTTACTGAGTTCATTTCGAGATAATCCTGCTTCAAAATCATAAATTATTTTCCATTTTAATTCAACACTATACTTATTCCGTGCCATGTTATGATATTTTTAAGTATTATTAATTCTTATTTTGAATAAATTTTTAATTCTTTAATTTTACTAATTGTTCCTGCATTATTATATATAAATATAAATTTTTTTTTTTAAACCTTTACATCATTTTACTTTTAATAAAAAAAACAAGTTCGATTTATTAATTAATATTCAATCTTGAGACATAGATATTTTATATCACCATTGTATCTACAAATATTATTATTATTTGTGTTAACAAACAAAATTATTTTCAGGAATTGTTTCGTTCATCATAACACTACTAGAACTCATCAGTAGGTATTTATAGTGTTAGACTACCTATACAACTCCAGATTTTCATTTTGATTGGCTTTTTAAATTATTAAAATATGTCAATAAGACCTCTGTGAGTTATAAAAATCGACCAAAATTTCATTGTAAAATGTATTTTTTACAAAATAAATTTATATAAATATCAATTTTTTTTTTAAAACCTTTACATCATTTTACTTTTAATAAAAAGAACAAGTTCGATTTATTAATTAATATTCAATCTTGATACATCAGATTCAGTCTCAGTTTTTCTCTCGTGTAAACTAGTTGCATGTTGCATGTTTCTGTGATAAATTTTTTTTTTTAATACATTATTTTATTGTAATTTAACTTTTATTTTTTGTTTAAACTTTATAAAAGTAGGTACTTAATCGCTAATAATTCTTGTTTGGTTTTTCTTCTAATAAAAATAATTAAATTTTTGGTACATATTTGCAATTTTTTTATTTTTTTTATGACTTGTGTTGTGTTGTGATTAATTCAAAATTATTATTATTGTTATTTTCTTTTTGTTTTTTATTTGGTAAGAAGATCATTTTTTGTAAGTATACACTAAATTTCTATTTCCTTAATTTTTTTTTTTTTTTTAAATTTGTTTATTTGTTTGTTGGTTTGATTACAGATCTTAGCTTTTTTATTGTATATAAAAAAAGTTTAAGAATTGGTATAAATCTGGCATCCATTTTAAACTTAATATTAAATTAAATTCCTTTCTTTTTTATTTCAATATAAGAAAGATCAAGGGATTATTTTATTTCTATTTATTACATACATATAAGGATTACTTCTTTAAATTAATACAAAAGTGTTTACTTCACTCAGCCACTCTTATTTTTTTCTTTTCTTTTTACTCACTTTACTTACGATAACGGTACTCTTCTCAATTTTCTCAATTTTATTGTTTTAATTTCTTCGTTAAGTGTTTAATTGTATAGCATATGCAACGCGTGTATATGTAATATACTAAGTTATTACAAATTAACATTTACTTAAGTAGGGTGGAGCATATAAACGATTTTTAATTTATTTTTTTTTCCAATTCATTATTTTTAGCAAAGTAGTAAATCAAAAATAATGGAAGACAAGAAATAAAAAGGAAAAAAGGAAAAAAAGAAAATATCTGTTGTACTTCTTTTATTAAAATTTATTTTTGTTTTTCAAATGGACTTTGATGTTTCCTTATTGAGTTCCTAATTTCTAATATGGTTAACCATAATTTCTCTAGTGAAGATTGTCGCGATCGGAAATCAGAAATTTTCATTTGCTCTCTTTCATGCTAAATGCGAAGGACTATTAGGTTCCCTCGTTGATAAAGTGAGAACGGAACCTGGCGTCTATTGGTATTGCAAAACTTGCCGCAAGATCTCTTTCAGTGCTTTAGTTTCTAGGCTTTCAGTGATTGAAGCTGAATTTCAAAAAATCAGCAGAGATGTTCTGAACTTCCAAACCAATTTTTCTTGTCTTTCTGAAGCTTTTTCTTCATTGAGAAACGTCAAACATACTGATCAATTTTGTAATTCATCTGTAAGTTTAAACGAATCTAGTGAAATACAAGTTGGTGTCAAAACCAGGAGTCAACCTAAGTCGCCAACATCACTCAATAGGCCCAATGCGACAGTTAGCAAATCAAGCGGCACCAAAAAACCAAAACCAAAATCACTAATTATTTCTGCAAAAAAATCTAGTAATGATGGTCCAACCCTTGCCAACATTATTAATCTAGTAGTGGTACTAAGAAAGCTGTTAACAGCTTAAACAACCCTTCTCAGACTGCTGGAATTAATATCACACCTAATAATGCGGTTCTAACTTCCGGGGTTGTTGTTCATAATGCCCTTGCAAATTCTAATTTTTTAAAAGTTGTTCCTAAATCCAAGGTCTTATTCATCTCTCGACTTCTTCCGAGTACTACTTCTACAGATGTACTTCAACATATTGAAGTTAACTGCAAGATTACAACTTCAAATAACGTCATTCACTGCGTTGCTGAGAAGCAACACGCTTTCTTTAAACTGACAATGTCTAAAACTCATTTTGACACTCTGTCAAAGTCTCCTCACTGGCCTGCTGGAATTATTGTTAAAGAATTTATTCCGCGTAAACGAAGAGAGACTACTGGAACTTCGAATTCAATTTCAAAAAACTCAATTATCTCACCATCTTCTATCAAAACGTGAGAGGATTACGTACAAGAACTTGCCAATTCTTTCAACAGTCCCAATCGTTTCCTCATGATGTTATTAATTTGACTGAGACATGGCCAACCAGTAATATTGTCTCGCAAGAGTTATTTACCTCAGATTTTTCTGTTTATAGGAACGACCGAATTCTTCACTAGGTGAACGTGGTGGTGGTGTCCTCTTAGCGGTTCGCTCTACTTTTCAAAGTAACTCTGTTACTATTCCCAATACAAATGGTTTCGAACTGATTTGTTTTAAATTAACGTTCAGTCATATTAATTTATATTTAATAAAGTGTTATTTATCTTCTAGTATTCCAATCAATGAAAGACCAATTAAGTTTAGGGCGCTCTCTGAAGCCTTATTATGTTTCATCGAAAATTTAGAACCAACCGACAATTTTTGTTTACTAGGTGACTTTAACCTATCAAAGTTAATTTGGTCCTATGATGAGGACAATTGTGTTCTGGTTTTGTCAAATAATAATACAGCATTGTCGAACTCTTGTGAAACTGAATTTATTGACGATCTATATAGCTGTAATCTTCTGCAAATTTCTAATATCAAAAATTCTCTCGGTAGACAACTCGACTTAGTTTTTGTATCTGACGCTGAAAACTCTTACGTCGAAAGGAGTAATCTCTTTTTTTGCAACATTGATGTTCACCATCCACCTCTAGTCGTAACTTATTGTTATGATACGCTGAGGGAGGAAACTCCCTTTGAAACTTCTTATAGATTCAACTTCCGAAAAGCTAATTTTAATCTTCTCAATAACCAATTACGGTTAATCAATTTTTCAGAAGTTTTCATTATAAATGATATCAACTATTGTCTCAACGAATTTTATATCCATCTATTTGAATGTATCTCAATGGCAGTTCCCTATGAACCTATAAAAAACACAAATTTGTCACCTCCTTGGTACGACAACAATATTCGTTCTTTACGAAATCAAAGGAATGCTGTATGGAGTAAATTTCTCAAATTCAAACTCCGTTCTGACTATCTCATTTATTCCCAATTGTTTGAAAAGTTTAAAGCCCTACTTGACAGAAATTATAAGTCTGATCTTATCAGAATGAAGTCATGTATTTTCTCTGATCCGAAAAAGTTTCATGAATTTATCAATACTAAACGTAAAACTGATGGATATCCTGCAACTTTAAATTATTTGGGAAGATCTTCTAATGATCCGACTACTATTGCGAATCTTTTTGCAACCTTTTTTCCTCTACTCTTTCAAGAAAGGACTTCACTCCTGATGAAACCTATTTTAGCAATCTGAATGACTTCTCTCAGAGTAATCAAGTTATTACCTTTGAAATCAAAAACATTCTTATAACTGATGAACTATTGTTGAAACATATTTCATTATTAAAAGACGATTTTTCTTCCGGCCCAGACGGTATTCCTCCGATCCTTCTTAAGAAATGCATGATTAACTTATTGCATCCCATTTCTTTTTTGTTTAATTTATCCCTTCAATCGGGCATTTTCCCCTGTTTATGGAAAAAGTCTTTCATTATTCCAGTTCATAAAAAAGACTCCAGAAATGAATGCACCAATTATAGGCCTTGGCGATGGGCTCTCGTGTATTCCTAAACTTTTTGAGCGTATGATATATGATTTCTTATATGATTATTGTAAACGTTTTATTTGTGTTGAACAACACGGTTTCCAAAGAGGTAGGTCAACAACTACCAATATGGTTGACTTTGTCTCCCAGGCAATGACCTCAATGGAGAATGGTTCTCAAATTGACACCATTCTTTACTGACATAAGTAAAGCATTTGACAAAATTCCTCATAGTATCATATTACTCAAGCACAAAATTATAGGTTTTTCACCACATAGCCTTAACTGGCTTGAGTCTTACCTCTCTTCTCGGGAATACTCAGTTTTATTTAAAACTGCGATTTCTGACCAATATTCAGCGTCTTCTGGTGTTCCTCAAGGTAGTCATATAGAACCCCTTAGTTTTATAGTTTCAACAATTGGTGCTCCTAAAGTGATAACTTTTTCTAAACTTCTTAGTTTTGCTGATGACTCAAAGCTTTTTACTCCTATATCTTCCTCATCGGATTGCTTAATGTTACAAAACGATTTTAACAATTTCGCTTCTTGGTGTTCAAAAAATGGACTTGAATTGAACACTTCTAAATGCTAAGTCATTACCTTTTCTAGGAAAAATTCCTTTCGGACAATTTGGTTCAGCTACCAACTAAATGGCTGTCAGCTTTCAAGAGCAAATTCTGTTATAGACCTCGGGTTAACCCTTGACCCTAAACTGGGCTTTAAGCTACATACGATAAGATAGTGAGCAAAGCAAATTCTTCTTTAGGTTTCATTAAACGTTTGTGTAAAGAATTTTCTGATCCCTACCTCACGAAACATCTTTATGTTACATATGTAAGGCCTACCCTTGAATATACCAGTCAAGTGTAGTCTCCACATTACTTGACTGACATTAACCGAATTGAATCGGTTCAACGAAAGTTTTTACGTTTCGCTTTGAGTAACTTTTCGTGGAATGATCCATTGCGGCTTCCACCTTATTACCACCGTCTTGGAGTTCTAGTAGTGTTATGATGAACGAAACAATTCCTGAAAATAATTTTGTTTGTTAACACAAATAATAGTAATATTTATAGATACAATGGTGTTATAAAATATCTATGTATCAAGATTGAATGTTAATTAATTAATTGAACTTGTTCTTTTTATTAAAAGTAAAATGATGTAAAGGTTTTTAAAAAAAAATTTATATTTATATAAATTTATTTTGTAAAAAATACATTTTAAAATGAAATTTTGGTCGATTTTTATAACTCACAGATGTCTTATTGACATATTTTAATAAGTTATAAAGTTAATCAAAATGAAAATCAGGAGTTGTATAGGTAGTCTAACACTATAAATACGTACTGATGAGTTCTAGTAGTGTTATGATGAACGAAACAATTCCTGAAAATAATTTTCATTGTTAACACAAATAATAATAATATTTATAGATATGTACAATGGTGATATAAAATATCTATGTATCAAGATATTTCTAAAAATATTATCAGTCAATTAAATCTATAAAAATAGCGGTATTTTAAATATTTTTTTGATATTTTTACAGAGGGGTGCTTTAGTTTTGAACTTAATATTGTTGTACCTACTTGTACTATTTTTTTGTTTTTGTTTCAATTTTTGTCTTTGATTCTACGAATTGTTGATATATGTTAACTTAAAATAAATTAGTGATAATAAAACTAAACAATAAAATATATTTTCTTACCATTTGACCAATATAACATAGAAAATTTTTAATTTGAAATTATTATTTGATTTTTTTTGCATAGGGGTGTTTTTTGTATCGTTATTTGTAAGATTTGCAATATTATGGAATGCACTGCCAAGTACTAGTAGCTGTGAATTATCTCTTAACAAGTTTAGTGAGCTGTCTTGGGAATACTTTAAGCTAAAACCCTAAAACCTTAAATAATAGTTAATGTAGCAACAATATATTATTTTATTTTTTATAGTTGAAGGAGGAAAGAATGTAAGGTCTAAGCCAATGTTTACTTGGGTATTATAAGAATTATTGTCTTATTTTTTTATTTATTTATTTATTTATTTTTTTTTATTTTTTAAATTTTTTTTTTTCTTTCTCATGTTTTTACTTACATGTTTTTAATAAGTTACTTTGAATTGAATTTACTTTAATTGAAATAAATATTTTTATTGTTTTTCTTTTTATTTTATCTTTTTTTTTGTGTTCTTTTTAAGTTTGTTTAATTTAGTCTAATTGAATTAATTGCTTTACAATCTGTAACCTATTTGGCTGGTTTAGTTGTAAGTTAAGTATGTATTTAAATTAATATTATCTTTTAATAATTTTTATTTATATCTTCTTCTTTTATACTTATAAAATGGAAAGTTTGTTTGTTTGTTTGTTTGTTTGTTCGCTATACACGCCCACCGTTTTAAAGACAGACTTCTGAAATTTTGCACAGTTATTCATGGTCAAATGAGGTACCGGACGCGGTACATTACAAAGCCATCAGATGACAGGTTCGGGTTGCTGCGTACAACTCCTAGCAAGTTTCAGGAATATTTTAAAAACCATATGTGTAACTGGTATGAAAACTTACACTTAGATACTCTTGCACAAATAAAGAAATTCGACTGTTACCGATTTCGAAAATTTGGACTGGTTCGGGTTGCTGCCGTATAACTCCTAGGACGTACGTCTCAGGAATATTTCAAAAACCATAGTGTTACAGGCATGAAAATTTACACTTAGATACTCTTTCACAAAAAAAAAAATTATGACTGCCACTGATTTCAAAAATTTGAACTGGTTCGGACTACTGCCGTATAACTCCTAGCACGTACGTCTCAGGAATATTTCAAAAACAAATAGTGTTACAGGCATGAAAATTTACACTTAGATACGCTTTCACAAATAAAGAATTACGACTGCCACTGATTTCGAAAATTTGGGCTGGTTCGGGTTGCCTCCATATAACTCCTAGCACGTACGTCTCAGGAATATTACAAAAACCAATAGTGTTACAGGCATGTAAATTTACACTTAGATACTCTTTCACAAATAAAGAATTACGACTGCCACTGATTTAAAAAAATTGGACTGGTTCGGGTTGCTGCCGCATAACTCCTAGCACGTACGTCTCAAGAATATTTCAAAAATCAATAGTGTTACAGGCATGAAAATTTACACTTAGATACTATTTCACAAATAAAGGAATGCGACTGTTACCGATTTCGAACATTTGAACTGGTTTGGGTTGCTGCCGTACGACTCCTAGCACGTACGTCTCAGGAATATTTTAAAAACCAATATTGTTACAGGCATGAAAATTTACGCTGATATACTCTTTCACAAATAAATAATCCCGACTGTGACCGATTTCGAAAATTTGGTTTGGTTCGGGTTGCTGATGTACAACTGCTAGCATGTCTCAGGAGTATTTAAAAAACCAATTATGCTACAAGCATCAAAATTTACACTTACATACTCTATCAGAAATATTTAAAAAAGAAAATTGTGTTACAGACTTGAAAATTTATTCATAGGTACTCTATGAAAAATAAAAAAACATGTATTGTCCTGAAAAAGTATTTTCGAATTTGGGAATCAGTATAAGATTTTTACATGACTATGTCAAGTGGATATGTGAATTAGCCACAAAAATGTGACGAATCGTTTTATTAATCAGAAAATACTGCAGAGTGTTCCAGGAGGTCCATGTGTACAAATCGAGTGATACAGTTGTCGATGAAAATGAAGTTGTTCCTCCTCATCAATTGGAATTAAAAGTAGTAGTTTCAATATTGCTTCTACGAAACTTGAAGAAGCCAAAACTAAGGTACTTGATTCAGAATAAGAACTTGGCATTCTCATTTCATTTAAGTAAAAATTCCAATTGATTGTGGAAAAGGCGAACATATCTTTATTTCAAGAATACCTCAACAGCAAGAAACCTATTTGCTTAAACTTCATCAGCAAAGAACCCGAAATATTATTTACAAAGAAATAATTTTAATATAAGTATAGTTTAAGTTGTAGTATTGCTAGTACTCTTATAAAGACTAATCGTCTTATGTATACTTACATTAAGAATTGAAAAAATAAATATAAATACATAAACAACATTTACATATGTGATATATAAGAAAAAAAATTCTTATTATATGATGTTGCTTCCGCATCAAATCAACTCACGATTAGGTACCGTTTAGACATCAAGTTTTTGTTTGTACTATTGAAAGTTTGACGCGTTGTTCAATTTTGTTGTATTTTTTATTTTATTTGTTTATAATATTTAATTTCGATATTTCAAATAATTGTTTTTTATTTGAGCTAAACAAACCTTAAATAAATAAATAAATACGTAACTTTTATCAAATAAAATCTGATGTGTAAACATAAAATAACTTACGCTAATCAATGTGTTCTAAAAATGATTTTAAAATATATTTTTCAAGTAAATAGGAATGTGTTCAATATGTTATTATTCCGAATATTTTTAATCCATTCTATGTCAGCAGTGGAGGAAACAGCAAGAATTACGTGCTCATTTAACAATTATTTTTTTTTTTTTTTTCTTTCCTTTGTGTTAAAGAAATGTATCCATAGAACAAAAAAAATTCTCTTTAAGAAAAACAATTCTTAGTAGATTGAAATAAAAAGGAGAAGAAAGAACAGTAAGTAAAGCTAAATAAATTTTTCCCTTAAATTCACTGTATTAAGATTAAAACCGCACACGCATCTCCTATCAAAGAATATCCATTAATAAGAAGATACACTGGAATAAAATTTTATAATTTGTCAATGTGTTGCCTACCATTTTTCTAGTCGATTTTCAAAATTCTAAAAAATAGATAATAAGAATTTAATTGTGAGAGAGAGATAAAAATTCAAAACACAAAGTTGGAAAAAAATTATCGACCGACTTTTTTTGTCTCAAAGTAATATTGTTGTATTTATTCTTAGTTATCAAAATTTACATTTGTGTTACACTTAAAAATGCATAGCAATAAAAAACATTATTTATTCAATTTATTCACATAATTAATATTCAAATTTCCATCCTATTTATAAATTCTAATATTATTAATAATTAATAAGTTATTATTGATTATTAAATGGCAAAATTTAAAAGAAAATAAAAATGCATTGAAAAAAATGCAATTCATAAAAAAAACGATTGGTTCTTGGTATTCTTTTTAACTACCTGGTTCAATACCTGAAAAAGTTTATCTATCGAAAATACATCAATTATAATCTATTTGAAATAAAAAAAATATTTTACTTCCCTTATAAGACAATAAAAGAAAATAATATGATGTTTAAGAAATAACATGTTTTTGAAACCAATATTATGTTATGTAGGTACCTGTAAAAAATCAATCATTCAAAATTTCTTTACTCTCATACCCTAATAAATTTAACATGTTAATTAAATTTAGTAAATTTAAAATTTTTACGGGGTGGTAAAAGGGTGGTAAAGGCTCTAGACGGAACATATGCTAACATATGTTTCCGATAAAAACTAGGAAATGCCATCTGGTAAAACATCTACAGCTCTACCATCAAATGCGTCTCACCTCCTCGAAGGTAGGTAACATAGTTATCTGCCGGGTACCACCTGGTAACTTGTAAGGCTAACGAGAGCGGGTGAATGCGAACACTTGGCGCAATATCTAAGTAAATCGATTTGGTTAGCACGTGCGCGGACGTGATTTATGGTAATTGAAATTGTGAGTGCCGGCACAAACACAAAAAAAAAAAAAATCCAGAAGCGTTTGACCTAAAATAGGCGGCTCCCTGGTCTGCGGCTGATCCCAGAGGGGTGGCAGTTAAAATCCCCTGGCAGGACTTATAAAATGTAACATAAAAACAAATAATAATGTATAGTCTAAATAACAAAATAAACTCGGTAGGGATATCTACCAAAGTGTCGGCAGAGACCACGGCTGCCGGCGACGGCTTGGCTGAATGTACTAGACTTTCAGATGAGTCGCCAGTGGGGAACAATAATTTAGACAAGCTGATTAACCCTTTTAAAAAGAGTGCGAGGGTTCCAAATTCGCCATCAAGGATGACCGAGCCAATAATTGATATACGGAGTCAAAATAATAAGGAACCAAATGAAAAACATATACTCCAAAAGAGGCTAAGCGAAATAGAGGCATTATGTATGTCACTAAAAAAAGAAGTTTCGGCATTAAGAGCAGAAAACGAAGCTTTGAAAAAAAGAGAAAAACGTAATGCACCAAATGAAATCATCGAGCAAAAAGAATGTTTCACGGATGAAGATGAATTGAGCAGAGAAACTGACTGGCTCCTCAAAAAAAACAAAAGATCAAATAAAAAAAGAAAAGCTACTTCTTCACCTGAAGTTGAATCGTCACCATCTGCTTTAACAAAAACCTATGAGGAAAAAAACTCCAAAGCAACTGAGTTTGTGAGTAAAAAGAAAACCAAAATTTCACCTCTAATCATAAGTAACATAAATGATTTCAAACCATTAAATAAAATGTGGCAAGCTAAAAATATGAAATATGAAATAAAATTGCTAAACAATAAGCGGCTGAAAATAAATCTGGAGACGGAAATGGATTATAGAAATCTAGCTAAAGATCTCAATGATACCAAATACGAATGGCATACTTATGAAAGCAAAATAAATAGACCAATAAAAGTCATGGCACGCACCAATCTTGCATGCCAGAAGATATAATAAGTGAGCTTCATAATAGGCAATTCAATATCATCAATGCAGTAAATATGATAAAGAAAGTCAAGGAAAATGATAAACAGCTTAAACTCCCAATTTTCATGCTTACCTTTGATAGTAAGGAAGACATGAAAAAATTTACGAAATCAATCATATTCAAAACATGATAGTTTATATTGAACCTCTGAGAAAAAGCAAAGATATTCCTCAGTGCAAAAGATGTCAGCGTTATAATCATACGCAGAAATTTTGTAATAAGGAGCCTGTATGTGTGAAATGTGCTGGTAAACATTTAACAGCAGAATGCGATAAGTTGAAAACTTCACAGCCAAAATGCTCCAACTGCCAAGAGTCTCATCCAGCAAATTACAGAGGATGTCTTATTGCCAAAGAACTTCAGAAAAGGAGAAACTCTGTTTACCCAAAATTAGTTCAAAGGCAACAACCAAGAAAATTTATATGAAAGAAAGTAATAAGGGGAGTAACTTATTCTGCCATAGCAAAAGGCAAACTCAATGAGGATGTCTACCAAAGCAATAAAAAAATGTGAAAAAAAATCGAGATTTCACTGCTGATGAAACACCTAGAATAGCTTATTCATCAAATGCAAATGATCAAACGCCGAGAAGAACTCGTTCGTCAAACAATCAAATGCTGAGAAGAGCTCGTTCAACAAATACGAAATTGATTGCAGAAAAAGAACAGCACGGAACTATATTAAAAACAATGGAAAAACTAATGAGTCTGGTAGATAGTATCTCACTAAGATTAGATAACTTGGAAAGTAGGTATACTGTTAAGTATCCTGATATGCCACATAACTCAATTAGATAATGAATAAGGACAAAATCACTATATGTACTTGGAATGCGAATGGCATTAACAACAAAAAACAAGAATTGGAAATGTTCCTAAACTTACGAAACATAGATGTCTGTCTCGTGTCAGAAACCCATCTAACAAAGGGGCACAATTTAGTAATTCGTGGATAGTTTAGTTAGTTTAGTTTTAAAATTCTTTATTCTCAAATTTACAATTAAAGTGCTTACAAATGAAGATCGATTTTTATATAAATTTTCTTTACAAATAAGAGAATAGTTAGTGACACTTTTTATTAAGAAAATAGTGTTAAGCGCCACTTCAATAAAAATTTACAATTTGAAATTTACAAAATTTTTTATTGTGGGGTAACAATAAAGTATTAAAAATTCAATATACCCAAATAAATAAAAAAAACAAAAAATTAAAAATAATACATTAATTAGGTAATAAATGAAAACAAAAAAGAATAAGAATAAAAATAAAAAAAAAACAAAATAAGTAAACTAAGATAAAATAGTATGAGTATAAGCATGTGAAACAAAAATCAAATTATTCACAAACAAAATATAAGTTCAATAATTAAAAACTCAAATATTCAACTATTGAAAAATAAATCATAAATTCAATTTAAATAATAAAAACAAGTATTAAAACGAAATGAATGTAATAAAATATTTTAAGTAAAAGCTAATAAAAGACAATTAAATTACAAATCAAAAGAAGGAAAAGAAAAAGTTAATAATTCAAGAACAAATTATAATTCACAATATTATTATACTAAAAACTCTAGAAGAATTTCGATTTCATCATGATTAAAACCCAGAAGCCAAGATTTAGTCAAGTTTAAAAAAACATTTCTATTATGTAAAATTCGGATTGCATGTGGAAGTTTGTTAAATAATCTACCTGAAACTATGGAGTATGAATTTCGGAAATTTGTTGTGCGGAAATTAGGAATGTTAACTAACAGGCTATTATTAATTCTTAAATTGTGATTACTAGAGATTCTAGAGTTTAAATATCCGCTCCGAACAAAAAAAATTTTTAAAGTTTTAAAATAATACAAATGTCTAACAGGTAGGATTTTAAGACTCGAAAATAATGGAAATGTTGGATAGAAGCGATTCTTGTTACAAATATTTCTGATAATACATTTCTGAAGTATAAGTAGAGGGGATATTTTATTATAGTATGATCCTCCCCAGCAAGCAATACCATACTGTAATTTAGAATGAAATATTCCATAATAAATCATTTTTAAAGTGTTAGAAGAACATAGTTGCCTAAGTCGATAAAAGCTACGTAACGTAGATCGTAAATACTTTTTTAAAAACAATGAATGTTCAGCCCAACTCATATTATTGTCAAAAGTAACACCCAAGTATTTAAAGCTTTTCACTACTTCAATTTTGAAACAATTAACACTACAAAAAGAATCATCACAAAAGGAACGCTGAATAGCAATGGAAGAACAATTTTCATTACTATTATTTAAATTTACTACATTCAGACGCATGGAAAATTAAATCTAAGTCCGGATAATCTTGTTGAGATAAACTAAAAAACATCAATTTGGTTTTATTACTCACAACAAGCCTATGTTCTGAAAACCAACTTCTTAACACATTCAGATCGTGATTAATTTCTGCAACCATATTAAGGGGACTTAGCGAGGTATAACAACAGCCGATATCATCAGCAAAAACAGTTAGTTTACCTTTAAAATTTTGATTGAAAAGAGAGTTAATATAAATTAAAAAAAGAATCGGTCCTAAAACTGACCCTTGTGGTACACCATGTTTAATAAACTGAGGCCTAGTTTTTTTATCACCAATATTAACCCTTTGCATTCTAAAGTTGAGATAGGATTTAAACCAGTCAAAAATTGCACCTCTAAATCCAATATTATATAACTTTTTTAAGAGAATTTCGTGACTGACCATATCAAAAGCTTTCTTTATGTCGACAAATAGTCCAGCGCAAAATTTTTTACTATCTAATCCTTTATTAATATTTATGCAAAAATTAAGTAGAGCATCCTCAGTAGATAGCCCTTTCCTGAAACCAAACTGTTCTGAGTTAAAAAACTTGATTTTTTCTAAATAATCCAAAACTCTATTCTTAACTAGTTTTTCAAATATTTTGGAAATTGAGGAAAGTAGAGAAATAGGTCTATAATTACTAACATCCTTAGGGTTACCTTTCTTGAAGAGTGGTATAACAGTTGCAAGTTTTAATGACTCAGGAAAAACTCCAGAATATAAACTCAAATTAAAAATATGTGATAAAATATCTATGATATTAAAGGCAACATTTTTTAAAAATACATTCGAAATACCGTCTTCACCACAAGAGTTAGAACTATTCAGGGCATTAATAGCAATCATTAATTCATAGGGCGAAATCGAACTAAAATATAAACTGTTCGTACGATAAACATCATTAACAAGATTAAGACTGTGACAACAAGAACATAATATAGATGGTTGACCTGGAATAGTGTTCTCAGCTATTGAAGTAAAGTAGTTATTGAATAAGTTACCAATTACTGCTTCGTCATTTATTAAGGAACCATTGTTTGACAATGTTAAAGATTTATTATTATCAGGAGACCTATTTATGATACTGTTTACAAGCTTCCATTCATTTTTTAAATTTCCATTGCATTTTCTAAATTCATTTTGAAAATAATTATCACGACATTTAGGAATTTCTTTTTTTAAATTAGTACACATTTTAATATAGGATTTTTTAATTCTTGCATTCAGTGGATGTTTATAGCATATCATTCGGAGCTTATTTTTCCTTCTTATTTTGCGGAGTAGACTCAGACTCATCCAAGGTTTCAATCTTTTTTCATTAAATTTTGCTCTAACCTTCCTAGTACATGGTCTCATATGTTGTTCTAATATTTTTATAAATTTGTCATACGCAATGGAAGCATTATTTTCTTGATGTACCTCTTCCCAAAATTCAAATCTTAGACTTTCATTTAACTTAACGTAATCTATTTTAACAATAGTTGGTAAGGCAAAGGATTTATTTGCAACATTTTTTACGAAATCCTTTACAAGAATGCCAGTCATGCAATGGTCTGAAATTTGTAAGTCGAAATTGGCACTTTCACAAGAATTAACTGAAATATGAGTAAAACGAGCGAAAACGTGATCTAAACATGTTCCGGAAGTTGGCCTGGTTGGTGCGTTAATAAAAGAAAATAAGCCATATTCATACAACATAGTAAGATAAGAATCAACATCTACATTCACACTTAAAATATCTAAGTTAAAATCACCTAGTATAATAAGATTACCAGATTTTTCTTTAGCTAAAAAATTTGAAAAATCGTCGAGAAACATTTTAACATTAAAACTATGTAACCTATAAATACATAAAAACGTAAATTTGTAGCTGTTAATATCGCAAGTAATTTTTATAATATCAGCAGTTTTAAGATTAAAGCTAAAAGTTTCACAGTAATAATTACTTTTAACAAATACTCCAACTCCACCAGCCGAAAAAGAATCATTTGTAGTAGCATAAAAATTATAACCGGGTATTTTAAAATCATTTTTCTCATAATCATAAATCCAGATTTCAGAAACAAAAATAAAATCTGGAAAATTGACAAAGGCTTCAAGGTT
The DNA here is from genome assembly GCA_963942445.1 of Argyra leucocephala. Classification (NCBI taxonomy): domain Eukaryota; kingdom Metazoa; phylum Arthropoda; class Insecta; order Diptera; family Dolichopodidae; genus Argyra; species Argyra leucocephala. The sequence continues at coordinate 13,698,940 of OZ012682.1, read as the reverse complement.
TGAAACAAGTAAATCGAAATTCTGTCTTAAGCTTCTAATATTCTGATGTGCAACAAAAAAAGAATTGGAATCATATTTGAAAATATTATCACAATTCTTACTATTAATATTCATATCTAAATTGAAAATAGAATTATCGTTTGAAAGGTTGTAGTTAAGGTTCATTTAAAAATATTTCTTGTGAAATAAAAAGAATTAAATTAAATTTTATTTAGATCATCAAACGACCTTAAAACGATAACTTGACTATTTTCAATTTTTTTTATAAATATTTTACAGTCTCTATACCATAAATATTTATAGTTTTTTTCAATTTTGAGTTTTTTGGCCTCCCCAAATAGCGCTCTCGTATACTTAGTGAAGGCCTCATTGATATAAATATTAGCTGGTGCGATAGAAGAGTCACAACCACTAAATAATTTGGTATTAAGATATTTTTTCCTATGAGACTTTTCCTTTAAAATTTTTTTTTGACATCATTATTGTGAAAGTGTACGCAAATTATATTCCTTGAGTTGGAAGTTGATGGTCCTTTATTTGATACATTGTTTTTCACATAACATTTTTGAATTTGTTCTTGAGAAATATTAAGCGCAAGTGCTTCAGAAAATATTTTATTAGTTATATCCTTTACGTTTGAATTACTAACATTCGGCACACCAGTTATTTCAATAGTATTATCCCTTTGTTTTTGATCAGCCCAGTTCAATCTGCTTTCGAGATAATTAATTTTATTTTTTAACAAAGAGTTTTCATCTCGTAGAATTTTTATTGTACTGAGAAACTCTCTATTAATTTCTTCTAAACTGCTTAACTTATCGTAAATAAGTCGCATCGATAGTTCATTGTTATCTGGGAGAATTGACTCAGTAACAGCCATTCCAGATTTAGCTGGCAAATCAACAACTAGTGGTGACAGAGGTGGTGAATGCAAAGTAGACCCTCTTCTTAAACGGTTACAGGCACTACATTTATGTAAAATCTTGTTCAACTTCATGTATTTATGTTTTATCTACAAAGTATATCATACAACGCACCCTGACAATCTACCAAAAGGAGGTAGTGCGGTCATAGTAAATGATCTTATTACCCATCATGAACATTGTAACATACAAAGTACAGAAATGCAACTCACAGCCATAAAAATAAGGTGCACAAAGCAAAATATCAACGTAGGAGCGCTGTATTTCCCGCCCAATCACGCTATTAAAAAACATATGTTCAAGAGCTTATTAATGAAATTAGGTGAAAGATTTATTCTTGGAGGTGACTACAATGCTAAACATCTAGAATGGGGCTCCAGGATGGCCCTTACTCGAGGTAAAGAACTGAGAGAGGCGCTGAGAGAAACAGGTTGTTTATTTCTTTCAACAGGAAAACCAACATATTGGCCTGTAGATATAAACAAAACTCCTGATGTATTAGACTTTTTTATAATGAAAAAAGTATCAACTAATTTCACATCTATAGAAGATAACTATGACCGATTCAATCAATTCCGACCATTCTGCTGACATCCTAAAATTAAATACAGCAATAGTGAAAAAATCTTGTAAACCATTTTTAACCAACTAATCTACAGATTGGTTAAGCTTCAAAAAGATTCTGCTAGAAAAAATTAACTTAAGAGTAACATTAGACAATGAGGAACAACTAGAAACTGCTACTGAAAAACTTATGCAAGCTCTCCAGTTTGCAGCTTGGAGTAGTACTAAGACAAAAATATCAAAAAAAATCAGCCCTAGATATCCGATGTATATCCTTAACATGGTAAAAGAGAAACGAAAAGCGAGAAGGAGGTGGCAACAAACGCGTGACCCATTCAGCAAAACGGATCTTAATAATAAAAGTCAGGAGCTAAAGAGAGAAATAAAGAAATTAAATGATAGATCTCTGAATTATTACCTAGAAAATTATAATGATATCTAATGATAGATCTCTGAATTATTACCTAGAAACAGTTACTAAAGAAACAAATTATTCTTTATGGAAAGCTACGAGTAAAATGAAGAGGTCTATTGTGCATTCTGCACCACTAAGTAAAAATGATGGCTCATGGGCAAGGAGCGATAAAGAAAAAGCTGACACTGAAAGCTGATTTTGCAGATCCTCTCGCTGAAATTTTTAAGCCCAATGAAATGAACACTGTTATTGATCTAACTGAAATATATAACCATGAAGATATAAATATTCCCCTAATAAGTCGAAAAGAAGTAATTAAGGCAATAAAAAACCTAAAATTAAATAAAGCCCCAGGTTTTGATTTAATAACTTCAAATGTGCTAAAAAATATACCCAACAAAGTTCTCACACTCTTGGTATATATAATGATTGCCTGTATTAAGCTTAAACACGTACCTAGTATATGGAAAGTTGCCGAGATAATAATGATCCAAAAACCAGTAAAGCCTGCTAACGACACCAAATAGAGTTTTTCGAGTTAAAAATGAGAATGAATACTCCTCTCTAAGAGATATAAAAGCTGGAGTACCGTAAGGTAGTATACTGGGTCCAATTTTATATTTGTTATACACCTGTTATATACCCGGTGTAGAAAATATAAAAAAAGCAACCTTTACAGATGACACAGCGTTGATGGCAGTTGGTTCTACTATAGAAGAAGCTACAAACAAACTGCAAAAAGCAAATGACGAAATTTCCAACTGGTGCAAAAAATGGAAAATTAAATTAAATGAAGCCAAATCTAGTCATGTAAACTTCACCTATAAAAACATAGTAACTCCTCTCCTCAGTTAAAATTAATGATGTCGTGATTCCATACGAGAATAAAGCTAAATATCTTGGCATGACCTTGGATGCAAAACTGAAATGGAAAGAGCATAAGAAAATCAAAAAACAAGAACTCCAGTTCAAATATAGAGAAATATACTGGCTGATTGGGCGGAATTCTACCGTCTCGACCTATAACAAAGTTTTGATATATAATCAAATATTGAAGCCAGTCTGGGCATACGGTATTCAAATATGGGGATGTGCTAAACAAATCCATATTCAAACTATCCAAACGTTCCAAAATAAGGTACTGCGCAACATAGTCAATGCTCCATGGTATGTTCGCAATGCCGATATTCATCGAGATCTGAAGACGAAATATCATCTATAAAAGACGAAATAATGAAATGCGCTGCACGGCATAAAACTCGTCTGATCCAACATGTCAATAACGAAGCTTCTAGCTTAATTGACAATCAAAACTTTGTGAAGCGACTAAAACGAACAAGACCACTTGAGTTAGGTTAAAACCTTTTATCTATTAAAACCTTATTGGATTTTGGTAGATCAAAGGTATCTATGTTTCTTTGAGTTAAATGTAAATTAATGGTTAGTCTATAAGACTAGTTTTAATGTTGCAATAATGATAGGAGTTTTTTAGTGGGTTAAAGTCCCACAGTCCTTCAAACTGCCTTCCCCGGTAATAGGTAGTCCCTGAAGTCTCTTTCGATGATTTACTACTATCTGGAAAAAAAAAAAATATGTTAATTTTTAAAAAAAATCGAAAACAAAATTTCAGACGACCATACATAAAAATCTCTTCTCCCGTGGGCTATTTAAAATTACATTGCAAAAATTAAGTTGTTTTTTAAATGATTTATATTGCACTATTTCTTTCCCACAACTTATTACATAAGAAGAACAATAGTTTTTTGCTTCTTTACCTAAGTTTTTTTTTGTAAATGGAATCTTGACTTCCCCAGTGCATATCTATCTTCTTATTCAAGAATACATATTTTGCTACTATGATGTATTAAGAAGAAAAACAACAAAAGAAAATAACAAAAAATTTATACAGTATGTCCCATTTCATTTAAATCAATTTCAGTAAAGTTTGATTTTTTTTTTCATATATTAAAGGCATTCTTGATGAGGTGTAAGAAAGAAAGAAAAAAATCTCTTCCAATTTGCTTGCAAATTCTCTTCTTCATTTATGTTAAAAACAAAATGTATGCATAAAACAGAAACTCTTTAAAAGATTTATCTTTAAAACAAAAAATTATAGCGGTACACGCTGACACAGTCGAAGATTTATATATCTGTAATTATAATTGACAGAATCTGCGCAGTAGACACCTCTTCATTTTATTTCGCTTCTATTTAATGAACTACTAGTATATAAATAAGTTGTATATAAAACAATAATGCGCACACAGTTGAAATATTTTTACTCATATGGTTTTATTATTCAGCAAATATATTATGCATATTATATATGTGAATTAATTAAAATAAAAAACAAAAACAAACAAATCAGTTATTATATTTACTTGCAGTGAACATTATGTACATTGTACATATGTCACATAAAAATAAAAAAAACGAATTCATCTGAAATTGTGTACATCTATAAAATAAAAACAAATAACAAATACATGGGTACATCTAAATTAAAAAATATAAAAACAACAAAAAAAACGAATCACTTAAATTCTTCATTTTTTATCTTTTTAAGTAACTGTTGACACCAATCTGCATGTCCTAAAATAAACAAACAAAAATTCCATTAGTATAAAAAAGTTCCAAAATTTACCTTTTTATGATAAGTCCTTTTTTCCCATCGCTCATACTCCTCCTATTGGTTATTCGTCTTCATGTCCTTTTATAATCATTTAGTTATATATAATTAATTATTAATTATATATAACTAATGATTTTAATTAATATTCCTTATTAATTAATCTGCTGTATTCAGTGAAGGTGAATTTCTTGTTTACTAATTATTTCTTATTTTGACATTACTTCACTAAAAGTACTGTCTATACTTCTCACCCTTAAAATGAATGATCAAACAATGTATTAGAAAGAGAAAGGGGCATGATCAGAATTTAGAACGTTTATAATTTGTATTGCATCTATCTTAATTCAGCAAGATATTCAGCTACAGAGGATAGATACTTTTCTGTAATAAATCATGTTCGTCAAGTTTTATATTATAGAAATAAAATCAAACTAAATCCATATGTAAAGGTTTTAATGTTCCGTCAAGGTCAATGACCATATAATATTCCATATGAACGTTATATCTTTATATGTATGTTATATTTTTAAATACATATTAAATCGGTTTGCCTTTATTAGAATTAGCGTTTAATTAAAAAGCCTTTTTCATTCCGTTGTTACATTTAAAGAAGGAAGGAATTGAAGCGAATTAAATAAAATTAAATAAAATTTAAAATCAAGAATTGAAAATAAAGGTTTCCGTTTAAACTTAAAGGTCTTTATTCTCAATAACTAAATTTAATAACTATTATTAATAACTAAAAATAGTGTAATTTATTGATATCATTCATATATAAACTTTAAGTTTTAAAGATTTAAGACATTAAGAATAAAGAATAATCATAGTATTATATTAAAATTATAATAAAAGAATAATCATAGTATTATATTAAAGAATCATTAATTGCCTTTATTAAAATCTAATCATTGAATAAATAACAAGTGTATAATTGAACATTTCTAAAATTGTATGAAATATACTTTAAGTTTTTAAAATATTAAAAAAATCATAGTTCATATTTAAATCTAATTTGATAATATAAAATCGAAATACAAAATTTTGTTTCAATTATCTACGTGGACGCACCGACGTAAAAATTGGTCCTTCCGGTTATTGTCCAGAGTAGCTCAAATTTTATAAAGAGTTCAACTAACAAAACCAAACTCATCTAAAATCAAAGACGCATATCACTCATCAGTATTGATTTGATCATCATCCCATCAACGCAACACAGTTGTGCGTGAGTGCCGATTACAACAAGGATTGAGGAAAGGTGCTGTAAAAAGATAAGTTAATTAATTATATAATTATATATATTCCGTTTTTTATTTTAAACAAATTGTATTCATAATAAAATTTTAAGTAATTATAAAATTATAAAATCAATATATTAGTTCAAATCAATTAATTAGTTTATTTTTAATAAGTTCTAACACATTGTATAATTAATTTAAATTAAAAAATTTAAAAGGTTAATAATTTGAATGATTTGAATAAATTCACTATTTAAATTTTTGTTAAACGTCATATAAAGTAATAACAATTCCAAATTATTTTATTTAAAACGGTCAAAGATTCTTTTGCGGAACACACGAACAGACTTTAAGCGCTAATAATAATACATACTACCACTCGGTTTACTTATACCTGCTAAGGACCTTTGTTGTCAAGATAATGCCTACTACTCGAACAACAAAGGCAGGACCTGTCACCTCAGGTGGCTCCGGTTCTTCTGTCAAGACGCGAATAACGGCGAAAAAGAGTGAGTTCAAGATACTATATCGCATTTGCCATACGAAACTTAGTCACGTCGAGGAATTTATTAATAAAACTGATGACTTATCAAATATTCCGGTCGGTCAATTAGAAATGCGGGTAGACTCTTTAAGCCGCCTACACGTAGACTATGATGATCTGATGGAAAGACTTATGAAAGAGGACATGCCGGACGTGGAATTTGAAAAATCGGCTGGCGAAGTGGCGTCCTTCCTGGATAGGGTAATCCAATACAAGTCAAGCTTAAACCGGCACCTCAATTGTCAAGGAGGAGACCAAAATAAGTCAAATCCGTGTAACATGTATTATAGGCCAAAACTTCCGAATTTAGCAATTCCTACATTTTCAGGAAACCCAGGTGAGTGGGTAAATTTTAAAAATACATTTGTGGCACTAGTTCATGATGCTCCAGATCTGAGTGGGGTTGTCAAGTTGACGTATCTACTAAACGCATTGGATAATGATACAAAAACGATGTTGGGAACGATAATTCTATCCGATGAGGGTTATTCTCGAGCATGGGAGAATTTAATGGAGTGTTTCGACAACAAAAGAAAAATAATCGAACATCATATTGAGGCTCTGTTGAATTTGCCTTCAGTGTCGAAAGATAATGCCTCAGAGATGAGAACGCTTATTAACAGTTGTACCTCAAATCTCACGGCTCTAGAGGTGTGCAAACACGAATTGAACAATTTTAGTGAGCAACTACTCATCAATATTGTCATAAAAAGGGTAGACACATCCATCAGAAGAGAATTGGAAGAAGAACTGTTACCAACAAAATTAGCAACTTGGAGACAGTTACTAGATTTTTAAAAAAAAAAGTGTAGAGTTTGGGAATTCATAGACTCCATAAACTCATCCAGGACGACACAAATACAAGTTCATAAGGCCAAGGGAAACTTCACGACTGGGCGAAAAAATGTATTTTTTAATACCAATGCAGAAGTAGTTCAAGAAAGCAATTCGAAACAAAGAGATTGCCCAATATGTAAAAAACCTTATCATGCGCTATATAGATGTTATTCCTTTTTGAATTTAGGGGCCGAAGTACGTTTAAAAAGGGTAAACGAAATTCGGCATTGTGTAAATTGCCTGAATTCGGCTAATCACAAATTAAGGGACTGCTCTTCTAGCAAATGTCGTATTTGTAACGAACAGCACCATACGTTGCTCCATGATGCTTACATGAGCAACGAACCAGGAAACTCAGAACAAGTTTACTCTTTACAAACTGCAAGGCAGGTCATTTTGCCAACGGCGACTGTCCTTTTACAGGACAAGTTCGGCAAAACCCATGATTGCCGAGCCCTCTTAGATTCCGGTAGCCAAGTGAATCTCATCACTAAATCACTGGCTCGACGTTTGAAGATTTCATCTTACCAAGAGAATCGCATCGTCTCCGGAGTGAATCAAATGCAGACATAGGTGAGCGAAATTACCCACGCGAAAGTCTCATCGATGAATAAGAAGTTCAAGGAAGAGATTGAATTCTCTATAGTGGAAGAGATTTCAACTAAGCTTCCTAAGAATTCATTCAGCATGTCTAAATGGGACATACCTGACGGTATGCACCTTGCTGATTCCTTTTTGAACAGTCCACGTCCAGTGGACATCTTATTGGGTGCAGAAGTGTTCTTTAAGACGTTGAGATCCAACAGCAGGAAAATTCCAGGAGGACCCATCCTATACGAGACAACTTTTGGTTGGATCGTTGGAGGTGCTCATCCAGCGGAACCACTTTTGTGTACCTTCACAGAAGTTCCTCAACAAAACCCTGAAACTTCGGCTGATATTCAACAAGCTTTAGCCAGGTTATTTGAACTGGAACCTATGAAACGAAATCAATTTTGACGCGAGAAGAAATACTCTGTGAAAATATTTATGCAAGAACAACATATCGCGCTGACGACGGCCGGTATGTTGTGACCTTACCTTTAAGAGATCATTACAAAAACCTCGGTAACTCAAGACAACATGCCTTTAAAAGGTTTCTGAGCCTAGAACGTAAGCTCGAAACGAATTTGGAACTGAAGACTGAATATACCAAGGTAATTAATGAATATCTAGAATTGGGAGAAGTCGAGAGAAGAACACATGGAAGAAGTCGATGAAGATAAGGACGAAAATGATATAGTCGTTTTTTATATACCTCATCACGCAGTTTTCAAACCGACGAGTACAACGACGAAACTTCGCGTCGTGTTTGACGCTTCCGCAAAATCCTCATCTAACATCTCTTTAAATGATGTGTTGATGGTCGGTCCAAGTATTCAACAAACCTGTTTTGACATTCTAACTCGATTTCGAAGTCACAAACATGTATTCACATGTGACGTGACAAAGATGTATAGGCAGATACGAGTTGTGAAAAACCAAAATTCCCTACAACGAATATTATGGCGGCCTAGTAAGGATCAGAAGTTAAAGGCGTATGAACTTAGAACAGTCACATTCGGTACGTCTGCCGCACCTTTTTTGGCCATTCGAACGTTGAAACAAATGACCGATGACGAAAATAAGGTCTTCCCTTTAGCGTCACAAATCACCAAGACAGACTTTTACGTCGACGATTGCCTTTCAGGATTTGACAGTATTGACCAGGCCGTTCAGGCAGTCAAAGAACTTCGTGATATGTTTTCTAGATCGGGGTTTGATCTACGAAAATGGTGGTCCAATAATTTGGATATTCTGAAAACAATTCCAAGTGATCACAAAGAGGAACTACGATCCGACGGTGTATTGGAAAATGAGTGTACAAAGGCTTTAGGAATATCGTGGCGTCCATTTAGAGACGTGTTTATGTTAAACATCCCTGATTTTGACAGATGCAACATAACCTTAACAAAAAGGATCATTTTATCTCAACTAGCTCAACTCTACGATCCTTTGGGACTTATGGCACCAGTCACGGTGTCTGCAAAAATTTTAATCCAGGAGTTGTGGAAGGCAAAGGGGATTGGAATGCAACGGTAGCCCCTGAAATTTCAGAAATATGGCGCGAGTGGATATCAACACTTCCAAAACTCAAAACGGTCGAAATAAGCCGACGTCTTATTTGTGACACTCCAAAATTAGTCGAACTACATGGATTCGCGGATGCTTCCGAAAGGGCATATGGAACGTGTATTTATCTGCGTAGTATAGATATGAAGGGTGAAATCTTTTTGAATCTAGTGTGCAGTAAAACCAGGGTTGCTCCCATCAAAAACGTTTCAATACCCAGACCCGAACTTTGTGCCGCACTACTATTAGCTAGGCTAATGGAAATGGTCACACGATCATTCAATCAGATATTCGATTCAGTCTTCCTGTGGACCGACTCAACCATTGTGCTAACTTGGATCGATACGGAACCGTTTAAATTGAAAACCTTTGTTGCAAATAGGGTTTCCGAAATACAAGACCTGACTAACAAATATTGCTGGAGACATATAGAAACTGAAAATAATCCAACTGACATCATTTCGAGAGGATTGACGCCCTCTCAATTATCACTTAGCGAAATTTGGTTTAAAGCACCCCACATATTGTATCATCAGCCATTACCTGACGTTGTCACAAGGGCTACAACACCTCTAGATCACAATGTTTTAGAAACAAAACAAATGTATGTCAGCCACATTACACAATCTTCGGCTTCAGTGGCCGAAGAAGTTTTGACGGGTCCTAATATCGCATTTATCTCAGAATTAATCGTATTATATAATTCGTACACTAAGATTATTCGCGTAATCGCGTATTGTTTGAAAATTTTCAGAAACTCTCGATCTATTTCCACTACCCTTAAAAATAAATTTTTAACCACTGCTGAATTAGACTATGCTTTACACAAAATAATACGAGCGATACAAAACGAACATTTTAACCACGAGATTTTGTGTTTATCAAGGAGTAAGCCATTACCCGCACGAAGTTCGATATTGTCTTTGAATCCCTTTTTGGATGATCACAGTATATTAAGAGTAGGAGGAAGAATTCATCAAGCTAAACTAGGGTTTGACAGGAAACATCCTATTCTTCTACCTGCAACCCACCATTTTACCACCGTAATCTTTCGATATTATCATATTGTAAATTTACATGCTGGTCCCAAACTCTTACTATCACTAGTAAGACAAAAATTTTGGCCAGTCACAGGGAAAAACATAGCTAAGAAATGTTTTCGATCATGTGTGACGTGTTTCCGGAATCGACCACAACTCAGCTCCCAATTAATGGGCATCTTGCCCGAGTCGCGGGTAACACCTAGTAAACCCTTCGAAACGACAGGAGTTGACGACGGGTGTACGTGTTCATTTGAGGAATTCAATACGTTTATAATCCAAATAGAAGGGATCTTAAACTCACGATCCCTAACATTGTTGTCGGATGATCCTTCAGATCCTATGCCTCTCACACCTGCTCACTTTTTATGTGGTGCACCTATCAGAAGTCCAGTCGAACCTTCTTTGGATACCGTTCCGATCAATAGACTGTCGAATTGGCAAAGGATCACCCTAATGGCTCAGTCCTTATGGAAAAGATTCTCCGTAGAGTATCTTCTTAATTTACAACAACGAAACAAATGGAAACAAGAAATTCCCAATTTAAAATTGGGCGATGTAGTCTTGATAGTGGATGAAAAATTTCCGCCCACACAGTGGCTAATGGGCGTTGTGAACGAAATAACAATGGGTCCGGATAATAACGTTCGTGTATTAAAAATAAAAACAACGAAGGGTGTCATCACGTGAGGTCTTTCAAAGGTCTGTAAACTTCCGATTGATCCCTAACCTAGCTTAATTTTTAAACTCGACGAATTGTTTATGATATACTTTCGTGTAATATATCGTATGATACTTAGCTTAATTATTCATTTCCTTCGAAAGCTATGTTCTTTCAAGGGGGCCGGTATGTTGACACCAATCTGCATGTCCTAAAATAAACAAACAAAAATTCCATTAGTATAAAAAAGTTCCAAAATTTACGTTTTTATGATAAGTCCTTTTTTCCCATCGCTCATACTCCTCCTATTGGTTATTCGTCTTCATGTCCTTTTATAATCATTTAGTTATATATAATTAATTATTAATTATATATAACTAATGATTTTAATTAATATTCCTTATTAATTAATCTGCTGTATTCAGTGAAGGTGAATTTCTTGTTTACTAATTATTTCTTATTTTGACATTACTTCACTAAAAGTACTGTCTATACTTCTCACCCTTAAAAGGAATGCTCAAACAATGTATTAGAAAGAGAAAGGGGCATCATCAGAATTTAGAACGTTTATAATTTGTATTGCATCTATCTTAATTCAGCAAGATATTCAGCTACAGAGGATAGATACTTTTCTGTAATAAATCATGTTCGTCAAGTTTTATATTATAGAAATAAAATCAAACTAAATCCATATGTAAAGGTTTTAATGTTCCGTCAAGGTCAATGACCATATAATATTCTATATGAACGTTATATCTTTATATGAATGTTATATTTTCACATACATATTAAATCGGTTTGTCTTTATTAGAATTAGCGTTTAATTCAAAATCCTTTTTCATTCCGTTGTTACATTTAAAGAAGGAAGGAATTGAAGCGAATTAAATAAAATTAAATAAAATTTAAAATCAAGAATTGAAAATAAAGGTTTCCGTTTAAACTTAAAGGTCTTTATTCTCAATAACTAAATTTAATAACTATTATTAAGAACTATTATTAATAACTAAAAATAGTGTAATTTATTGATATCATTCATATATAAACTTTAAGTTTTAAAGATTTAAGACATTAAGAATCATAGTCTTATATTAAAATTATAATAAAAGAATAATCATAGTATTATATTAAAGAATCATTAATTGCCTTTATTAAAATCTAATCATTGAATAAATAACAAGTGTATAATTGAACATTTCTAAAATTGTATGAAATATACTTTAAGTTTTTAAAATATTAAAAAAATCATAGTTCATATTTAAATCTAATTTGAATAATAAATCTAATTTATAAATCTAATAGTTCATATTTAAATTTAATTTATTTGAATAATAAATATTTAAGAGTAATTAAAATTGTATATTAAATCCAACCAGTTAATATATATTAAGTGTACAATTAGACATTAAAAATATATTTCAAATATATATCTAAAAAAAATCGAATTTCAATTATCTACGTGGACGCACCGACGTAAAAAGTGACTGTTTCTAAATTTTGGTTATTTGTAATAATAATATAGTTTTTATTAAAATTATGTTATATACCTCTTTAATGACAAAATTTTCTATTCTTAGTAATTTTATCCACTAAATGCCACTTACTATAGGGAATATATCGGAAACGAAACAGTATATGAGGGATGTGTATTTATATGTCCTAAATAAAACTTACTAACCACACAACTTTTTATTAAACACGAGTGGTGTCTGCTATATCCTGCGAAGTCTATGTCAGGACGTAAATTACTGTTTTTTTTTTTAAAACTTTAAATTTGACTTCAACTTGAAATATAATTACTCAACAGGGCCCCTAGTAGATATATAATACAAAAAACAGAATATTTATCTTAAAAGTTTATTGAAATAATTACACACAAACTTTGGTCTTTTTTTCAGCTAAATCAATGTACATAGTCTGTAATGACTAAGGCATACCAATTAGAACAAAAAAATTTTTTTTTAATTTTCACATTGGAATATTGAGATTTCGGATTCACATTCCCATTCCACAAAAAGCAAAACAAGATAAGAATTTGGTAAGAATAAGAATATTATGACAAAGATAATTTACAAATATATGTGGCAAAAATATGTGTATTCATTGTACCTTCCTTCTATGGGTTCAATCTAATTTGATTAGGTTGTAAACTGTCCGTTAAAATACAAAATAGTACGTCATATACCTTCTAGGCTACGTCTTGTTTTCCACAAGGAACTCACATGGGGGCACTGTTATTTTTAACAAAATTCTCGATAATAAATTAACTTTTAATGCTCACATAGATCGAATTATTTCTAAAGTTTCTTCCATGTTAGGTTTCATTAAGCGTAACTCGCAGCAATTTTCTGATCCTTATACATTCAAAAATTTATATACTGCACTCGTTCGTCCACACCTCGAATATGCTTGTCCAATTTGGATGCCTTATTATGATAAACATATTAAGAGAATAGAGTCTGATCAAAAGAATATGATTAGGATTAAACACGCTGGGTGGCGCAGTAGGTAGAGCGCCTGCCTTTCATCCGAAAGGCCACAGGTTCGATTCCCGACGAAGGCAAAAAATGCTTTCTGGAATTTTCGACCTGGTCCGGTACACCTTTTTCATTGGGATAAAATAAATGATAAATAGTTGAAAGTTTTGGTTATCACTAAAAATAAAATCGAACTATGCTATTATGAAGGCGAAGTGCTCTACAATAGATATAGTTTTCCACATTTAAATTAGTAGATATACCACAAAATTTCTACAGAAAAAGCTATTGTATGTGATTGTGTATTCCAAATCTCTGTGTAAAAAGCAGTCAGGGTGTTCATCCCATAGACTTGGAATTATATACAAAAACAAAAAAAAAGGTTTTGTCTACGTAAATTCAATTGGCAATCTTATATTACTGGATATTTATCTAAATGTCAACTTATTAAGCTTTCTACTCTTGAGACTACACGAAATGCTGCTTCCGTGATGTTTTCCTATGATATCTTATCTGGCAGAATAAAATGTCAATCTATTCTTCGTCTTTATAATATCTATGCTCCAGTGCGCGATTTCAGAAGCCAAAGATTTTTATATCTTCATAGTCATAGAACGAACTATGGTTTTTCCGAACCTATATCAAACTCTCAGCGCTTATTTAATAAAAGTTTTTCCCTAATTGACTTCAACTATAGTAAATTCGTTTTTAGGAGAAAAATAATCACATTTTTTGATACATTACAATAATTCTTCTAATTTGGATTAATTATAATTCATGCTACAAATTTTTATTTTTTATTATCATTTGAATGTACTACCCACCTTTATAATTTCTATTGCTATTACTGTTAATATTTATTTATACTACTTAAGTCTGAATTTTTCTTTTTTTTTAACTTCTTTTCTTAACTTAATGTTATTTTTAGCTTGAAATTTGTTAATGCATCTTATTATTAATGTTATTTTATATTTGAAATTATTTTTATTTTTAAAATTTTTGTTTTCTATTTTTAATTTAATCTTATTTTAGTTTTTAATATTTTATAAGTAAAATATGTAAGGGACTACCCAGTAGATTGAAATAAATAAATAAAATAAAAACCTTAAAAAGTCAAGCTCTTGAAAATTGAGTACAAAATCTAAAACCTTTTTTTAATCTCATTTCAATATATTATCTCATTAAAAAAAAAACGTCAAAAAAAGTTATTAAAATATCTTATTTTAAAAAAAAATTATTTTTAAAAAAACTAGGAGCAAAATTATATATTTACTAAAATCTACATAACAAATCATCTGCCGGCCAATAATCAAACTAAAATTTAAAGTACATACTTCAATTCAAAAAAAAGTTAGGATAAATATTAGGTTTATTTAGTAACCGTTCCAGATAGTTCTATATGAATATGAATAGTGATGCGTTGAATAATTTCTTTAATAAAATAGTCATTTGAAAATACATCATTTATGTTTAATTTATAGATTGAAAAGTACGGGTCAAATCTGAATCATTATTATTTTTTAAAGTGATAGATATTTAAAAGTAGACTAAGCAAAATTCTATATTTTTTTTAAATTTTTTTAATTATCAATTAGAAGTTTTCATTTAAAATTTCACCCCATGTAAGGCATTTTAACATACCTACAAACATTTTTTTTTTAAATAATTTATAATTATTTACGTATACGGTTATTTTCTAAGTAAAATCAATTTAAAAATAAAATATGGTATTAACCTACCAAAGATAAATTGAAATGATGGATACAATTCATAATAAAGCTGATTTTCCATTAAATCGTATAGCAAACCTGAGGTATATCTATATGATTTCATTAGTTGTATTCTTTTTTCAATTTAAAATTATTTTGAAGTAATTTGAAGTACTTTGAAAATGAAATGATTGCATTTTTCTAAAACAATTATTTTGTGACAATTATTTTTTTCATAAGAACAAAAATATAATATTTATTAAAATCTAATCAGTCGGCAAATAGAAAACTAAAATTTAAAGACATCAATAAAAAAATAAAATATATTCATTCGCTAAATTGTTAATATTTCAGTAAAATATTAGGTTTATTCAATAAATTGTTCAAGACCTAGAACGACCTAGAACGATTTAGAGTAAAAAAAATTTGTTGTGTTCAGTAGTTTCCGTTAATTTAACTTTTTTGCCCTAAAGGTGCAATTTTTTGTTATAGTTCCAAACTGTTTAAAATAGTTCTAAATTGATCTGTTTTGTTCCGAAGTTTTTTGTGCAAAAATTTGGTAGGTATATCTTTTTTAATTTGAGCACCTGAATAGTCAAGTCAAGAAGATTTTGAACATTTGACATGTATAGAATAATAATATTAATAGCAATCCACAAAAAATAAGAATTTCTCAAAGTTTTAAGTTAATCTTTATAAAATTAACTCTTTTAATTATAAAATAAAAAAAAAAATATCGGATATAGAATGAAAATTATTTTATAAGAATGTATTAGTCATCAATTTCCAATAAGCCTTGCATATGCAATATCAATCAACAAATTCACAAGGTCAAACATTTCAAAGAGTCGGAATTTATCTTCCCCAACCTTCCTTCAAACATGGTCAGCTCTACACAATCCACTGCTCTAAAAATTAAAATTCTAAAAGGACCAAGACAGGGAAAACTACTGACAACGACAATGTTGCATACCACGACTAGAATACTTCATTTTATCCAATTGTTTCCTCATACCATTGATTAAGAATAATATATAGATGATTTATTTAGAGTAACACATTTTATATGAAGTATGAAACTGATTTCAAACCTTTAACAAATGATCAATGTAGTAGTGAGTCTTCAATAGTCTATGTATACCAATTGCATTTGCAATCAATTCTTTTCTCATTTATACCTTTTCTATAATAAAGAATTAAACTGAACTGTATTTGAATGGAATTACGAAAGGAATAATATAAAATTTGTTTCTTTCTTTTTCCAGTTTTGTTTTTGTTTATTTTTATTTTATTATGAATTATGATAAGATGAGCATGAGAATGATATTGTTGTTTAATTGTTTATTTCTACGATGACCAACTAAGAAGGTTGTGTTGTCTGAATGCGTCGCAATTTTTTTTTTTATTTTATAATAAAAAAAATAATAAATGACGAAGCGGTAGAGAGTTTTTCATGTATTTATTATTGTTTGTTGATTGATACCAATACCACATACCAGATTCAGATACCATACCAAATGTGTATGCATTGCGTTGGATATATGTATATGTATTTATTTTTTAATAAATGAAAACACAACAAGCATTCAGAATTCAGACAGCATATACTGATAATTTTTATTTAGATTTTTTTTGTTTTTATTTATTACTTTTTTTCACTACTTTTTTTCACAAAATATTACAACAAACTAGATAATTCAAGACATGAAATAATATATAACTAGGGGTCCCTGTTGGTTAATACTAATTCAATTTAAAGTCAAATTTTAAAGCAGAATATAGAAAAATAAGAAGGTACTTACAACAATATTATACAGCAAATATAAAATAAAATTTTAGGGCAAAAAAAATTATAAAATTTTCAATTTTAAAGAATATATAATTAAAAAACTCATTATTTTCAAAAATTAAACGATTTGTTAAAAAAAATAAAAGCTTGAATTAGTAACTAATTTTTTATAAACTTATATCTAAATTTCAACAAACATATAACATTTGACAAACTTAGAACTAATTTTTGTTAAACTTATAGCTAAATTTCGACAATAATATATATATAACATTTGGCAAACTTAGAACTAATTTTTGTTAAGCTTTTAACTAACCTAAACTAGTTATTGAAAAAGTTTATAATAGTAGTAATTTTTGGTACTCTTTAATTATTTTAACTTTAGTTTTTGGAGTATACAATTTTTCCATTTTTTCAATTTTTTTTTTACAACTAAATTTTATTAGCACTAAAACAAATTGCTCCAAAACTTTTAATATGTGTTCTTCGTGTTCTTCTTTAAATTTTTCTAAAAATTTTTTAGAATTTTCTTTACACAATTTAACAATAGTTTGTTTTAGATTCATAATATGAAAATTTTTATAAAAAAAATTTTCAAATATTTTGAACCATTGAAATGATTCTGAAAAATATTCGTCTGTTGGAGCTAACAAGCTTCCAAAATCATTTGCATAGATATTAAAATTTTTCGCAATTATCAAATTTTCTGTGTACGAAGATTTAATATGATTATTTTTTAAAAATATATCTGCACATGAATGGCAATGTGATACTTTTTTTATACAAAATCCTGCAAAATATCTAATTGCCAACTCTTCAAAATTAGTTATTGATTGGTTTAATTTATTAATTTGTATTTTATCCGAATTTGTAGCGATATTTTCTTTTTGAATCTCCCCTGGGCAATTTTCAATTACGTCATCTATTTGTGGTTCGCAATCTTCTAAGTTTTCATCATTGTCAAAATTTAAAGCACTAATATCAACATCCAAATAAATATCATGATCTGTCTCACAATTTGATGACATATTATTATCATTGTAAATAAATTTTACACTCACTATCTTCGCAAAGATAATTCCAATTTGTTGTGCAGATGGATTTCTGCAATAACCGCCAGCAGATCTAATATGCGAAAACATATTTTCTAATGGATCTTGATTAAATCTGCGTGTCATTAAGAAATTTGCATTTTCATTATATATTTCATTTTTAGCTAACGATAATACGGCTGTTATCGTTTGAATCAATCCATCAATACAATAAATTTTTTTAGAACTTTTAGTTTTTAATTTTTTAAGATAAACTGTCATTTCCTCTAAGAACAAAAACGGGGTATTTTTAACTTTTAATGGTTGTTTGTATGTATTTTTGGTATTAAAGTTTGAAGAATTTAGTGAATCAATTAAATAATTAAGTCTTAAAACAAAGTCAGCAGTTGGATTTACTTTATCAGTCATTAAATTATAAAAATTAGGATCAGTGCTATTTGCTGCTATTATAGCTGCATATGTACTATGGCTAAATAATTGGAAAGCCAATTTGACTGACATTTTTTGAAATGTGTTGGGGTTAACATGAGTACGTCCAATTTTTGGTAAAATTTTTGATGAACATTTTTCATCTTGGTCAACAATTTTTTTAATAATATCACAGCTAATAATTTCTTTATTACAGTTCTCAAAATCAGTTTTTATGAAAGAATTTCTTATAGATTTTATAAGATGAGGCATATCAAACATCGCATAAATTTTATTTCCATTTAAATCGTAGAAAAAAGGCTCTTCCTTACTTACACCAAGTAGCTCGTAAGTATTTCTATTTGTACTGCATTGGTCACAAACAGTTGCAAGAATTTTGAAACCAATTTGCGTTAATTCTTTAATATATTTCATTAATAACGGTTTCAAAGTTTCTCCTTTTAAATTATTTTTAGATAAATTGTAGCCAAATGCGTACTTATAATTTTCATACAAACCTCGGATCATGAAGAAGTGTGCTTCAGTTGCAAATTTTTGGTTCCTATCCCCATCTAAGTCTTCCACTCCATCTATGCAGTCTCTTCTTATATTGTAACTTGGGTCTTTTCTGATAGACATTTCGTCGAATAACAGAATACTTTTGACTTTTCACTCATATCACGTAATTTAATGTTCAAATTATGAATATTCTCACTATTTAATCCAGCTTCAATAAATTTTAATTTAGTACATAATTTTATGGACGATTTACTTGGTAAAGTGATTTTTAAAGTATTTCTCATAAATTTATAAGTTGCTGGTGACTTGTAAAATATATTTTGGGCAAGGTTTTTTTCTTTTTCGTCAAATCTGGTTTTTTTCTTTAATATTATATTCGCAAGTGTTTTACTATTTTGTGACACATGTTTTAATTTTTGAATGTAATTATTTAAAGTAAATTTTTTTTTTGTTGATTTTTTTATATTTTTTTGTGGATTTTTAAACGATTTTGTATTTTAAATTTTTTAACGATTTTCTTTAATTCCAAAATATTTTTATCTTTTTCGTTTACCATTTTTCTATATGTTTCTAAAGTTTGTATTCTAATTAAGCACTCTTTACACGTATCGTTCTTATTATAAAAATTCATGCAATTACAAGATAATGATTTATCAATTAAAATAAGTTCATTTTCTATTTCAGTTTTGTAATTTATCATGTAATTGCAGAGTTTTGGGAATTTACTTCGTGACCACCAATATTCACACCATCAATTTCAACATTAGCTTCTATTTCATTTATATTTAAAAACGAAGAAGGAATCGCAGTTTTCTTTATTGTCACAGTGGCATGATCTTCCGGAAGAAAATGAAGATCACAAACATAATACCTTAGCAAAAGAAAAACAAAAAAACAGAAGACCTCAAATTAATTTGTTTTTGATCTCAAATTAGTATAGTACCTTTTTTTAGATAAAGATGTGGTGCACACATTTAATGCTTTAAACCATGCACTTCTTCTTTCCTCATTAGATGGCAAAGAATAAAAACTTCTGTCTATGTTATTATTTGAATTTGAAACACAATTTGTCACCATACAACTTCGGTCATTTTTATTTACCAATCCCATAATTTTTACTAATATGTAGGAATGTAATGATGTATATATATAAACGTAATAGAATAAAATTAAAATTGATATCAATCCACAAAAACCTAAACTCAGAGAAATCACTCTATAAAATAATAACTATTTTTACTTTACACGTTTCTATTATTAATAACGGTAAAAACCATGAAAGGTACTTTTATTTTTATTTCTGTAAAATAATGTTCAAATGGTTAAATTATTAATATCATTCTTATGCTCATCTTATCATAATTCATAATAAAATAAAAATAAACTAAAACAAAAACAAAACTGGAAAAAGAAAGAAACAAATTTTATATTATTCCTTTCGTAATTAATAATATTGTACCTACAGTGCACGAATTTTCTGATGCTTTCATATTAAAAAGTTGTTGTTTTTGTAATTTGTATACAAATTTTAAATTCAAGAATTATGGAATGGTTATATAAATATAGGAGGTGGACGAGATGTAGTAATTATGAGAAACATTCAAATACAGTTCAGTTTAATTCTTTATTATAGAAAAGGTATAAATGAGAAAAGAAATTATTGCAAATGCAATTGGTATAAATAGGTTATTGAGAGACTCACTACTACATTGATCATTTGTTAAAGACTAAAATTCAGTTCATCTAAATTTTTCACGTTACTCTAAATAAATCATCTATATATTATTCTTAATCAATGCTCATACCTAAGTACCTCAGTACCTATGTGCGTGTTCTGCTTAGTATTTTTCGAGGCTTTCTCCTTCCTTCGAGAAATAAAAAAATAATAAAAACAAATTAAATCTTACCAAAAAAGTTTAATGCTTTCTAATATTTTTTTTATTTTATACTGGGTCCAATTTTATATTTGTTATACACCTGTGATATACCCGATGTAGAAACTATAAAAATAGCAACCTTTGCAGATAACACAGCGTTGATGGCAGTTGGTTCTACTATAGAAGAAGCTACAAACAAACTGCAAAAAGCTAATGACAAAATTTCCAACTGGTGCAAAAAATGGAAAATTAAATTAAATGAAGCCAAATCTAGTCATGTAAACTTCACCTATAAAAACATAGTAACTCCTCTCTCAGTTAAAATAAATGATGTCGGGATTCTATACGAGAATAAAGCTAAATATCTTGGCATGACCTTGGAGTCAAATCTGAAATGGAAAGAGCATGTGAAAATCAAAAAACAAGAACTCCAGTTCAAATATAGAGAAATATACTGGCTGATTGGGCGGATTTCTACGGTCCCGTCCTATAACAAAGTTTTGATATATAATCAAATATTGAAGCCAGTCTGGGCATACGGTATTCAAATATGGGGACGTGCTAAATAAATCCATATTCAAACTATCCAAACGTTCCAAAATAAGGTACTGCGCAACATAGGCAATGCTCCATGGTATGTTCGCAATGCCGATATTCATCGAGATCTGAAGATCTCATCTATAAAAGACGAAATAATGAAATGCGCTGCACGGCATAAAACTCGTCTGATCCAACATGTCAATACCGAAGCTTCTAGCTTAATTGACAATCAAGACTTTGTGAAGCGACTAAAACGAACAAGACCACTTGAGTTAGGTTAAAACCTTTTATCTATTAAAACCTTATTGGATTTTGGTAGATCAAAGGTATCTTAGTTTCTTTGAGTTAAATGTAAATTAATGGTTAGTCTATAAGACTAGTTTTAATGTTGCAATAATGATAGGAGTTTTTTAGTGGGTTAAAGTCCCACAGACCTTCAAACTGCCTTCCCCGGTAATAGGTAGTCCCTGAAGTCTCTTTCGATGATTTACTACTAAAAAAAAAAAATTTTATTTTAAAATAATATTAACTTAAAATTTTGAACATTTTTTATTTTTTTGTGACTTGCTGTTAATATTTACACGTTGAAAGTATATGACAACAATATATAATTGTTGTCATATACTTTCAACGTGTCAAATTATATTTTAATTAAAAATTATTTTATTGAGCCGTTTCACAGAAAAATTCCTATCTTTTGGTCGGCCGGGTATGTACCCGGGGGTTTCTTCTAGTATAAATATAATACCAAAGATAATATAAAAATAGATGTGGCAACTTATGGAAAGTTTTGTTCTAAATCTTTCATTTTAAAATTCCCTAATACGGGTCTAATATCATCATACATTCACACACTAAACAAAAATCAATGTTGGAAATTTTAGAAGAAAGAGAATAAACAAAAATAAAATTTGTAATTCTCTCTTTATGTTAAGAGTTAAGAGAGTGAGATATATACAAAATAAAAAAAAAACGTAAACAATTATGTAAGAGAGGACTAGGAATACACATGATAAATTATAATAATAATAAAGAATTAAGAATATTATTAAAGTAGAAGAAATTAAGAAAACGTAAAATCACAAGAAAAAAAACTCTGTATTTTATTTTTACTTCATAACTTCTTTGTTTGCAAATAAAATGTATGTGACATTATATTTTACACTTTTTCAGTTTTCAGTCAGGTCAAAATATAGCAATAATGTTAATATGAATATTGTAAACTATGATGTGCACTTGTATATCTTATATATACTAATTTTGTTTTTAAAACAAAACCTTAGTTACCATCCACGTTACCTACCGTACTTACCGTACAGTTTGCATGTAAATTCATACCAACCGTATCATCAAATAAAAGATTGTATAGTTTTTAAAACTGTTACCTGAAGTAAATCCGAAAGAAATAAAGCCAAATGACATTTGCTAACTTTATTTTATATGGGTGTTGAAATAAAGGCAAAATTAAAAAGAAATAAGAAAATCAATTTATATATTTTTTGGCTTTATTTCAATACCACGAATCATGAACTTTTTACCTTTTAAAATCAAATTAGATTTGGATTAAAATCAGGGAATTCCATTTTCCAGAATATTTATAATATTTTTACTGTATATGTGGTAACAACTCATGCGCCAGACTTTCCGCCGTATGTTCATCCCGCCAGTGCACTTTAACTTTTTAAAATAATAAAATCAATTATGTGCGGTGTTCAAAATCAGGGTATACCACCTTCATAGAATATTCATATGCACGTGTATGAGTTACACAAAGAATTTGTTTTTATAAATATTTGAATACTTATGTAATTATTTGAAATGGCTTTATTGGTTTTTTTAAAATAAAATAAAGACGAAAACAAAAATTATATTTCGGTTTTATTTCTTCCGGCTTTATTTCAAGTAACCTATTTACCAAACAAAAAAATATTTTTTAAAAATCCTCATCAAACGTATGTTTTTTTTTTATTTTTCTTTTTGTTTTTTTTTATTTTTTTATTTTTTTGTGTGACGAAATGTAGATACATTTTAAATTTTGAACAAACAACCAAACCAATGCGTTTTGTAAGAAATTTAATGAAATTTTATGCTACTAATTTTTATTTCTTTTTAAATTTATAATTCAATGGTGAAAGTCCTAAGATATTTTTTTTTTCACATAATTAACGAAAATTTAATTTCCTTACAAAACAAATCCTCGAATGGCTATATTGGGACCACTGCTTCAGAAGTTATGAGCTATTTTGTCCCCACACCTCCTGTTTCTTTGCAGTAAATTTTTTTATTTTCATTTATTTTCAATACAAGCATTTTTATTTTATTCAAAAAAAAAACACCTTCCAGTTTCATGTCAAAAGTAAACGGTAAATAACAAAATAGTGTCTTAGAATTTAAAATATTAAAAATAGAAAAAGTGAATAAAATAATACAGAACAAGTGAATTAAAACAACAATCAAACAAGTGAATATAAAAACATTACAAAATTTTAGTAATTAACATATAAAACTACCTCACTATTTTTGAAATCACCTATAAATAACGTAGGAAGTTTTCCGGACCTAACCTCGATAAAACAAATAAATAACGCAAGCGAACCAAAATTCCTAATAATAAAAACCAAGGACAAAACAAAAAGTATGAGAAGCCATAATTATATTCCTAGTGGATAAACTACTAAGAATATGTACAACAAAATACGAGGCAAAATACAACAGACAAGGTAACATAATCCTAAAAGTCGCAAATAAACAATTAGCGGAGAAGTACTTAGAACTAAAAAACTAGAAGAAATAGAGATTAAGTCCGAATACTTCCACAGTCTTAGCCAATCAAAGGGATTAATATATTGTAGAGACATAATCGAACTAACTGATGAGGAAATCTTAGAAGACCTGAAGATCAAAAATGAAAATGTTATAAAAGTATTCCGTCACAAGGGCAGAACCACAGAACAATCACCAAATCAAAAGTACTCAGGGGCTATATGCATCACCTTTGACCAAGCAACACCACCAAAAGAGGTTAAAATCGGGTTCTTAAAAATAGAAGTAAAACAATACTATAGAGCACCTATGAGATGCTTCAGATGCCAAAAAATTAACCATATAGGAAAGTACTGCAAAGCAGAAAAACCTAGATGTGTTAATTGTGGCATTAAAAATCAAGAAGAAGAACAAGAAACCCATAAACAACAATGCACATTCAAATGCTGCATTAACTGTAAAACCGAAAAATTGCCTAAAGAACATCCAGCAAATTACAAAACATGCCCAGCTTACGTTAGGGAAAAAGTACTAGTACAAATCAGAACAGACTGAAAAATAACAAGAGGAGAAGCACTAAAAATTTACAAAGAACAAATTAGAGAAAGCCCTATCAATCCAACAAACACAGCAACAACATATACAACAACAGCAGAAACAAACAAACTAACCACACAAACACAACCACAACAACCAATGGCAGCAACTCAACAACAACCAACCAACCATATTTTTTTTGTGGATTTTTAAACGATTTTGTATTTTAAGTTTTTTAACGATTTTCTTTAATTCCAAAATATTTTTATATTTTTCGTTTACCATTTTTCTATATGTTTCTAAAGTTTGTATTCTAATTAAGCACTCTTCACACGTATCGTTCTTATTATAAAAATTCATGCAATTACAAGATAATGATTTATCAATTAAAATAAGTTCATTTTCTATTTCAGTTTTATAATTTATCAAGTAATTGCAGAGTTTTGGGAATTTACTTCGTGACCACCAATATTCACACCATCAATTTCAACATTAGCTTCTATTTCATTTATATTTAAAAACGAAGAAGGAATCGCAGTTTTCTTTATTGTCACAGTGGCATGATCTTCCGGAAGAAAATGAAGATCACAAACATAATACCTTAGCAAAAGAAAAACAAAATAACAGAAGACCTCAAATAAATTTGTTTTTCATCTCAAATTAGTATAGTACCTTTTTTTAGATAAAGATGTGGTGCACACATTTAATGCTCTACACCATGCACTTCTTCTTTCCTCATTAGATGGCAAAGAATAAAAACTTCTGTCTATGTTATTATTTGAATTTGAAACACAATTTGTCACCATACAACTTCGGTCATTTTTATTTACCAATGCCATAATTTTTACTAATATGTAGGAATGTAATGATGTATATATATAAACGTAATAGAATAAAATTAAAATTGATATCAATCCACAAAAACCTAAACTCAGAGAAATCACACTATAAAATAATAACTATTTTTACTTTACACGTTTCTATTATTAATAACGGTAAAAACCATGAAAGGTACTTTTATTTTTATTTCTATAAAATAATGTTCAAATGGTTAAATTATTAATATCATTCTTATGCTCATCTTATCATAATTCATAATAAAATAAAAATAACCTAAAACAAAAACAAAACTGGAAAAAGAAAGAAACAAATTTTATATTATTCCTTTCGTAATTAATAATATTGTACCTACAGTGCACGAATTTTCTGATGCTTTCATGTTAAAAAGTTGTTGCTTTTGTAATTTGTATACAAATTTTAAATTCAAGAATTATGGAATGGTTATATAAATATAGGAGGTGGACGAGATATAGTAATTATGAGAAACATTCAAATACAGTTCAGTTTAATTCTTTATTATAGAAAAGGTATAAATGAGAAAAGAAATTATTGCAAATGCAATTGGTATAAATAGGTTATTGAGAGACTCACTACTACATTGATCATTTGTTAAAGACTAAAATTCAGTTCATCTAAATTTTTCACGTTACTCTAAATAAATCATCTATATATTATTCTTAATCAATGCTCATACCTAAGTACCTCAGTACCTATGTGCGTGTTCTGCTTAGTATTTTTCGAGGCTTTCTCCTTCCTTCGAGAAATAAAAAAATAATAAAAACAAATTAAATCTTACCAAAAAAGTTTAATGCTTTCTAATATTTTTTTTATTTTATACTGGGTTCAATTTTATATTTGTTATACACCTGTGATATACCCGATGTAGAAACTATAAAAATAGCAACCTTTGCAGATAACACAGCGTTGATGGCAGTTGGATCTACTATAGAAGAAGGTACAAACAAACTGCAAAAAGCTAATGACAAAATTTCCTACTGGTGCAAAAAATGGAAAATTAAATTAAATGAAGCCAAATCTAGTCATGTAAACTTCACCTATAAAAACATAGTAACTCCTCTCTCAGTTAAAATAAATGATGTCGGGATTCCATACGAGAATAAAGCTAAATATCTTGGCATGACCTTGGAGTCAAATCTGAAATGGAAAGAGCATGTGAAAATCAAAAAACAAGAACTCCAGTTCAAATATAGAGAAATATACTGGCTGATTGGGCGGATTTCTACGGTCCCGTCCTATAACAAAGTTTTGATATATAATCAAATATTGAAGCCAGTCTGGGCATACGGTATTCAAATATGGGGATGTGCTAAATAAATCCATATTCAAACTATCCAAACGTTCCAAAATAAGGTACTGCGCAACATAGTCAATGCTCCATGGTATGTTCGCAATGCCGATATTCATCGAGATCTGAAGATCTCATCTATAAAAGACGAAATAATGAAATGCGCTGCACGGCATAAAACTCGTCTGATCCAACATGTCAATACCGAAGCTTCTAGCTTAATTGACAATCAAGACTTTGTGAAGCGACTAAAACGAACAAGACCACTTGAGTTAGGTTAAAACCTTTTATCTATTAAAACCTTATTGGATTTTGGTAGATCAAAGGTAGATCTTAGTTTCTTTGAGTTAAATGTAAATTAATGGTTAGTCTATAAGACTAATTTTAATGTTGCAATAATGATAGGAGTTTTTTAGTGGGTTAAAGTCCCACAGACCTTCAAACTGCCTTCCCCGGTAATAGGTAGTCCCTGAAGTCTCTTTCGATGATTTACTACTATCTGGAAAAAAAAAAAAAAAAGTTATTTTAAAATAATATTAACTTAAAATTTTAAACATTTTTTATTTTTTTGTGACTTGCTGTTAATATTTACACGTTGAAAGTATATGACAACAATATATAATTGTTGTCATATACTTTCAACGTGTCAAATTATATTTTAATTAAAAATCATTTCATTGGGCCGTTTCACAGAAAAATTCCTATCTTTTGGTCGGCCGGGTATGTACCCGGGGGTTTCTTCTAGTATAAATATAATACCAAAGATAATATAAAAATAGATGTGGCAACTTATGGAAAGTTTTGTTCTAAATCTTTCATTTTAAAATTCCCTAATACGGGTCTAATATCATCATACATTCACACACTAAACAAAAATCAATGTTGGAAATTTTAGAAGAAAGAGAATAAACAAAAATAAAATTTGTAATTCTCTCTTTATGTTAAGAGTTAAGAGAGTGAGATATAAACAAAATAAAAAAAAAACGTAAACAATTATGTAAGAGAGGACTAGGAATACATATTATAAATTATCATAGTAATAAAGAATTAAGAATATTATTAAAGTAGAAGAAATTAAGAAAACGTAAAATCACAAGAAAAAAAACTCTGTATTTTATTTTTACTTCATAACTTCTTTGTTTGCAAATAAAATGTATGTGACATTATATTTTACATTTTTTCAGTTTTCAGTCAGGTCAAAATATAGCAATGATGTTAATATGAATATTGTAACCTATGATGAGCACTTGTATATCTTATATATACTAATTTTGTTTTTAAAACAAAACCTTAGTTACTATCCACGTTACCTACCGTACTTACCGTACAGTTTGCATGTAAATTCATACCAACCGTATCATCAAATAAAAGATTGTATAGTTTTTAAAACTGTTACCTGAAGTAAATCCGAAAGAAATAAAGCCAAATGACATTTGCTAACTTTATTTTATATGGGTGTTGAAATAAAGGCAAAATTAAAAAGAAGTAAGAAAATCAGTTTATATATTTTTTTTGGCTTTATTTCAATACCACGAATCATGAACTTTTTACCTTTTAAAATCAAATTAGATTTGGATTAAAATCAGGGAATTCCATTTTCCAGAATATTTATAATATTTTTACTGTATATGTGGTAACAACTCATGCGCCAGACTTTCCGCCGTATGTTCATCCCGCCAGTGCACTTTAACTTTTTAAAATAATAAAATCAATTATGTGCGGTGTTCAAAATCAGGGTATACCACCTTCATAGAATATTCATATGCACGTGTATGAGTTACACAAAGAATTTGTTTTTATAAATATTTGAATACTTATGTAAATATTTTAAATGGCTTTATTGGTTTTTTTAAAATAAAATAAAGACGAAAACAAAAATTATATCAAATCCTCGAATGGCTATATTGGGACCACTACTTCAGAAGTTATGAGCTATTTTGTCTTATTACTGTTTCTTTGCAGTAAATTTTTTTATTTTCATTTATTTTCAATACAAGCATTTTTATTTTATTCAAAAAAAAAACACCTTCCAGTTTCATGTCAAAAGTAAACGGTAAATAACAAAATAGTGTCTTAGAATTTCAAATATTAAAAATAGAAAAAGTGAATAAAATAATACAGAACAAGTGAAATCAGAAAAATATAATTAAAATATAAAAGGAAAGATAAATGGATCAAAATCCTATTAATCCCATAACCCCCACACCCTACAATAGCCCAGTAAACAATTATGCAAAATAGCATAAAATTTTAAAATGGAACATCCAAGGCAATAAACACTATATACCACTCCTCAAAGATACACAAACTCCCCCACACCCTACAATAGCGCAGTAAACAATTATGCAAAACAGCATGAAATTTTAAAATGGAACATCCAAAACAATAAACACTTTATACCACTCCTCAAAGATATATAGAACCCTATGATGATAGCGTTGCAGGAAACTAATGTACATGGTCCTTATCAGTAGACAGCGCTCGGGCAATATGAGTGCCTCCTACCACCTAATCTTCATAGAGTTGGTGAGATGGGTTTTCTTATTATCAGAGGGCTAACAGTTGTAGAGATAGTACTAAACACGACACTTCAGGCAGTTGCTATAGCGGTAACACTTCCAGGTATAAAGAAACAGATCACCATAGTAAACCTCTATCTAGAGCATGATCTGGAGCTGCAAAGAGGTGACCTCGAAGATATAGAAGACCAACTCACAGCACCATATATTATTCTGGGTGATCTCAATGCAAGAATAGAAACCTGGGGTGATCACCTAACATCTGAACGCGGGCAACTGCTTGAAGACTGGATGGATGATAGCCCTGAGTTATGCCTATTAAATAATTCATCATCCACACATTTTAGCACAAGAGGTATCCACACGGCACCTAACCTAACAATAGCACACATTCAAATATCATATAAACTAATGTGCCTATTACAGGTGTCACACCACTTTTCCAGTAATTTTTCCCAGTCACCCGAATGAAATTTACTTTCGTATTACAAGTCTCATCCGACAGCAACAAATTTCTGAACGTATTTTTTATGTACTTTGACAGAAAAACTCATTTGACGTTTGAATTTAAAAAAAATATTTTTATAAGAATACAAAGTTGGTTGATATGTTTTTTTATGTTTTTTTTGAAATTGTGTTTTTGTTTTTTTTTTAAACTAAAATAAACAAAAATGTTTATCATCCAATTTTTGAATTAATATATTCAAATATATATTATATAATATAAATTCAAATTCAAATATATATTATATATATAAAATATTTCAATAAATTTGTAAATATTTACATACCCTTTCTTTTCAGAATCCATTATTTAAATTTATATAGACACAAAAAATTACAAAATTACAGGCAAACGGAATCCTGTCACATATAAATTGAGTCGCATTTTTCAGTCGGCGCGTGACAGTTGTAATAGTAATTAGTGTTGTCACCTGAAATTATTGTTGCCACCTCGGATCCGACAAAAAAAGTGATACCTGTAATAGGCACATAAATTCTTACATCCATCAATAACACACAAACAATAGCCATGATACAAAAATATAAAATCAAATATAATGAAAAACAAGCTAACTGGCCCGGTTTCCAACAACATATGACAGAATTCCTTAGTGCCAATCCTATATCAATAAAGAAAACACAATCATAACCAAGTCTTTTAGAATAGCTGCCTCCAAAGCTATTCCACAAAAGTTTCAATACAATAAAATAAGATAAAATATACGATAAAATAAGAAGCCACCAGCTTGGTATAACACAGAGATAATGAATTTGACAAAAGAAGGAGACCGCTTTTGGAGATCCTACAAAAGATTCCCCACGATGGACAAATTATTAACACTAAAACGGACTAATGCACTTCTTCGTCGAAATATAAAAATCTCTAAAAAGCAAAAGTGGAAGGAACTTGCCAACAGCCTCAACGGCGATAATCTCTCAGAACTTGGCGCAAAGTCAACTATATACTTATAGGTAATAAGTATCCAGGACTCATAGCCATACGGCAGGAAGACGTACTAGTGACGGGTCCTGAGCTGAATGCTTAATATTTTGCTGATAAGTATAATTCAATTACGACCGTACCCCAACAAAACTCTTTCCCTAATTTTACAAATCAAAATAATCCAAGTTTAGATGCAAAGATTACAATAGATGAAATAACAGAAACACTAAGTCAGTTTGAGGGAGCCACACCATGTATGGACGGGGTCACCTATGTTAAACATGCTCCGGTAGAATTCCTCCAATGACTGTGCAGTAATAGTGTCTACAGCTCTGGCCACATTCCACAAACGTGGAAGACAGCGGAGCTGATACCTATAACGAAGCCGGGAATGGGTCCCCAAAGTCAATCAAGTTACTGATACATCTCATTGCTCCCTGTACTTTCTGAAAAATCATGAAAAAAATAATAACTAAAAGACTAAACTGGCACACTGAAGAAAAATTATCGCCAGAAGTACAAGGTTTTAGAAGATTCCATAGCACGACCACCCTACTACACAAAATAGAATTCGATATAAGTGAAGCACTCAACAATAAAAAGAGTTGTAACCTTATTTCTTGTGATCTGGAGAAAGCTTTCGACAGAGTACCAAGAGAGACGGTCATAAAACAACAAATTGCTTGGAAATCGGGCAAATTCATAATCAATTACATAAATAGTTTTTTGGTAAACAGAAAATACAAAATAAGGGTCAATGGTTACCATTCGTCCACAAAACATTTACAAACTGGCATTCCTCAGGGCTCTCCTCTATCAGTAGTAATCTGCAACACTTACGTAAACAACCTCAGTGCAAATCTAATAAACATACCCAACCTAAAACACCAAATCTATGCAGATAACATAATGCTATACACAAGAAAAAACATACATGAACAATGCAATACACTTTTAACTTCCCTCCAAACAATTATTGATAATTGGACTGCGGCAAATGATGGTAACTTGGCCCCAGATAAAACGGAAGCAATACATTTCTGCAGAAAACACTCATGCAACAAATTCACAATCAACCACAATAACATAATAATAAAGCCTCAAGAACAAATAAACATCCTAGGCATACACTTCAGTCAAAAACTAAAATTCAATATTCACATAAAATCACTGTTAACCAAACTAAAAAGATCCAATCCTGAAATACATTTATAGAAAAAATACAGGCCCTCCTATAGTATGTATTGCTAAGGCCATACAAAATGGCAAGATCGATTATGGTCTAACATTGTATGGCTTTACCACAAAATATAATATCAAAAGGATCCAAGTGGCCATCAATCAGGCGGCTAGGATAGCTCTGGGTGCATTGCAACCAACAGCAACAGAAGTATCAGAGATAGAGGCAAACTTCCCCTCCTTGAAAGAGGGAAGAAATGTGCTGTCAAACAGGCTTATAGCCAGGGCAAACTTTGATCCAAAACTCCCATTACATAATTTAATTTCAAACGCATTACAAGATAAAATAGTACTATATAAAACAACCACAATAACAAAAATGATAAATCTAGTTGATCCATTGGAACTAGACCTAAACATCTTACCAGAGAAAATAAGTGAAGGACACCTATGAACCAACTGGAAATCATACATTCATGATTATTTAGCTAAACATCCAAAAGAAAAAACACTTAAAGAAACATATAAACTGCTATTTTTAAAATTAAAACAGTCACTAAACAACCATATAGAAATATACACAGATGGATCAAAGGAAACCCAGGGTGTAGGCTGGGCGATAGTAAAAAACAACTCTCTTTGGAAGGGAATTTATTTTTCTTTACTCTTGGCAATTTATATGTTATCTATATATCAGTATTGTATATATATATGTACAATCAATCATGCATGTATAAATTGCTTTTTTTTTTATCACATATGGATTTGTTTTTTTTTTTCTTATGAACATGCAAAAGTGAAACTACATTTTTTTCTACCTGTTAGAAGAGCTATAACTGAGAGTTTTAATTTTGTTCTTTTTTTACCTTATAAAATAAAATAAAATAACTAACTTTTAATAATAATGTTTACAAATATTATGTAGTATTAATTAAAAAAACAATGATATAACAAAATTTGTCTTTTGGATTTTCTTGAAATTTTGTAGTTATTGAGTGTACATAATCCAAGAACAATGTTTTCGCAACAATAATATGGTTATTGTAATAATAATATAATTCTATATTATTATAATACATAAATATTGATGACATTGCGGCATTTTGTTCATTAAATGCATACCAGATTATGCATACCACAATGATCATTCCTTTTACTCGTTATAATGGTAATATGCTAGCGTAAGCATTAATTGTAAGTTCATTTTTAAGTTTAGAAATTTTAGGTTTAGAGTTTTTAGTTTTAGAGTTAATTTTTGTTTTGTTTTTGACATCGCCTTATTGAATTGACATTGAGCACAATTTTTTACATATCTTTTGATATCTTTTGTGATATGTTTCCAACTATATTTTTGTTTAACTTAAAATAATAGATAATGTCGACAAAAACAACATCATAGAGAAATTTCATTATGATCCCATTCTAGGAGAACACCCAGGTGTCTCCAGACTATTAAAGAAAGTTAAACAAAAATATAGTTGGAAATATATCACAAAAGATATCACAAGATATGTAAAAAATTGTACTCAATGTCAATTCAATAAGGCGATGTCAAAACAAAACAAAAATTAACTCTAACAAAAACACCACAAAGAGCTTTTGACATTATACTAATTGATACTATAGGACATTTAATACTGTCAAATAATGGCAATGAATACGCCCTAACAATAATATGTGATGTAACCAAATATTTAGTGACCATTCCCGTACCCAATAAAAACGCAAAAACTGTAGCAAAAGCAATTTTTGAAAATTTCATTCTAACGTATGGCCCAAAGAAGGAAATACGAACAGGAAATACGAATCTGGGTACAGAATATAAAAACCAAACAATCAAAGAGATTTTAAACTTACTCAACATTGAACATAAAACTTCAACTGCCTACCATCACGAAACCCTAGGTACAGTTGAAAGAAGTCACAGAACTCTAAATGAATATCTTCGAATCTTTATCAACATTAATAAAACTGATTGGGATGAATATCTTCACTATTTTACATATTGCTTCAACACTACACCTTCTACTGTTCACGGCTACTGCCCTTATGAACTAATATTTGGGAAAAATCCACCAGAATTTGACTTTACAAACTCCACCAATATTGATCCATTATACAACTTAGATTCCTATGAAAAAGAATTAAAATACAAACTACAACTTTCAAGTAATAGAGTTAAAAACTTAGTTTCAACCAAAGAATATGCATAACAAGAAGGTGCACTGGAATAAAATTTTATAATTTGTCAATGTGTTGGTCACCATTTTTCCAGTCGATTTCCAATATTGTAAGAAATAGATAGTCATAAGAATTTAATTTGTGAGAGAGAGATAAAAATTCAAAATACAAAGTGGAAAAAAAATGAACGAACAATTTTTTTGTATGAAAAAAATATTGTCTTTATTTTTAATTAGTTACTTTAATTCCAAATTAAAATTTGTTTCAGCACCGCACACCAAACACTTAACAAGATGATGTTTTCTCAATTTCGAAACATTTTTAAAAAATTGTGTATAGAATAGTTTTTATAAAAACTTTTTTTAAGCGTTAGAGTTGATTTATTTTTAAATATAACATACACTGCTTAATTTTCATATATAATCTGCATTTTTTTTTTCTAAGTACTTTCTTATATACTAATTTTTTTTTAAAAATGCATATCAATAAAAAATATTATTTATTCAAATTTGAAATGTTCATATTATTAATATTCAACTTTGTTACCTATTTATAAAATTAACAGGTACCTAAATGCATTATATTACTTATAATATAATATGAATTATTAGTTCATTGATGATTAAAATGCACAATTTAATTTTTCAGAAACTAAAAAGACATCGGATTATTCATAAAAAAACAAACCGCTTGATATTCTTTTTAACTATCTATTTCAATACCTGAAAACCTGTGTATATTGAAAATACATGAATAATAAAAAATGTACTTCCCTTATAAGCCAATAAAATAAAATAATATGATATTTAAGAAATAACATATGTTTTTGAAACGAATATTATTTTATATAGGGATCTGTAAAAAATCAATCATTCAAAATTTATTTATTCTCATACCCTAATAAATTTAATACGTTTATTTTTAAAAAAATTCATACACAAAATTTCAGCCGACTATACACATGAAAAATCTCTAGTGGGCTAAATAAATAAACAAAAATCTCCCGTGGGCTATTTAAAATTACATTGCAAAAATTAATTTTTTTTTTATATGGTTTATATCGCACTCTTTCTTTCTCATAACTTCTTACATAAGAAAATATTTACAATAGTTCTTTGCTTCTTTAACTAATGGGTTTTTTTTTTGTAAATGTGTTTGTTAAAATATCATGACTTCCAGTGAACCTTCTTATTATAGATATTCTTTGGTTTCAACAGCCAAACGAAATTCGAAAATTTTCTATGATAAAAATTCAAAACCTATCAATCTAAAAATAGGTGATTTAGTTCTTTTAGATGCGTTGCTGCTGCTGCTGCGTTAGCGTGGAATTTTATTAGTATTACAATAACAACAAAAGGAAATTATTTAGCAGAATTCATAACACAAAAATAATCACTCCCATCACATGCATTTGGAAAAAATTGTATACATAAAATCAATCTCTCTCCTTTGAAATTTCATGTTTTTTTTTTGTTTTGCTTTTTTTTTATTTTAAAGGCCATTCTCCAATGCTGGCGTCGACTTGTAACTTTGACTTTCAAAAAGTTTGAACATATGGAAACTAATGTAACCTTCTCCAATGTGAGCGTCGACGGTAAGCGTGAAACTTATTTAAAGTTAAAGTCCAGCAATGTTCAAAGCTGAAAGCTGAATGCTGAACTATTTGACAGTTTGATTGAGTTGATATTTCTTTTTTGGGTTGTTTTTATTATTTTGCTTGTTTTTTGTAAAGACGTAAACAAAAACAAATATTTTTTTTTTAAGAAAAAAGAACGGGATTGCAATAGTTTTTGATTTAGTTTTAAATCAAATGAATTTTATACTTTTTTTAAATCAAATGAAATTTATATAGCAATTTTTTTTAAATCAAAAAATAAATTTTTTATTTTAAAGTTATGGTTTTATTTTAATTTATCATTAAAAGTAATTAGTAGAATGGTTATACAGAAATAATATAAATTTGTGATATAATAAAAGTACAAAATATTTCAAATATAAAATTAATTTCTAAAATCAATATAATATAAGTAATTCATCAGAATATTTCGTAAACGGAAAGTATCTGTGTTTTTTTTTTCTTTTCAATTCTTGATTATCCATAATCCATATCCATATCCATTATTTTATTTTGTTTATTTTTTTTTCAAATTGAAAATCAAACAATATATAAATTCTAAAATTCAATTGTCATAAATTCACTGACACCAACAATTGAAGTTATGAGTTAACGCCAGTATTGGAGATTGAATTAATAAAAACGCTGACGCCAAACATTTTCAAAGTTAAAGTTACAAGTTAAAGCCAGCATTGGAGAATGGCCTTAAAATTGTTTTCAAGAGAACAGCGAATAATGTTGAAAGGAAATAACAAAAAAAAATATTGTTTTGAATCAGTGTTTGAAATATCGCTCTTACCGCCATTCATTTTGCTCTTAAAATAAATTTTGCTAAAAAATAAAATAACGCTCGCAAAGTGCGAAATAAAATTTTATTTTATTTTGCC
Source organism: Argyra leucocephala (assembly GCA_963942445.1). Lineage (NCBI taxonomy): Eukaryota > Metazoa > Arthropoda > Insecta > Diptera > Dolichopodidae > Argyra > Argyra leucocephala. The sequence continues at coordinate 13,662,296 of OZ012682.1, read as the reverse complement.
TTTTTGTTTTAAATTCTTATGCCAAATATGAAAATTTCTCTGCACTTGTTTATATACACAAAAGTTTCTTATTGATTTGAAAGAGAGAAAATAATTACAATTTTTTTTTCTTTTCTGTGGATATTCATTCTAGTTTGATATTTCTTGTTTTCGACTTAGAATAGTCAGTAGCCAGTCGGCGGCGCGGATGAATTTTTTTTTATTAAATCTTTTACAGTCCATATGTACATAAAAATTTTAATGTTATTAAGAAAAGAGAAAAACAATTGAGTTCTTGATTTTTAAAATATCACATGGGTTATAATAAGAGAAACTATTTTTTTACTATGTATTGTACCTAGAGATGCGTTGTTTTTTTTATGTAAATTTGTATTGACGGTTATACCAAAGAATATCCATAATAAAAAGGTTCACTGGAATAAAATTTTATAATTTGTCAATGTGCCAATATTGTAAGAAATAGATAGTCATTAGAATTTAATTTGTGAGAGAGAGATAAAAATTCAAAATACAAAGTGGAAAAAAAATGAACGAACAATTTTTTTGTATGAAAAAAATATTGTCTTTATTTTTAGTTAGTTAGCTTAATTCCAAATTAAAATTTGTTTCAGCACCGCACATTAAACACTTAACAAGATGATGTTTTCTCAATTTCGAAACATTTTTAAAAAATCGTGTATAGAATAGTTTTTATAAAATCTTTTTTTAAGCGTTAGAGTTGATTTATTTTTAAATATAACATACACTGCTTAATTTTCATATATAATCTGCATTTTTTTTTTTCTAAGTACTTTCTTATATACTAATTTTTTTTTAAAAATGCATATCAACAAAAAATATTATTTATTCAAATTTGAAATGTTCATATTATTAATATTCAACTTTGTTACCTATTTATAAAATTAACACGTACCTAAATGCATTATATTACTTATAATATAATACGTATTATTAGTTCATTGATGATTAAAATGCGCAATTAAATTTTTCAGAAACTAAAAAGGCATCGGATTATTAAAAAAAAAACAAACCGCTTGATATTCTTTTTAACTACCTATTTCAATACCTGAAAAACTGTGTATATTGAAAATACATGAATGATAAAAAATGTACTTCCCTTATAAGCCAATAAAATAAAATAATATGATATTTAAGAAATAACATATGTTTTTGAAACGAATATTATTTTATATAGGGATCTGTAAAAAATCAATCATTCAAAATTTATTTATTCTCATACCCTAATAAATTTAATACGTTTATTTTAAAAAAAATTCGTATACAAAATTTCAGACGACTGTACACATGAAAAATCTCTAGTGGGCTAAATAAATAAACAAAAATCTCCCGTGTGCTATTTAAAATTACATTGCAAAAATGGAGTGGTTTTTTAAATGGTTTATATCGCACTCTTTCTTTCTCACAACTTCTTACATAAGAAAATATTTACAATAGTTCTTTGCTTCTTTAACTAATGGTTTTTTTTTGTAAATGGGTTTGTAAAAATATCTTGACTTCCAGTGAACCTTCTTATTATGGATATTCTTTGGTTACACTGGTATAATATATAAAGAATACTTAAATTTAAGTTTCGTAATGCGTAGTACGCTTTTAGGAAGAATTTGAAATAGTGAATTATTAATATTATTATTATTATCATATACAGTTAATTAGTTGTTAATTATTTAAAAAAAATGTAAATATTAATAAATTTAATAAACAACACTAAGTGTTAATAGCATGTTATTTTCTAAAATTAAAATTTGTATGGCTGATTAATGTTAAATTGAAACTTTAGACATATGCAATACGTAATACGTTTTTTAGTAATAAAATCAAATAGTTATTTAAAAATTTCGTTATATTGTAAATTTAAAAAACAACAATAGATATTAAGTGACACTTTATAGGTATTAAGTGTTTTAATTTTGCATAATATTTATAATTCATCATAATACTTTTACAATAAGGTATAATATATAAAAATTTAAATCTAACTGTAAATTTAAATTTAAAATTAAATATTTTTGTGAAATGGGAAGAAAAAAGGAATGTTTATTAAGAAAATATTACTCTAATAGTGAAAACGAAAATAATCAGCTTGTCTGTGATTTATGTGCACAAATAGTAGTAGATAGGTCATTTAATTTACGTCGCCATTTGCAAACGAAACATCCGAAAGCTTATGAATTATATCAACTCGAAATTTTTAGAAAAACTGAAAATGTGCCTATGGGGACAACAGAAAAATTTCAGGTACATAAAGAGCATATAAAAAAAGCCTTCGTAGATCTTATGGTAAATGGAGGATGTTCTTACAATTTAGTTAACTTACGAGGATTTCGTCAATTGGTTGGGCAATTGCTTAATGAGCTGGATTTAACAATGAACCCAACCAATATTAAGGAAGAAATATCTTTGGCCTGTGCTAAGTTAACACAAAATATTACAAGCCAATTAAAAAATAAACTATTTTCCTTAAAATTTCATGAGGTCACTCGTTTAAATAGATCTGTTTTGGGTATTAACATACAATTCATCAATGATACTGATATTGTTATATATACTTTAGCGATGGTCGAAATGACTGAAAAACATACTGCGGAGTATATTAAATATATCGTATTAAGAGTTTTAGAAAAATACAGTTTGAATATTAATCAAGTTTACTCTATAACAACAGATAATGGGAGAGACATGTTAAAAGCAACTTCCTTGTTAAATTTAGAAATAGAGAGTAGCGATGATCAAGACAGCAGTATTGAGCAAGATAACTTGAGTAAAATAATAGACATCGATTTTAGTGGAAAACAAACATTTTTAGTCAATAAAGTTCATTGTCCAGCGCACACGATACAATTATGTATAACAGACTTATTAAAAGATTGTGTACTTAGAACTTATATAGATAAATTTCGAAATGTAGTAGTAGCTTTACGCACTCCTGCACTTCGAGGTCTGATTAACCAACAAAATCTTAAACAACCTATCATAGATACAGTAACACGGTGGAATTCTACTTATGATATGATTAGTCGATTGCTAGAGCTTAAAGTTTATTGTGAGCGTTATAAGGATGTATATCCTCAACTACCTGAACGAAGAAGAATGGGCGTATGCGAAATCTTTCATTGAAGTTTGTGAGCCCGTAAAAATTGCAACATTAAAACTGCAACAAAACCAGTTACCAATGGGTGATTTTTATAAACACTGGCTAGAAATGAAAGTAAAAGTAAAACTTAATTCACATCAACTTTCAAAATCTTTGGAAAAAATAATAGACATCAGAGACAAGGAACTACTAAACAAACAGACGTTGATAACCTGCTTATACTTAGACCCTAGGTTTAATTTTTATATAAATTTTGAGCAAAAGGAAATAGCAGTTAATCATTTAAAAAAACTTTATGATTATTGTACAAAGTTACAAAAAATATGTATACCATAATCGTCATCTGATCCAAACTCGGCTTTAACTCTGGACGTGTTAACTCACCGGATATATTTGATACCCAACAAAATGAACCAAGTACGTCCACTTCAAACTGCCTTATTAATAACGATATTGAATATCTAATGAAGCAATATTTAGATAACACTGCGCCTAACAGTAGTAACATCAATTTAAATGAACGAAGTGGAGCTTATAAGGAAATTGAGGGATTTTGTCCAGAAAGACAAAATTTCGGAATAAATTTGTTGCATTATTGGCAAATTAAAAAACAACAGTTTCCAATATTATCTAAAATTGGCAAAAATTGTACATGCCACGCCAGCAACGCAAGTGAGTATTGAGAGATGCTTTTCATCATTAAAATGATTACTGACAGACCAAAGAAACCGTCTATCAACGGATAACTTAGAAGAACTAATGCTTTTAAGGTATAACCTTACTTTTGAATACCAAAATGAATTTTAAAAAGGAAATTTTTTTATATTATATTTTTGTTAATTGAATTTTTGTAGTTATAAGAAAAAATATGGATTAATTTTTAATTTACAACATAGGTAGTTAAAAACTATAGACTGAATTTATTTTTTTTATTTTTTATATTTTATAAAAATGTTATCTTTTTTTGATCTTTAAAAAAAAGACTGTTAATTTTTTGTAGTTTTAAGAAAAAATAATGGATTAATTTTTGATTTTTTGTTATGTACATAGTTAAAAACGATAGACTGAATTCTTTTATTTTTAGATTTTAAAAGAAAAATAATATTTTTGATCTTTTAAAAAAAAAGACTTAATTTTTTGTTGTAAAGAAAAAAAATGTGCATTTTATTTAACTTAAAATTTGATAATAATAAAAAACTGGAACTTATGACTGAATTTATTAATATTAGTTTCAGATTATTTTTATTTTTCAATAAAATGTCAGCGATATTTTTATTTGTTTTAATTTAAATAGCTACTATAAAAAACTTTGACGCGATAATTCCAATTCCAATTCCAATAATCTTTACCAATAACCTAAATCCTAAGGCCTCTAAAGTAGCTTCATATAAACACCAAAAGCTGTTAGCATTTGATTTTGATGAGAACAACATGTATCTAAAATTCAAATCACTCTGAAAAAAATCACAGAATAATTTTTTACGTCAGAAATTTCAAAAGACAAACATTTTACTGTTTTTGTGTTCGAAATTTTATTTTAAAAGTGCGAAATTTTTATTTTTTCAATAACGCTCGTACAATAATATTTTTATTTTTAAAAATTGATATCGACTCATTCATAAGAATGCTATTTCTAATAATAAAACTCAGCTCAAAAATACAGAAAAAGGAAAAAGCAAATAAAAATTATAATTTACTGGAAAATAATTTGAAGCTGTAGTTAAGGAAGAGCGAAAAATAATATAGACTCAAATAAATGAGCGCCATAAAAAAATAAATGGATACACAATTTTATGCATAGAGAACTCTTATATTTTACGTTGGTAAGAATTAGAACAAAAGAGAATCAAAAAATAAGTAATTCTCAAGTATGTAGTGATTTTATTTTGTTTTTCCGTTTTTTTTTGTATTTTAAACTGATGTTTGTTATATGAATATAATTTACATCGGCTGACTTATACAGTATTTTGTAGTTTCTCTTTTTTAATACAAAGAGCGATAGCAATATTTAAAAAATAAAAATATTATTCTGCGAGCATTATTGAAAACATACAATATCGCACTTTTAAAATAAAATTTCGAACACTGTTTTGAATCAAATTTTTTTTGTTCTGTTTGATTTAAGAAATAATTCATGGATATGTGTATATGATTATATAATATGTTATATAATATAATATGATATGTGTATATAATTCATGGATGGTCCGGCTTGGGATTGACAGGGTAACATCTGACCGGTCGCTGACCCAGATGCGCAACTGTCAAGTTCCTGAGCAAGTGCTTACATTACCTCCACGTGGTGACCTCCGGAAACTATCCTATACAGCATCCGCTTATACGATAGGCCAAAATTGTAAGTGCGCAAAAACAACCCTTCAGATTGAAGGTTGGCGTTAGGTTAACTACCTAACCCATAAAAAAAACATAGTTATGAAAGACTTAAAACAAGCCTCGGATATGGATGGATTAATTGAAACAGACCCGGAACTCGTAAGGATTTTGATTTTAGAATTTGCACCTGGAACGTTCGAACACTATACAGCCCAGGTGCATCTAACATATTGGAAAATGTCCTCACGCAGTATAAAGCTGACATCACCGCGTTACAGGAAGCGCGTTGGACAGGAACCGGAATAATAAGGAAACAAAAATGCGATATATACTATAGCTGCCACGAAAAACACCACATATTTGGATGCGGTTTTGCAATCGGAGACAGGCTAAGACGAAATGTTATTGATTTCAAACCAATTAACGAACGTCTGGCAATAATCCGCATTAAAGGCACCTCCTACAACATACGAAGCTTGCCCGCAACATGATGCAAAAGTTGTGCTAGGGGATTTCAACGCTAAACTCGGTAGATCAGTTTTGCAGCGGCGCATAATACGGTTATAAGCAGCACCAAATTTCCCCATAAAGATATTCATAAAGCCACCTGGCTATCTTCAGATGGCCGTACAACCAATCAAATTGATCACCTTATGATTGACGCACGCCACTCATCGTGCGTGCTGGACGTACGGTCATACAGAGTGGCTAACATCGACTTTGATCATTTTTTGGTTATAGCACTTTTCAGAGCCAGAATATCTAATGTTAAAACAGTGCAGTCACATCGTAATCCCAAATTTAACATTAGTAGCCTGCAGTCGCCCGAGATAGCCAGAAGCTTCAAAGAGCAAATTAGCCTAAATTTAACAGCCACACCTCCTTCAAACCATTCTTCGATCGATGATCAATGGAAAAACTGTGCCAGTATCATCAAAGAGGTAGCCGCAAACACAATTGGCTTCAAACCACGAAATACCAGAAATCCATGGTATGACGAGGAATGTGCATCAAAAACGTTGAAGAAGAACGAGGCGTATAAAAAAGCGCTGCAACGGAAAACAAGAGCAGCAAAGGAAGAATATAAGGCTAAAAGAAGAGATGAGAAGAAACTCATCAGGCGGAAAAAACGGGACTTCGAAAAATCTCTGCTCATAAAAATAGAGGCGAAGTGCGGAACTTCTACAAAAAAGCCAAGCAACTGGCAGCTGGCTATAAACCCGCTACACACGCGCTAAGAGATAATATGGGAAATTTGGTTACCGAAACGCAAGGGATATTGGAGACATGGAAGCAGCACTTTCAGCAGCTGCTAAATGGAGAGCAACAACAACAACAAGAGCTAGCAACACCAGCACCAGTCACTACCAGCAACCCCCCACCACCCACTGTAGAGGTTGTTGTCCAAGCCATCAGCAAGCTGAAAAACAACAAAGCTGCTGGACCTGATGGACTCCCAGCTGAATTATTTAAAGCTGGAGGCGATGTTTTGGTTAACTGCATGCACCAAATCATTGGCAACATCTGGAAGGAAGAAAGCATGCCAAATGACTGGAGCACCAGCTCTATATGTCCCATTTTCAAAAAGGGCGGCGCCATGTCCTGTAAAAACTATAGAGGAATATCCCTCTTAAATATTGCATATAAGATCCTGCCCAACATTTTGTGCGAATGTCTGAAGCCCTATTGTGACGCTGTTATTGGCAGTTATCAATGCGGCTTTCACCCCGGAAAATCAACAAGCGACCAGAGGTTCGTACTTAGACAAATCCTGGAGAAGACCCATGAGTTTCAAATCGATACACACCACCTATTCATCGATTTCAAGTCTGCGTACGATTGCATATACCGCAGCGAGCTATATGCTGCTATGTCGGACAATGTCGACTATGTCTGCTATGTTCGACAAGGAGATGCACTATCATGCGACTTCTTCAATCTAGTACTGGAACGTATAGTGCGACGAGCGGAAGTAAACACGGTCGGTACTATATTTTTCAGATCTGTTCAACTACTAGGGTATGCAGACGACATTGACATCATCGCCAGATCACAACGGGCGGTCGTCGAGGCCTTTACCCAGATTGAAGAAAAAGCGAAACGAATGGGTCTCAAAGTAAATGAGGATAAGACAAAATATATGTTGTCGACAAATAAAAAGACCTCTCAGCATCATATTGGTCAAAACATCACTGTCGGCACATATAATTTCGAGGTAGTTCAGGAGTTTACCTACCTTGGAACCAGTGTTAATCCCACAAACGACATCAATGTGGAGGTACGGCGAAGAATAACCCTTGCAAACCGTTGCTGCTTCGGTTTGTCAAAACATCTCGGGTCAAAGCTCCTCTCTCGAAACACCAAAGTACAAATCTACAAAACGCTCATACTCCCGGTTTTGCTTTATGGATCAGAATCATGGACACTGCCTAAGGCAAGTGAGCATGCACTTGGTGTCTTCGAGAAGAAAATTCTTCGTCGGATATATGGTCCTGAAAACGACGATGGGGTCTGGAGGAGAAGATATAATGCCGAAATCTATGAGCTGTACAATGAGGTGGACGTAGTCACAAAAATTAAAGTCAAGAGACTACAGTGGCTCGGACACCTAGAGCGGATGGACGAAAATGCTCCAGCCAAGAGAATCTTCGATTCCAGACCCGAAGGTACAAGACGTCGGGGCAGACCAAACCTTCGTTGGAGAGACGAAATATCGGCGGATTTAAAGCAATTTCGAATCTTCAACTGGAGAGAATCCGCCCGTGACCGGCAAAAATGGAGGATGTTGATGAGTCAGGTCCAGGACCTACATGGTCTGTTGGCCACCTAAGTAAGTAAGTATGTGTATATCACTATATGATGATAATATGTAGGTATTCAATTCATGGATATGTGTATATCACTATATGATGATAATATGTAGAAAAGACAAAAAAGAAAAACACGAGCGTAATTATACCAGACATTTTTGGAAATAGTTTAAATGCAGATAGCTTTGCTGACTATTCAAAAAAGCAGATATTTTGCTTTAAAAATTCTGATATCGAATACAGTTAACGAACAAGTATTAAACATTTTAGAAAAACTATAACAAGATTCAACAATTAACCCGTGGGATTTTTAAATGGCTGCTGTCCAAGTGGAATGCTTCCACATAAACTTAATTTGAAAGTTGAAGTTGTAATAATATTACTTAGTAACCTAAATACCAAACGTGGTCTCTGCAATGGAAGCCGGTTAGCAGTCAAAAATTTAAAATCAAACTTAATAATCGCAGAATTCCTAATCGGAGCTATAAGAGAAACAATTTATTCCCAGAATATATTTATCTCCAGCTACGACAGAATTGTCATTTATTCTCAGGCTTTGGCTATTCCCCGTTAAATTAGCCTTTTTTATTATCATAAATAGGACACAAGGTTAGACATTGGAAAAAGTAGGAGTTGAGAAAGAAATCAACTGTATAGTTTTTGTAACTATACCTTTAAAAATTTTGGTTTTTTAGTCAAATAAATTTGTTGAATGTGTTGAAACAATACGTGTATACCAATTTATAAGTATAAGATTTAGAAGCATTGGATATAAAGAAATGGCAATATCCAATTACTAATTTATATAGATAAAGCATTATAGCTTAACAAATATTGTTCTTTTTGGAACTAAGTTGCGCACTCTAAATAAATAAATAACAAAAATATTCAAAGAATTTTTTATTGTTTTATTTATCTTGACTTATAAAATTTACACGATAAATAATCAAATATCAATTTTTTGTTACAATTTTCAGTACGCGGTTTTTGGGAAATGTATGGTTTTTTTTTTAATTTGTTGTAAAGTTTTGCACTACACAAAAACACTTATATAATATTTGAGTACGTTTATTAATACCAATTTTTTTTTGCAGTGTCTTAAAACATTTTTTTTATTTACCACCGTCATATGACGGGCCTTTTTGCTAGTATTATATAACACAAAGAAATTTTAAGCAAACAAATTAAAAAAATAAAATTTTTTTTGCAATAAAACAAAAAAGAATTTCTAATATAATTAAGCATATTTTAAGTAATACTTATTTTAAATGAATGAATGAAAGAATGATAATATTTATCAATATTAAATATACTTGATCCATATATAATAATTAGAATTAAAAATCAAAATAAATAAAATAAAATGAAATATAATAAAATTTAAAATCAAAACGAATATCATGAGGACAAAGAAATAAAACATTTTTCTACACTCACCTCGAAACGAATGCCTTATTAAGGTAATTTTTCTTCGGGGGAAGGTGTAATAATAATATAATTCTATATTATTATAATACATAAATATTGCTGACATTGCGGCATTTTTTTCATTAAATGCATACCAGATTATGCATACCACAATGATCATTCCTTTTCCTCGTTATAATGGTAATATGCTAGCGTTTATTTCATTAATTGTAAGTTAATTTTTAAGTTTAGAATTATTTTAGATCATAAGAAGAATAGAACAACTTTGGATATTAAAGAAAGAGGTTGAAATAAAAAGTTTTGTAATAATAATAGTGTGTTTATTTTTTCTTAAACAAAACTCTAACATATAACAGTGATCAACAAATTTAAAACCTGTACCTGAATAGTTATTAATATTATCAGTATTGTCACCTTTTTCATTTTCATTGTTAGTAACCAAACCTAATTTGGAATGCACCTTTGTGCAATGTTCTTTTTCATATTAAAGCAGGCGAAAAATGTTTGTGACTTAAAACTAATAAGGGAGAATCCGCTCAAAATTTTCACTTCACAAATTTACCTAATTAACGATAATTTAATTTCCTTATAAAAAAATCCTCGAATGGCTATACTGGGACCGGTGCTTCAGAAGTTATGAGCTATTTTGTCCCCACACTTCCTGTTTTTTTGCAACAAATTTTTTTATTTTCATTTATTTTGAATACAAGTAATACAAAAAAAATAATAGGTTGATTAGAAGCATCTTATTATTAGGATAGTTGTTTTTAATTATTTATCTTTACTTTTGGCAATGACTATATATGACTATATTATTATCTATACATGAGCATTATATATATATATATATATATAGTCAATCATATATCGATATTTTTCTTTTTTTTTATCACATATGGATTGACATATGGATTTGTTTTTTTTTATGAAGATGCAAAAGTGAAACTGCATTTTTTCTACCTGTTGGCTGTTAGAAGAGTTATAACGGAGAGTTATTATTTTTTTCTTTTTGTACCTTATAAAATAAAATAACATGTATAACTTTTAATAATAATACTTACCAATACTATGGGCGTTTCCGAACCTTTCGCAGTTGCACTTGATACTCGCACTAAACCTGCCAAATCGCACAAATTTTTTTTTTATCTCAGTTTTAATAAATTTAATTTTGTGATATTTAGTGTACTTGAGACTACACTAAAATTTTGACAACAAATCAAGTGCGATTTGACAGGTTTAGTGCGAGTATCAACTGCAAGTGCGAGAGGTTCGGAAACGCCCTATGTAGCATTAACTAAAAAAACAATGATTTAATAAAATTTGTCTTTTGGATTTTCTTGAAGTTTTATCATTGATGAAGTTTTATCATTGCAATAATAATATGGTGATCAACAAATTTAAAACCTGTACCTGAATAATTATTAATATTATCAGTATTTTCACCTTTTTAATTTTCATTTTTAGTAACCCAACCTAATTTGGATTGCACATTTGTGCAGTGTTCTTTTTATAATAAGGGAGAGTCCGCTATTAAATTTTAACTTCACAAAATTTACATGTTTCCGGCCCCTATTCTAAATAAATCAGAGTTGGAATTTTGAGCTAATGTAAAGACATTTTTATAAGCTGTATAAAAAAGTACATCAATTTCCGTAACACTCACTCAATTATAACAACAAAAATAATAATGAAAATAAACATCCCGTATTTTGTTTTTGCTTATTTTGTTGTTTTTTCTGATTTTATTGTTTTTCTATGCATATTATATACTACTTATATTTTCAAAATATTTTGTTAGCTAAGCTATGAAGCTCCTTAACTTGATTCTCAAATTTTTTAAAACCAAATGGATACAAATATAAGAATATAAGTAAATACATAGTTTAAAAAAAAAACCTAATAAATTCCCTACTGGTCTGGTGTTGTTTATTTTATTATTAATTTTACCCAAAGCAAAATTTTAAGTGAAGAAAAATATATTTTTTAGTATGTACGGTAAGTAATAGTAATTAGTAAATGTAATTATTATTAAGAGTGCCTGTATTGACAATTCTAACGGTGTCTTAACGACGCGGCGAAACGTCCATTATATTCTAAATGAAGGAAAGATTGAAAATTGAGAAAATAAACCAAATTCTATTTAATTTATAAAATATGCTGTAGGCTCTAGGTGAAACATTATAAAAATTGATGATGGTATAATAACCGAAATCGGTTAACAATATTTAATAAAATTGTGAAACAGAGCAAGAGTTTTAATATTTATTTAATTTCAAATTTTATTTCATTAGATTATGAAAGTAGGTGTATTATAGTACATATTCACTTTACATTGTTATTGGTGGTTTGAGTCAATAATTAAAGTAGTAATGTGTGAGACATATTGCGTAATTAAGAGATAACGCAAAGTTACTCTTAGATTAAAGAATCTAACAATTTGTTACATAATATAATAGTAGGTATAATACCCTCTTTCTCGAAATTACTTGAAGTTAGGTAGATATCTTATTTAACAATCTCAAGGTACTTATTCTCAACAAGTTAAACTTCTTTACATAAATTTATTTTTATTTTTGTTTTCACTTCTTTGAAAATATGTCGATGTTGAAGAAAGGCGAAGAATTACCCTTGCAAACCGTTGCTACTTCGGTTTGTCCAAACAACTGGGCTCAAAGCTCCTATCCCAAAACACCAAGGCACAATTATATAAAACGCTCATCCTTCCGGTGCTGCTATATGGTTCTGAATCGTGGACATTACCAAACGCAAGCGAGCATGCACTTGGTATCTTTGAGAGAAAAATTCTTCATCGCATTTATGGTCCTGTGTCTGACAAAGGGGTTTGGAGAAGAAGATACAATGCCGAACTATACCAGCTGTTCAACGACATGGACCTATCTAAAAAAGTCAGAATAAGACGGCTATATTGGCTAGCCCATGCAGAGCCTATGGATCAAAATGCTCCGGCTAGGAAACTCTTCGTATACAAGCCCCAGGGAACGCGTCGTCGAGGGAGGCCACACCTTCGTTGGAGAGATGAAGTATCAGCAGATATGAAAAAACTTCAAATCACCAACTGGAGAGATTCCGCTCGTGACCGAAATCAGTGGAGGAAAATTTTGCGCCAGACCCAGGACCTTCAAGGTCTGTAACACCCAGCAAGTGAGTAAGTAAGTAACTTTAAATTTCAGTTTTCTATTTGCCGACAGATGGATTTTTATGTAGATTTTAATAAATATTATATTTTTGTTCTTATAAAAAACAAATTGTCACAAAATAATTGTTTTCAAAAAATGCAATCATTCCATTTTCGAAATACTTCAAATTACTTCGAAATAATTTTAAATTGAAAAAGAAATACAACTAATGAAATATGTTGTAGATATACCTTAAATTTGCTATACGGCTTAATGGAAAATCAGCTTCATTATGAATTGTATCCATCACTTCAATTTATCGTTGGAATGTAAATACCATATTTTATTTTTGAATTGATTTTACTTAGAAAACAACCGTATACGTAAATAATAATTTATTTAGAAAAAAAAATGTTTGTAGGTATGTTAAAACGTCAAACGTATCATGGGGTGAAATTTTAAATTGAAATTTCTAATTAAAAATTAAAAAAATTTAAAAAAATATATAATTTTGTTTAGTCTCATTTTAAATATCTATCATTTTAAAAAATAATAATCAACATCGGGTTTTAGATGGCTCAGATTTGAGCCATACGTGTTAAATCAATATATTAAACATAAATGATATATTTTCAAATGACTATGTCATTAAAGAAATTATTCAACGCATGACTATTCATATTCATATAGAACTATCTGGAATGGTTACTGAATAGACCTAATATTTTACTATTTTTCAATTGAAGAACGTACTTCAAATTTTACTTTGCTTATTGGCCGGCAGATAGTTTTTTATGTAGATTTTAATAATTATATAATTTTGATCCTAGTTTTTTTTTAAAATAAGATATTTTAATAACTTTTTCAAAACTTTTTACATTTAAAAAACAAATTTAATATAAATATAATTAAATATAATTTAAACGAAATGAAAAGTTTATTATTGTTTATTTAAATAAAAAACGCACCTATTTAAAACTGTTTCTTTATTATTTATATATAATTTTTAGTCATAAATTAAGATATGTTTCTTTTTTATTAAAATTAAATATTATAAAATCTGTAAAATAAATTTGAACAATAAAATTTTAACATAGGTTCGATAAACATAACATTTCATCAATATTCTAATAAGACTTCCTAACCAAAATACAGTACAAATTATATTATATTTATTGTACCTACATTTTAGGTGTTTTAGTATGCATATATAGGTAGGATAAATGCTAATTGGTATAATATATATTATATGCACACATCATGATACGTCAAAGGACTTTTCCAAAACGTCATCAATTTGACGATCATTTGACTTGAAGTTGAATCGTCAATAATTGTGTCATTGATTTTTGCCATCGAATGCTTTGCAAATCGAAGACTTTTGGAACGAAAAATTGATTCGTCCGTCATTGTGAAAACAAGTTTCTTGTAATAAATTTGCGAAATTAATTCCTTAAAAAAAATTTTTATAGAACAAATAATTACAGAGTGCAATAATAAAAATTTAATTTTAAGACAAAAAAAAACAAAATTAGGCGGAAAAAGATTATTAATTACTAAATGTTTAGTGAAAAAAAAAAAATAAATCAATTGCTAAAATTAAAAACTATATAAATACGATCGATAAATAGTCAGAGGAAACATTTAAAACTCATTTTCGTATTAGTAGAAATACTTTTCAAGTAATTTACAAATTTTCATTTTTTTTTAGTAAAAAACTTTATACTTCCAATTTAGAAACTTCTAAAAGAAATCAAACCTTGTTGGATAGAACAAAATACAGGTAGGAAAAAAACAAATATAGAAACATCACTTTATTTAACGATTTGGAGACTGGCAAATCGATCAGACACCTACAGGCAATTGATTGATCGGTTCGGAGTTGGACAGGGAACTTCACACAGATCGATCAATAGAGTAACCAAAATACTTTTTAAACTAGCAAAGAAATATATAAAATGGCCTACTGCTATGGAAGAGTATCAAGAGATAATGTTTGGTTTCGAAAACTTAAGAGTTGCCAAGGCGTTTCCAAATGTTATTGGATGCGTGGACGGAACTCATATCCAGATTCCCTCTCCAAAAAAAAATCAAAAAAGTTACTTAAATAGAAAAGGATATCACAGTATTTTACTTCAGGTTTGTGCTGTTTTATATAAAAATTTATTAACATTAATTTTAGGGAGTATGTGATCACAAATTGCGGTTTACTGATATCTTCTTTGACTGGCCTGGCAGAACCCACGATGCATGGGTATGGCGAAATAGCCCACTTGAATCTAAACTAAGATCTGGGGAGCTTGTTATTCCACCAGATAGTCATTTATTGGGTGATTCAGCATACCCATTAGAAACATATCTTTTAACGCCTTTTAGAGATAATGGATTTCTTGCTAGAGCAGAGAGAAATTACAATTATACTCTAAGCTCAACAAGAGTTTGCATCGAACAGGCATTTGGACTCTTAAAAGGAAAATTTCGACTCTTGAAATATTTACCAATTTATAAACTGGAAAGAGCCAAATATATCATATTTTCATGTGCTTTTCTGCACAATTTTATTATTAATAATCAAGGCGTAGATGCAACAGATATCCCAGAAAACAACCAAAATGTTGAAGACTATGGTACTCAAAATGCTGTTGCATCTACTGCAGCAAAAGAAAAACGACAAGCACTGGTTCATCTATTTGCAGCTTAAATTTTTTTTTAAAATTTCTATTATTTTTTACTAATAAAATTTAATTAAAAAACTTAATTTAACAGAAACTTAAACTTTATTTCATAGAAAATAAATAAAAAAATATAAGACTTTAATTCACAGCCTAATATACATAATTAAAAAAAAACTGTTAAATTTTTGAAAATTACTACCTTAAATGGATTTTATAATTTCTATTTTAAAATATCGCGAAGGCTTTGTAGTACTTCGATTCTTTTTCTCTCAATCTCCATAATTTCTTCGTAGCGTTGTTGTTCTCTTTCGGCCTCTTCTTCTAAAAAAATTAGTATTTCATTTTTTTTTTCTTAGTTCGATTATTATTGTGAGTTGTATCGTCAAAAGAAATACTTTCATTATCGTTAACCAAAGTGGAAGCTAAATTTTCTGTTGGAGGAGTTATAAAGTGACAGCTTCCATAGACTTGATTAAAATCGTCATACCACATCCATATTGAAGCCATTTGACCACTTGATTTGTTTCTTTTTTTATTCTTTTGAATGTTGTCAGTAAATTTGTGAACTTAATTTTACATGTGTCCTTACTGAAAGGGAACTCCGGACACGTAATCCACTTTTTTAAATCTGACAAAAGAAAACAAAGAAGTACTATAAAGCAAATGCCAAATTGACACGACGTTTGCAAAAATTTATGTGTTGCCAACAGTTTTGGAATTTATGACTGATCGTCAAATAGTTTTGGAATTTATGATTTTTATCAATTGCGCGTCGTCAATCGTTTTGGAAAAGTGTTGTATAGTTAATGTGCATTGTATAGACATACTTACATGGTTCATAGTTAATTTGTAATATGCGATTGCGATATGTTATTTATATATTATTTTTTATAGTTAATTTGTAATATACGATATGTTATTTTCTTAAAATTAAAATTTAGAGTTTCATTATTCTATCAAAACTCTAAGTCTAGAATTATTGTTATCACTTTTTTTTTTTTAAATTTTTCGAAAATCCATAAACAGTTTCTCCTTATTAAAATTAGAAGAAAATATTCTAAAACTGTAACTCTATGGTCGTAACATTTGTGATTTTTATCAAACCATTTATTTAAATCGTTAAAACATTCTGTCTCGATTTTAAATAATAGCCCTTCTTCATGACTTGAAGTTTTCATAATATTACTAAAAATTATAACAAATTGATTACATACTTCAAAATGGAGCTCTAATGGATCCAAAATCGGAATCAGTATTAAAGTTTTTAAAAAAAAATAAATATTCAGTATGTTCAGTATATTAACTTGACATGTAAGCCATTTCCGTGTTTAATAAATTTTTACCGCAATCAAGACAATAACTTATTTCACAATCTTTTTTTAGTATTTTCATCATAATATATCCTGCAAAATATCTATTTGCATTTTCAGATAAAAGATTTTCTATTGTAGGTTCATTTTCGTAGTCACAATGTAAAACGATATCATTAGTTAAATCTATGTTTTCCTGTTTGCAGGATTCTGAATTTCTTTATTTGGATTATTTTTTGTTTCTTCGTTTACTTCATTAGTTGCATCTAAATTTAATACATTTTCCCAATCTATGTCCAGCATATTTTCGGAGTCGTCTTCACACATTCCGAATTTCGAAGAATACGCTAATTTTACACATTTAATTTTTGCTATAATATATCTGAATTCGGAAGCAGAAGGATTTCTTTTTTTAAATCGAATTAAACCAAATAAATTTTCAATAACATCCTGATTATATTTATTTGTGCACATGTAATACCAGTCACCATGTTCATTGAACAGCTCATCTGATAATAAGAGAATACCGTTAATAGATTGTATAAGTCTTTTTAAGCAATTAATTTTAATTTTTTCATGAGGCACCTCAAACTCCAATTTTAACTTATACCAAAGACCGTTAATATATAAAGATACACAAAAGTAGTTTGATCGTACAAAGATTAGGGTTGAGATGGGCCATTTTTACTATATTACTATTTCATATTAAAACATAAAAAAGAATTAAAAAAAACAAAACGCATGCATAAAATATATTATATGCAAACCAATGCCATTAACAAAATATAGTATATACTTTTCTAGGCTATATAATATATATGCTGTGCAAATTATAAATTCATATGTACATTGGTTGTACGCAGTATACAACTGGTATTGATATATATATAGTTATACGTATATCTAATTAGAATTTTATTTTTCTGTTTTTCAATTCAATGTAAAAACAAAATAAAAAACAAAAATGTGCATCTTTTGATGTCCACATTTGGACGTAAGTAAAGATCGTAAAAATGCCCCATATCAACCCTAATCTTTGTACGATCAAACTACTTTTGTGTATCTTTATATATTAACGGTCTTTGCTTATACTTGATTAAATTATTTCTAGTTAAATATCTGAAGAAAAAGAAATATTTGAATATATTCGGATCTAATTTTTTGAATTCAACTCTTTTCAAATTCAGTTTCAGTACTTAAATATAAAAAAAAATGTCAACTTTAGAATATTTTTTGAAAATTTTTTGAACGAAAATTATTTTCTTTAAATTTTTTTAGAATATTAATATTAAATTTATGAAAAATAAAAATTAAAAAAAAGTGTATTTGGTATTATTGGACCCAAGTGGCAACCCTATAATAAATTATAATATAAAAATTGAAACAATAAAAGGAAGAGTAGGCATAGACCAAAATGAATTAAAAAAAAGTCTTTATATACATACATATAATACCTGCTTATAATCTTGAAACAATTATGATACATATAAGCAATATTGATAGCCATAGACTAATGTGTAAAATTAAAATCGGAATTGAATTTTTTTATATAAGTATGCATAAGTTAGAAGAGTATGTATAAACTATTCTATCAATTTAATTCTGTGTGCAAATAACATTTAGGTGGTACAGTATATACATATAATATAGGTCAATTATAGGTTTTGTACGCGCGCACATTAAAAAAAAATGCAAATTTTTTTTTTCCCATAATTAATTTTTGTTGTTCTTTTTTTATTTTACTCCGATGATTAATTTCTCAGTAAATTTTTTTATTTCTTTTAATAGCAAAAATCTAGTAAATAGTTCGTTGGTGAAACGAAGAATTACTAGGCTCTCAGAAAAAACGAAAAAGGAAACCATATTTATTTTTTTGAATACAATTATAACAATATACAATACGTATATATAAAAAAAAGAATCTTGCAAAAAAAAAAACAACAACACCAACTACAAACAAAATTTGAAATTCTCATTCCACAATTCACACTTGCAGCAAATATTAAATTGATGCGTGGGTTCTATACATATGTATGAATATGAATATATCCCAGTCGGAAATTTCACTCATTCCGAAGTCATTCTTCACGCATTACATTTTCACCTTGACTACTTCCTTTTTGCCATTGCGATTTCATGTTACTTTTCTTAACGAATGTCATAGGGTGTAAGTAGTCCCTTATACATTACAATTTCATGCACAAGAAAGTACTTCTGTACATAGATGAAAATGTAATACATAAAGAAGCAATTCTATATAGCTGAAAATGTAATGCATAAAGAAGCACTTCTATATAGCTGAAATTGTAATACTTGAAAAGGTGCTACTATGAATGAAGATAAATTCACTTTAGTAAATAAGGAAGGGCTTGAATAAAAAAATACTTTATTTTTTCCATAATTTAAATTTTTTATGTTTTTTTTCCTAATGTTCTTAATTATTATTATCTTAAAATCTAAAAAACATAAAATTTAAAATACAAACATAAAAACAATTTAAAACAATGCAACATTAAATTTATGTTATATTTAGATTCAAAAGTAACACATGAAAGTTTCAGCACTTTTCATTGATGAAATTGATCAATGAAATTTGAACTAGTGCAAAAATTTCCGACTATTACGACGATTTCCGGTATATATTATATAAATCACATATCCTAGGACGTAATTAAAAAAAAGTATTAACATATTCATATATATGTACCTACATAATCTTGAACAGTTATGATAGCATAGCTAATTGAAATTGAATTTTTTTATAAGGGCATATGTTAGAAGAGTATAAAACTATTCCAACGATTTGATGCATCTATATTATGTGTACATAAACACATGTAATATATAAGTATGTAGTGTATAATATAAGTCAAAATTTTAGGGTTGCCACTTAACAAAAACTTCATATAACATTCTGAAAAAATGTAACCTGAAGAAAAAGAAATATTTGAATATATTCGGATCTAATTTTTTGAATTAGTGGAAGCATATTTTTCAACTATTTTCAATTTCAGTACTTATATATAAACATTGATTTTAATATTAAATTTATGAAAATAAAAAATTTAAAAAAAGTATATCGCTGTAAAAAAAAAAGTGTATTTGGTTTTATCGGAATCGGAATCGAAATTATTGGACCCAAGTGGCAACCCTATAATAAATTTTAATATAATAATTGAAATAATAAAAGGAAGAGTAGGCATAGACCAAAATGAATAAAAAAAAATACATATCCATACATATAATACCTACTCATAGTCATAACTTGAAATAATTATGATACATATAAGCAATCTTCATTTCCATAGACTGAGGTGTAAAATTAAAATCGGAATAGGTACTGAACGCTCATTTTTAAAAAAAAAAATCTTATTTAGGAAGTAGGTAATCAATTTATGTATGTACATATCTACATATATGGTCATAATAATTATTTTGTTTTTGCTTTTCACTAATGAAAAAATAATAATAATAATGAAAAAATAAAAAGGATAAAATAAAAAAAAGAACAAACTATATTGTTTTATTTTTAATTAATTTTTTTCTTGAAAAATATGAGATTGCGTCGTTCATAAAACGTTCATAAAACAATAGTAATAGGAGAGCAGCAGAAAACAAGCAAACTAATTCACAAAATCAGAAAAATTTGAAAAAAGGAATATTTATATATTTATCTTTCTCTTTTTTGCTTACGTTCTTTTTTTTGCAGCCGTATACCAGACCGAGAAAGGTGATGCATTGAATGGGTTAGCAAATTTTTTCTCAGTTTTTTTGTTTATTGTTATTTTTTTTATTTACTTAGGAATTAAAAGGAAAGAAATAAAAGGAAACCTCCTTTTTATATTAATTTTTTTGAATACACGTCTAACTAAAATTGATATTGAACTTTTTTCTACGTGTTAGAAGAGTGTAACAATTTGATTTGTTTTTGTTTTTTTTCTGTAAAATGTAGATGAATTAGAAATATCCACCTATATAAGTTCATGAATGTATTTATAATATAATAACAATTGATAATAAATGATATAGGTATAGGTAAACCAAAAATGAATTAAAAAAAAAAGTTTTTACCTATGCATACCTACATCAAGACTATTAAATATTATATTAACCAATTATAATTAAGCCAATTATATGTAGGTATATAATAATATAATATGACTAGGGGCCCCTGTTGAGTAATTATTTTTCAAGTTGAAGTCAAATTTAAAGTTTTTAAAAAACAGTAATTTACGTACCGACATAGACTTCGCACGATATAGCAGAAACCACTCGTGTTTAATAAAAAGTTTTGTGGTTAGTAAGTTTTATTTAGGACACATAAATACACGTCCCTCATATACTGCTTCGTTTCCGATAGATTCCCTATAGTAAGTGGCATTTAGTGATAAAATTACTAAAAATAAAAAACATTGTCATCAAAGAGGTACGTATATATATACCTACATAATACATAATTTTAATAAAAACTATATTATTACTACAAATAACCAAAATTTAGAAACAGTTACCTAAAAAGATAAAAATGAAGAATTCAAGTGATTTGTTTTTTTGTTGTTTTATATTTTTTATTTTAGATGAATTTGTTTTTTTTTTTTTTTTGCATATGTACATCGATTCATTTGCAAGTACATAATGTATATTATAATAACTGATTTGTTTGCTTTTGTTTATTATTTTAATAAGCTCTCACATATGCATAATGTATTTGCTGAATAATAAAATCATATGAGTACAAAATTTTCAACTGTGTGCGAATTTTTGTTTTATATATACATCTTATAATTATATCAGAAGTTCATTAAGGAGTAGGAGAATCGAAATAAAATGAAAAGGTGTCTACTGCGCAGGTCCCTAAATGCTTGTCAATTATAATTATAGATATATTATTCATATATCAACCATTGAACCAATCTTCTGGCCTGGAATGTAAAACAAAAATGAAATATTTAGATGATTGGATGAGTTCAAGTTGATTTTGTTTTTTTCTTTCAAAATAGTTTTTTTATTGATTATATATGATTATAGCTACAAGCGCATATTACTCTTTTCT
Organism: Argyra leucocephala; assembly: GCA_963942445.1. Lineage (NCBI taxonomy): Eukaryota > Metazoa > Arthropoda > Insecta > Diptera > Dolichopodidae > Argyra > Argyra leucocephala. The sequence continues at coordinate 13,640,437 of OZ012682.1, read as the reverse complement.
TGGCGAAATCATCAAAATAAAAATTAAAAATAAAAAGAAAAAAAAATTATTGAAAATAAAAAGAAATAAAATAATAATGTAAAAATAAAAAATTTTAAATATACTTTTATCGAAACCAAACTAGCCCCCTAAAAAGTAGAAAATAAAATTAGTGGTGGATGTTGAGCATCTAGAACTACTATAAGATAAAACACAAAAGTATAAAATGAATCTTATTTTCTACTTTTTAGGGGGCTAGTTTGGTTTCGATAAAAGTATATTTTAAAAATTTTTATTTTTACATTATTATTTCATTTTATACTTTTTAGTTTTAAGTGAAACCTGGAGGTATTATAATTTCAGAAAGAGTATATAAGTGTAAGCTCTTCTGTCTATAACACAATTGGTTTTTGAAATAAGCGTGAAACATGCTAGGAGTTATTCGGCAACATTTTCGAAATTGGTAACAGTCGTATTTCTTTATTTATGAAAAAGTGTCTAAGTGTAAATTAAATGCCTGTAATACAATTGGTTTTTAAATATGCCGAGGACGTGACAGAAGTTGTTCAGCAGCAACTCGAACCTGTCCAAATTTTTTTGGAATCGGTAGGAGTCGTATTTCTTTATTTTTGAAAAGTATCTAAGTGTAAATTTACATGGCTGTAATACAATTGGTTTTCAAATATGTGTGAGAGGTGCTAGGAGTTGTTCGGCAGCAACCCGAAGCTGTCCAAATTTTTTTGGAATCGGTAGGAATCGTATTTCTTTATTTGTGAAAGAGTATCTAAGTGCAAATTGACGTGCTGGGAGTTGTTGGGCAGCAACCCGAACCTGTCCAAATTTTTTTGGAATCGGTAGGAGTTGTATTTCTTTATTTGTGAAAGAGTATCTAAGTGTAAATTTACATGCCTGTTATACAATTGGTTTTTACATATGCCTGGGACGTGCTGGGAGTTGTTCGGCAGCAACCCGAACCTGTCCAAATTTTTTTGGAATTGGTTGGAGTCGTATTTATTTATTTGTGAAAGAGTATCTAAGTGTAAATTTTCATACCTGTAATTTAATTGGTTTTCAAATATGTGTGAGAAGTGCTAGGTGGTGTTCGGCAGCAACCCGAACCAGTCCACATTTTCGAAATTGGTAACAGTCGTATTTCTTTACTTGTGAGAAAGTGTCTATGTGTAAATTTTCATGCCTGTAATACAATTGGTTTTTAAATATACCTGATAGCTTTGTAAAGTACTGTGCCCGGTTGGTTTTTTTATCATTAGTAACTGTGCAAAATTTCAGAACTGTATCTTTAAATTTGTTAAACAAAATTTTTTTTTTCTTTTTGCATTTGGTTTTAATTTAACAAAAAAATTCCAACCTACCTACCAAACATATATATATATACCAGTGACGAAGCGTGAACATTCGGATTAGGGAATCAATTCATTAAAAAGTCGAAAAGTATGAACTAAGGAGAACTAGGCAGGTTTAACTACTTTACATTGTATTAAATTAGTAATTTTCTGGAAATAATAGTTTACTATTAAGCACAAATTTTTTTTTTTTCTCTTTGAAGGTGAAAATCTTTGAAAGCCTAAAAGGCCGTATCACAGCTTAATAGGACTGTGAAATTTTTAAATTACTAAATTCACCTACAACGTGATATCTTAAGATTAATTATTATAGCTAGTCACTATATGGACTAAACAATTTTTCTTTAAACTTTGAATTAATAAATAAACTTATTATGATAGGAAAAAAAAGGAAATGCAAATGATATATTGCAAATTTGTTAGGTTACCATTGTTTCGTAGGAGTAATACCCAAAACAATTTATTTCATAAAGGTCTTCAAATATTTAATCACTTAACAGTGGAAGTCAGAAACGCAGAAGATTTTTTCTAAAAAATCTTGATAACTTTTGTAGAGTATAGAAACGAATAATTAAATTTGTATTTTGCCTATTGAATATTCATAAATTTTTATCTTATTTTATTTTAAATTTTGTAGTTTAAATATTTTATGCATTATTTTGGTAAATTATTGTTTATAAATTTTAACAAAATTGAACTAATTTTGTATGTAACTTGAAGGTAAATAGATTTAAAACTTTAAAAAAGTATTAATTACTAAAAAATGAAATGAAAAAAAAAAAAAAAAATTACATTTGAAATACACTAAAAATTAATTCTATCACCGATTATCAGACAATAATTAATATTCCTTTTACATTCATAAAAATTCTCTGATGATTTAATTGATTTCAGTAAATCTTTTTCAATTGAAATAACAGAAAGAGCACTTAATCTTTCCGATCCCATTCTATTTCGCATGAAGCTTTTGACTCGTTTTAAGCCTGAAAAGACACGTTCTGCTGTTGCTGTTATTGGAGGAATAGTAAGAATCAATGGACAAAGTTTTGTAAATTCCGTAAAACACCGGTCTAATCCACACTCCTTCAAAAAGTGTAGAATCTCTAAAGCATTTTTCTTACTTTGAAAATCTGAATCACTGAATGTCACTTTTCTGTTTCCAACTTGAATATCTCAAAATATTCCTAAGAATTTTCTTGCAAATTGCTTACAAGATCACTAGGGTATTTTTCTTCGAAATCCTTATATCGACTTATGTCAGTTAATCAATAAATTTAATTTTTTTGAGTGATTCAAAACGGTACTTAATTTCTGAAATGAGTTTTTGGCCAATATCTGTAATTAATGTTTTATAGTACTTTGGAATATTTTTACCACAAAGTTCCCTTTTTCTAGATGCTAATTCTAGAATGTCAAATTCCTCAATACTTTTGGAAAAATTTTCTTCAAAATTCTGGATCATCAATTTTGATCAATGAATTTTTCGAATTCACAGATTTTTCGAATACAATAGGATATATCAAACATTTTTTATTGTAAGATTTCATAAATTCATGAGTAAAAAAAATAAAAAATAATAACATATTAACTGCTTTTTTCTCTATTATTTATTTATTTATGATTAATTATATACATAGAGTAGGAGATATAGCTAATAAGCTACATATAAGTTTTCATATTCATATTATTATTAATATTATTTTATTATAAAAGTTATCTTTTTTCTACAGCCAAAAAAATAGTAAATACAAAACTCTATATTTATATATTTTGTTTTTAATTTACAATTCTGTATGCATATTGATTTGCATGCATTTATTGTTCTCTTCTGTATCATCTTTTTCTGTTTATTTCTCCTCATTATCTCATCAATCAATTATCATTCACCTATAATACTTTATAATTATTATAAATCAATATTAATATTATATATAGGTATGTCGATATATATATATATATATACATAAACAAATACAATATTCATTATAAAATAATTAATGTGGCAAAATACAATCCAATTACGCATACACAATCAAAATAAAATTTGAGAGTTAACATTGCCTATTCCTCTAAAAATGTTAAATTTCTTCTTATGCGTAATTTACTATTCACTATTATATTATACAAGCTGTTAGCTGTGGAAGCGATTTTAAAATTGGTTCCCTTTGAGTTTATTTTTGTATGGTATGCTAAAAAAAATTCTTATAAAGAAAAAGGATATATAAAATTTTTTCATAGCATTTATAAGGTTACTGGAAGCGATGTTAAAATTGGTTCCCTTCATATACATATGTATACCTACAGTGTTAGACTGTTACGATTTTATTTTGTAATGTAAGTTTTTTTCTTTTAATGAGTTTTATTTTATATAATGTTATGTTAAATATTTTTTGAAAAATTAAATAGTAGTAGGCTAGTAGCAAACAACATTTTTTCTTTCTAGAATTTCAATGTATGTATGTGAAGTAATTTCAAAATTGATTCCTTTGCAATATTATTTTATAAGATATGTATGTCGAGTTTTATATAGTTTTATTCAGTGGCCTTCTATGACAATTTAAATTTATTTTATTTAAAATAAATTTTATTTCCCATAATAAGAGAATGAGTTGAAATGAAAAAATTCTGAAATTTATTTTTATAAAATGTGAAGTGAAATTTTGTAATGAACTGTAGAAGAAATATTTTTATTTTGTAACAAAAAAAAAAAATCGTTTATGAATTCAGTAATGAAAATGTAAAAAGAAATAATGTTAATTATAAAATCAAAGGGAACCAATGGTTCCGTTGGTTCCATGGACCCTTCGTCGTTGATATATACTCATATATACATATATACATATATACATGTATACATATATACATATATACATATATACATATATATAAGCAGACCCTGGCAAGTTAATATAAAAGTATATAAAAAACAAAAATTTTATGCAAATACATATTGCAAATTAGTATGTTTTGTTTTTAGTTTTTGTGGTACAGTTTTAATGAAAACTCAAAATAAAATAAACATAAAAAATTTAAAAATCATATTTAAATAAAATATGGCTAATTTATATAATGTTCGATGTTACCAAGTTCAGAATCAAACTCTTACAGAAATACATAGAAAACATGTAAAGTGTTAACTACTGGACGCATCAATCACTGAATTGTTGTACTATCAAAGAATATCCATAATAAGAAGGTTCACTGGAATAAAATTTTATAATTTGTCAATGTGTTGGTCACCATTTTTCGAGTCGATTTCCAAAATTTTAAGAAATAGATAGTCATAAGAATTTAATTTGTGAGAGAGAGATAAAAATTCAAAATACAAAGTGGAAAAAAAAATGAACGAACGATTTTTTTTTATGAAAAAAATATTGTCTTTATTTTTAGTTAGTTAGTTTATATCTAAATTATGATTTGTTTCAGCACCGCACACCAAACACTTAACACGATGATGTTTTCTCATTTTCAAAACATTTTTAAAAAATTGTGTATAGAATAGTTTTTATAAAAACTTTTTTTAAGCGTTAGAGTTGATTTATTTTTAAATATAACATACACTGCTTAATTTTCATATATAATCTGCATTTTTTTTTCTGCAGGTACCTAAATGCATTATATTACTTATAATATAATATGTATTATTAGTTCATTGATGATTAAAATGCACAATTTAATTTTTCAGAAACTAAAAAGGCATCGGATTATTCATAAAAAAACAAACCGCTTGATATTCTTTTTAACTACCTATTTCAATACCTGAATAAACGTCAAAAAACGTAGGAATGTAGGATAAATTAAAACAGTGAAAAGTTTTTTCAAAATTCACAAAATTGTGAAAATGTCTATATGTATTAAATATAAATATGTAGCAACGATGAAAATAAATAATTTTTTTTGGTATGCTTTAAATATTTGCTACAAATAAATTTTTTAAATTGTCAAAAAATAGAAAATACCAAAATTACAGAATAGAAAATTCAAAACGTTTATGAACTGAATAACTGATAAAAAAATTTGGAATGATAACATTTACGCGAAGATATTATGAAGATGCAATTGCAATTCAATGTAAACACATCCAATTGCCGCGTGATCTATTATATCTTTTTTCTCTATGATAAGTCTATTATTCCTTTTATGAAAGAGAGTTGGTTTAGATAAGTTAAGATATAATTTTGTGATAAAGTTTATTTGAATGATCAAACCGTGCGTGAGCATGGGCCGTTCCTACTAGTACTAATAAATATAATAAGGCATATTTTCTGTAACACCAAGTTTTTTACAAAAGGATTAATTTATTGTTGACTGGTCACAAACTATATTTCGCACTTTTAAATTCAAATCTCGGGCGCACTTCAAAATTTCCATAACAAGAAAATACAATTTATTTATTGTCACAGAAGTTTCAGAAACGACATATCCTATAATTTGTTTCCAATTACCATATAAACTTCGAAAACTGAAAACACACGCGTTTTTTGCTATTTTTGGTTCGCGTTTATTTCATCGCAACCAAAATCTGCGTATTCTTCAATTTTATCAAATTTTTGATTGTATGTCAGATTTCTTTTAATGGCCAATTCATCAAAAACTAAACTAACTTATTTTAATTCATTTGAAAGCTTTCTAACTCTTTCTTTGATTTTGGCATATATTTCCGGTGGCAATATAGATGCAGTTAAATTTTTAATAGGTAAATCTCTGTAAATGCAACTAATGGATGGTAATAGAAATTTTAATTTTTCATATAAGAAATTATAAGCAGCTGTTGATTTAAAAAATATTAATGTACATATATTTTTTTCTTCTTTGGTGTATAAACGACTACCTTTCATTTGCTAATTACAAAAAATGTCTCGGTCAGTTAATGGCTGAGTAACACAAACATGAGTAGATGATGACACTGTTTTTCCTGGTGTTTTTTTTTTGTTTAATGAATTTAATAATTTATTTTTAGACTTTAATTTTAGAACATCATTTTTTCAAATTTTTATTTTGTTTTGCAGTTTTCCGGTCAGAGTTCTATAATATGCCAAATTTTTTTCTCTTTTGTGGCATGTTTTACAACAACTAACTTGCTCTTCGTCGATATTGATTTCAAAATTCATCTGCTTTAAGTTACTCATATTAATATCATCATCCAGAATAATATTATTTGGAGCGTCAGTATCCTGATCTGACTCTTCCGTTAAATAGAGTATGGGAATCGCATTTGAATACAATTTTCTTGACCCCAAAAAAGTATTCTCAAAATGACGCTGTCAAATATATGGCGTTTGTAAGGTTTTAATATAATCATAAGATTGATGGCAAGCGTTAATCCATGATAAATATCTGGAGGTGCTTCGAGGAGGAAATTTAAAAAATTTCAAATTTTCATTCCGGGACGTATTTCGATATAGATTGATGCAACACATACGAATAGCCGGTATATTTATAATTTATTCAAAAAAAACAATCAAAATGCAAGACGTATTCGTTTTATTGAATTTTAAATTAATTTTTTTTAATGTTAAAATGCTGCGATTTAATTTAGAATAAATGAGGTTTTATGAAATAAAAATTTATTATTATTATTATTTTAAAACGGAAAGGTTTTCCGAGTTTTATTTTTATATAACTAAATCGAAACTCATTAAAAAACTCAAACTTATTAATAACAGTGTCTTAATTTTAAATTAAATAAACATATACATACAAGAATTAAATGTTAAACTAGTAAATGAAAATCACGATATTTAATTAGATATATTAAAAAATTCTTATTATAAAATTAAACTACAATAGCAAACCTTCCATAATAAAGTAAAGTAGTATTTAAAATAGAATATAAAATTTACAAGATCACTTACTAAAACTTTTGAAAGTCAAACATTGTATGTAAAGTATTAAAAAAGGAAAATGCATCTATTTACACACAATATGTATTGTATATGGAAAATTAATAATTCGAATTCAAATTTATTGTTTTCAAATTTTTATCATAAAATTGTAATTACTAGTAATGTAAAAAGTTAAAATACAAATTTATTAAATGCAAAAATATGTTCTAAGCTATTTCACTTGAGTTTGTACAAAAGAAAATTGTATTTTGTTCTTATTAATCAAAAAATTGGTATAATTCAATTTCAAACAATCAATATTAATATCAAAACCAAAATTCAAAAATAAATTTAAAATTAATATATATTTAATACAAGTAGTAAGCATAAGCACGTGTAACATTAATAATGGTTATTGTACATATCATTATAATGCATCGGTAATTAATGGGTGTACCAAATGTACGTTATGATGCATATCTTAAAAGAGAATAAATATGACAAAAAGAATGGAAGTAAAGTATGCTCGCATCGCATGGAAGGAACAAGAGTGAAAATTAATCTTTATAATATGTTTTGCAAATCAGAATAAATCATAAAGAGAAGATAAATAAGCTACTTCGTTAAAAAAAATGGTTATTATGTGTTTTTTTTTTGTAGTTACGTCATAACATAAATATTTTGATAGAAAACCTTTAAAAAAATAAAATTTAAATCCAAAATTATTATCCATACCATACATAACATACATACTATTCATAACTTCATTAAGCATTTACAATAACATTAACTGATTCATATGAAATAAATAAAATAAATATACATATATTTATACATATATTATTAATATACAAGTGCTCATCAGAGTTTACAATATTCACATTAACATAATTGCTATATTTTGACCTGACTGAAAACTGAAATAGAGTAAAATATAATGTCCCTTACATTTTATTTACAACAACTTCTTTATATGAAGTAAAAATAAAATACAGAGTTTTTTTTTTGATTTTACGTTTTTCTTAATTTTTTTCTATTTGATTGAATATTCTTTATATGATTATGTTATGATATGTATTATATTTATATATACGAACTTAACGCAGCTGAGAAAAAAAAATTTTGTTTACTTTTTTATTGTTTTTTTTTATTTTGCTTTTTTTTTTAATGTATTCTCTCAAAATTGAGATGAGAATAAAAAAAGCTTTTAGATTTTTACTCAATTTTCAAGAGATTGAATTTTTAAGACTTTTGTTTTACAGGTTCGCTACATCTTTATGTAAATTATCTTTGCTAGTATAATGCCACTGCTAACCAGCTGTAGTAAACTTTATGTGCAGTTTAAAAAGAATGCATCGTTGTATTGTAGAGGTACTAATCAAAAATGTTTCAATCCTACTTCAGACATATTTTTCTAAGTAGTAAAAACAAAAATAAAAATAAATATATGTTGAGAAGTTTAACTTATTGAGAATAAGTACCTTGAGATTGTTAAATAAGATATCTACCTAACTTCAAGTAATTTCGAAGAAGACGGTATTATACCCTCTTAATTACTATTACTTACTAGTAATTAAAAGGGTATAATACCCTCTTCTCGAAACAGTAACTTTGCGTTATCTCTTAATTACTCAATATGTCTCACACATTACTACTTTAATTATTGACTCAAAGCACAATAACAATGTAAAGTGAATATGTACTATAATACACCTACTTTCATAATCTAATGAAATAAAATTTGAAATTAAATAAATATTAAAACTCTTACTCTGTTTCACAATTTTATTAAATATTGTTAACCGATTTCGGTTATAATACCATCATCAATTTTTATAATGTTTCACCTAGAGCATATTTTATAAATTAAATAGTATTTGGTTTATTTTCTCAATTTTCAATCTTTCCTTCATTTATAATATAATGGACGTTTCGCCGCGTCGTTAAGACACCGTTAGAATTATCAATACAGGCACTCTTAATAATAATTATATTTACTAATTACTATTACTTACTGTACATACTAAAAAATATATTTTTCTCCACTTAAAATTTTGCTTTTGCTAAAATTAATAAAATAAATAACGCCAGCCCAGTAGGGAATTTATTTGGTTGTTTTTTTAAACTGTGTATTTACCTATATTCTTATATTTGTGTCCATTTGGTTTTAAAAAATTTGAGAATCAAATTAAGGAGCTTCATAGCTTAGCTAACAAAATATTTTGAAAATATAAATAGTATATAATATGCATAGAAAAAAAATAAAATCAGAAAAAACAACAAAATAAGCAAAAACAAAATACGGGATGTTTATTTTCATTATTATTTTTGTTGTTATAATTGAATGAGTGCTACAGAAATTGATGTACTTTTTTATACAGCTCTATAAAAAGAATGAGGCTAGAATGTTGAGGGTATAAATATAGCCTGTTGAGCCTATATTTATAGCCTCAACATTCAGCAAATAGATTGAAACATACATTAGCAATGAGCTCACATATTATTTGGTAAAAAATAAGCTTATCTCAGAAATTCAATATGGGTTTACTAAGCAATCCAACACAACAACTGCATTATTTGATGTGGTGTCTCATATACAAACTGAGATATCTAGAAAGAAAAAAGTTAGTCTTGTTTTCTTTGATTTAACTAAAGCATTCGATACTGTAGACAGAAAAATTCTATTAAGAATTTTACTTGAGTGCGGTGTAAGAGAAAAGGAATACCATTTTTTTGAAAGTTACTTTAGTAATAGAAAACAATACTCCCAAAGTGATTAGACAAAAAGTGAATTAACAGATATTAACTTTGGTGTAATTCAAGGTAGTTGCTTGGGACCAGTGTTATTCTCATGTTACGTCAGTAGTTTCTCAAACTTAATGTTAAAAGGACAAGTTTTTATGTATGCAGATGATATCATCATAATATATGCAGAAAATTAATACCCTGATCTTGAAAGAAAAATCAATAGAGATATAGAAGTCATCTTACACTGAATGAATTTGCACAAATTAAGTGTAAACACAAATAAAACAAAGTTCATGTTAATTATGGCTAGTTACACTAATATTTGTATTAAATATAATAACCAGTTAATAGAAAAAGTAAAAAATTATAAATATCTTGGAATTACTATTGATGAGGATCTAAATTGGAACTCGCATACAGCTGAAATTACAGTAAAAACTAGAAGAATTGCTGGGATTTTCAAAAAACTTAGGTGGCGAGCTCCTGATACACTAAAACTCCAAATTTTCTATAGTCTGTTCCATAGTGTTATGTCTTATAGAATTGGCATTTGGGGTAACACATACACCAAAAATATGAAAATCTTACAAGTAATACAAAACAAAGCAATCAAAAACCTATTTGGTTAAAATTACAGGACCTCTACAAATGAAATACATACAAAATTTAAAATCTTGAAGCTAATTGATATGAAAAACATGATTCAAATTGCACATATGCACAATATATATAACTGTAACATCAAATCTAACATCAATTTGATTCATAATTATGATATTCACAATTATAATACGAGAAATGCTAATCAAATCCGATTTCATCCTGCCTTACACCTCAATGGCTTAGAACCTATAATGAATTCAGGAATCGAAGCTTACAATGATCGGCGCAGCTTAATAATGAATCCCAATAGTTTTTCAACAAGAACATTGAAAAATAAAATCAAAAATATGTATTTAGAGAGTTATGACTAATATTTAAATTTAAATTTCTAAATTCTAATTACTGTTTTGAATTTTTCTTATTCTCATATTATTTATTTAAATACTATATTATTTTTCTTTTCTTCTAAATCACTTGAATTGAATATATTATATTTGAATTGTATTATATGTATAGGTACTACTACATTTATCAATTGTTTGAAATCATTATTTTAAATTTCTTAATTTACCAAATCGTCGGATGAGGTCTATCTTGCTCCATACGCCAAAAACCTAAAGTTGAGAAAAACGAAAAATAAAGTTTAAACGTAAATAAAATAAAATTAAAATTTTTTTTTAAAAGTCAGTTCTATTTTGCTAATGTCATAAGACAATTCACAATTGTTTTTTTTTTGTTTTTATGTATAATTTTTGAGAAATCACTCATATACTCATTTAATTGTTCTTTAGTACGTTTTCAAGCTCATGTTTATGGATAAACATGTTGTTTATGATAAACTGGTTGTTTACGTAGTGGTTTTCCCATACAAATTTGCTGAAAATCATAAACAAGTAGCGAGGTGTTTATCTCATAAACCACTTCAAAAACAAGTAACCCAACCATGAAATTTCGATTTTTTGTCGATTTTAAATTTTTTTTTGCATGACCCTTGATTTTGTTGTCATAAATTCATTTTGTCATTTGTCAAAAAAAACAAAAAGAAATCAAAACACCAAGAATAGATGAAATTATGTGAATTTGTGTGAAATTAGTTTAGCTTCAATTAATGATCATCAAAAAAACGAAAAATCAAGTATAAATTCTCAATTATCATCAGCACGATTAATTGGACAATCTTGTATAACTTTAATAGAAAAAAGTGAAGAAAAATTCTATAGAGTTATAGAAATGATTGAGAAATTACAAGACTTACATGGAAAGTTAACAGAAGATGTAAAACAAAGGATATTGTAAAAGATGCATTTTTATTTTTAATTAACTTAATTTAATCAGCTTTATATGTATATTAGAAATGTATAAATAATAAGGCTTTATATTATAAGTTAAAAAATTGAAATGGAAAAAGAGATAATAAATTAAAATGATGATTATTTTTTTTATATAATTGTAAATTGAATATTTTTGTATTTCGTTTTTGAAAGATTCTCAGAACTAAATGTTGAAGTGAGTAAAGTGGGTATGGTAATAAACTAAAATGTGAATTATTTTATTTGTTTCTCTGATATTATCATTTTTTTTAAATCCTCCATATTTTTTTTTATTTTATTCATTTATCGTATGACCAATTATAATAGCTTAAGTTCTACTCAAAGATAATACAAAAAAAAATTTTATATAAACAGTAGTATAGTTTTATATAAACAATAAACAGCTGGTGGTTTTCCAAAAAACCTTGTGAACACTTGACATTTGACTGGTTTATGAGCTAGTTGTTTATCCATAAACATGAGCTTGAAAACGTACTAATAAACCACTTCAAAAACATGTAACCCAACCATGAAATTTCGATTTTTTGTCGATTTTAAATTTTTTTTTGCATGACCCTTGATTTTTTTGTCATAAATTCATTTTGTCATTTGTCAAAAAAAAACAAAAACAAAAAGAAAAAGAAATCAAAATACCAAGAATAAATGAAATTATGTGAATTTGTGTGAAATTAGTTTAGCTTCAATTAATGATCATCAAAAAAACGAAAAATCAAGTATAAATTCTCAATTATCATCAGCACGATTAATTGGACAATCTTGTATAACTTTAATAGAAAAAAGTGAAAAAAAATTATATGGAGTTATAGAAATGATTGAGAAATTACAAGACTTACATGGAAAGTTAACAGAAGAATTAAAACAAAGGATATTGTAAAAGATGCATTTTTATTTTTAATTCACTTAATTTAATTAGTTTTATATATTAAAAATGTATAAATAATAAGGCTTTATATATGGATAAGTAAAAAATTCAAATGGAAAAAGAGATAATAAATTAAAATGATGATTATTTTTTTTATATAATTGTAAATTGAATATTTTTGTATTTCGTTTTTGAAAGATTCTCAGAACTAAATGTTGAAGTGAGTAAAGTGGGTATGGTAATAAACTAAAATGTGAATTATTTTATTTGTTTCTCTGATATTATCATTTTTTTTAAATCCTCCATATTTTTTTTTATTTTATTCATTTATCGTATACCAATTATAATAGCTTAAGTTCTACACAAAGATAATACAAAAAAAATTTTTATATAAACAATAAACAGCTGGTGGTTTTCCAAAAAACCTTGTGAACACTTGACATTTGACTGGTTTATGAGCTAGTTGTTTATCCATAAACATGAGCTTGAAAACGTACTATATATTATATAATCCAAATTTTCATTTACATTTTTTTATTTTTTTTCTTGTAAAATTTTTTGTTATAATTGTCTCTATAATAATTACTTGTTTTTTTTATTGTTACTTGCTATTGAATTTTTGAACTTTATTTTTGTAAATTTGTAAAAAGCCTTAAAATGAGAGAAGTATCTTTAGGCATCATAATGGTTGAATAAATAAAATAAATAAATAAATAAATAAAAGGAGCATTGTAAAATTAAAAAAAAAAACAACAATATTTTCATACAAAATTTGCTCTATACGCCAAAAAATTGCAAAAAATTGGCGTATGGAGCAAGGATGAACGAACAAACTTGAAAAATAAGGATTATGGAGCAAAAGCGGCACTGAGTATCCCAGCACTGAAAATAGATACGATAAAACGGATAAGCACATTTAAAAGAGCGCCATTTAAAGCCCATCAACTTTTAGGTTAAAAAATCCAAAAATGGCGTATGGAGCAAGATAGACTAAGCCGACGAAATTATCTACGAGCTAGAAAGCTCATTTTGAGATAATTGTCTAAAAAATAAATAAAAATAAATAAATAAACATCGGATTCTCCCTTATTACAAAAAGAACATTGCACAAAGGTGCATTCCAAATTAGGTTGGGTTACTAACAATGAAAATTGAAAAGGAGAAAATACTGATAATATTAATAACTATTCAGGTACAGGTTTTAAATTTGTTGATCCCCATATTATTATTGCGAAAACATTGTTCTTGGATTACATTCAATGATAAAACTTCAAGAAAATCCAAAAGACAAATTTTATCAAATCATTGTTTTTTTAGTTAATGCTACATAGGGCGTTTCCGAACATCTCGCACTTGTACTTGACACTCGCACTAAACCTGTCAAATCGCACTTGATTTGTTGTCAAAATTTTAGTGCAGTCTCAAATACACTAAATATCGCAAAATTAAATTTATTAAAATTGAAAATAAAAAAAAAATTAGTGCGATTTGACAGGTTTAGTTCGAGTATCAAGTGCAAGTGCGCAAGGTTCGGAAATGCCCATAATACTGGTAAATATTATTATTAAAAGTTATTTATTTTATTTTATTTTATAAGGTAAAAAAAGAATAAAATTAAAACTCTCAGTTATTTCTCTTCTAACAGCCAACAGGTAGAAAAAAATTCAGTTTCACTTTTGCATCTTCATAAGAAAAAAAAACAAATCCATAAGTGATAAAAAAAAAGAAAAAACTCGATATATGATTGACTATACATATATATATAAATATACAATACTCATGTATAGATAATAATATAGTCAGATATAGTCATTGCCAAAAGTAAAGAAAAATAATTAAAAAAGACTATCCTTATAATAAGATGTTTCTAATCTACCTATTATTTTTTTTATTGCTTGTATTAAAAATAAATGAAAATAAAAAAATTTACTGCAAAAAAACAGGAAGTGTGGGGACAGAATAGCTCATAACTTCGGAAGCACTGGTTTTCGTTAGTTATGTGCAAAAAAAAATTATCTGAGGACTTTATCATTGAATTATAAATTTAAAAAGAAATAAAAAATAGTAGCATAAAATTTCATTAAATTTATTACAAAACGCATCGGTTGTTTGTTGAAAATTGAAAATGTAAAAAAACAAAAAAACAAAAACAAAAAAAAAATTCAAAAAAACATGCGATTGATGAGGATATAAAAAAAAAAATATTTTTTTGTTTGGTAAATAGGTTACTTGAAATAAAGCCGGAAGAAATAAAATCGAAATCATATAATTTTTGTTTTCGTCTTTATTTTATTTTAAAAAAACCAATAAAGCAAAATATTTCAAATATTTACATAAGTATTCAAATATTTATAAAAACAAATTCTTTGTGTAACTCATATACGTGCATATGAATATTCTATGAAGGTGGTATACCCTGACTTTGAACACCGGACATAATTGATATTATTATTTTAAAAAGTTAAGATGCACTGGCGGGATGAACATACGGCGGGAAGCCTGGAGCGTGAGTTGTTACCGCATATACAGTATAAATATTATAAATATTTTGGAAAATGGAATTCCCTGATTTATACCCTTGACAGACTATACTTCATTATGAAGTTCAACTTAATTATGAAGTAAAGTTTAATGATGTGGTGACAGATTAGTTACTTAATTATTACCAGAGACTATTACGTTTTTTTATATGATTTTATAAACAATAAAAATGAAAAATAAAAAAGTTATTTTGAATTTTAGCTTGTTAAATTATTTAAGATTACTTCAACAATATAAAAAAAATACAATTAAACTTAAGATAAGATAAGCACATCATTCACTTCTGTTTTATTTACAGATCGCCTCAAGCGAATCAGCTAGAAACCGATATGCTTATAGAAATCCAACCAGATAAACTCAATTCTGGAAACCAATCCCGAGTCTGAAATTATTCTGGCGGGAGACTTCAATATTCATAACAGAAACTGGCTTAATTTTTCTAGTCACAACAGTCCCGAAGGCAAACAAGTTGAAGTTTTTTCCAATTTTTTCAACCTTTTTCAACTTGTCAAGAGCCCTACGAGGATACTAGACCGACGCGACCAGAACGAACACCTCCTGGATTTATTCCTAACTACCCATCCAGAGAAATATTCAATCTCTGTTAACTCTCCGCTAGGTGGTTCCGACCACTATCTTCTAAGCACAAGCTTCGAAGTAGGCACAACAACCAGTTCTTCTAATTCTCCCAAAAGACTAGTTTGGCATTATCACCAAGCTGACTGGTAGGCTTCAACAACTTGTTAAATGCATCGAACTGGTCGTTGTGTTTCCAATATAAAAATGTCGACTTTGCTGCAGAGGTGATTACCAAGAGGATTCTATTAGGAATGAAAACTTTCATTCCGAATACCCTTAGAAGTATAAAACGAAATCCTTTAAGGTTGCAGCAAAGCTCTGAAATCCAAAGAAGAAGCTTACAAAAAATACAAGAACAATAAAACAGTTAATACGTATGAGAGTTATAAAGTGGTTAGGAATAAATGTAAAAAAATTATCAATCAGCAAAAATTCCTGCATAACCAAAGATTGGGACGAGAACTCTTTGATCTCCCCAACAACAGCAGCTCTTTCTGGACATTTGCTAAAAATGTTGGACAAAATTTTAGCAAGTCTTCGTTTCCACCTATGATTGATAAAAATAGTACAATTATATCAGATTCTGTTGGAAAGGCTAATCTCTTCGCAAAATTATTTGCAGGTCATTCCACACTCCCGCTTACAGCCCAAAATCCTTCATCATTCCCTGTTCTAAATTATTCCTTCGGAAGGATCTACTTTAGAACAAGAGCTGTAGTAAAAGTCTTAAAGAATCTCGATATAAAAACATCTACCGGTCCTGATGGTATACCTGCAATTGTGCTGCGACACATTGCCTTCGCTATTTCTAAACCTCTGCGCAACTTATTCCATTTGTTCTTTTCTTCAGGAACTTACCCGTCCTTATGGAAAGTTGCCCAAGTTTATCTTATTCCTAAAAAAGGGGACAAAAGCAATCTTTCAAACTATAGGCCCATAGCTATTACTTCCACTATTTCAAAAACGATGGAAATCTTAATTAATCATAAGCTGAAGAAATATCTTGACAGTAGAGGTATAATTCATGATAACCAATACGGCTTTCGAGCCCAACGTTCCACCGGTGATCTCATGACATGCCTCTGCGAGAAGCTCAACACCAGCCTGCATCAATCTGGTGAAGCTACTGTTGTAGCTCTGGATATATCTAAGGCTTTTGATCGAGTTTGGCATTCTGTTCTTATAGCAAAATGCAACGCTATAGGCCTTGGTTCAACCTTTTCTAAATGGATTGAAAGTTTTCTTTTAAATCGATCTATCATAGTTTCAGTTGACGGTTCTTTTTCCGACCAACTTCAAATCAATGCTGGTGTTCCACAAGGCTCTGTCCTTTCACCCCCCTATTTCTCATTTTCATTAATGATCTTCTCAAATTAACTTTCAATCCAATCCATACTTTTGCTGATGACAGCACTCTAGTAGCATCATATGATTTTCTAAAACTAGCTAATGCTACAGCTTGCGCAGTCACCTCCAAAAGAACAATGATGGCCGGCGTGCTTAATCACGACCTTGACAAAATTGTCGACTGGGGTAAAGCTAACAGAGTCGAGTTTAACAGTTAAAAAACTCAAATATGTCAGCGACTCAAAGACCTGAACATTCTCGGAATGCGATTGAGTCAAAATATGCACTGGAATGAACATATTTTCGATATTGCGAAAAGCGCCGCAAAATAGGCGACATAAATGTGACCTCATCCCTTATACCACTTGGTCATCGTCGTATTGTTGGAGCACCACTTATTTTATTTATATTATTTTATAGATATCTGCTTGGCGTTGGCACTTGTTCCGAGGAATTAAAATCACTTCTTCCTCCTCTTAAGCAATTCCATCGCACAACACGAGAGGCATCAAGTGCCCACCCTTTCACAGTGGAAATTCCGAGATGGTTTAAGTCCGGTTATGGAAATTCTTTTATAGTAAGAACATCCCGATTGTGGAACCGCGTCCCAATCGAAGTATTCCCAATGAGAGAAGGATTTTTTACCTACAGAGGTTTAAGACGAATATTGACAACATTGTTCGCTCTTTCCCACAAAACTTTTCTTCTTCCTTTTTCTTTCCTTTCCTCTAACTATCCTTTCCTTTTCCAAATAGTCAATGGTACGTAAGTACTTAAAGGTTCAAAACCTAAGTTTTGGCTATAATATACAACAAAAAAAAAAAAAAAAAAAAAAAGAGCGGGTGAAAGATTTGAAATAGACATATTTTGTGGAAATTTAAACAAATCAACTGTGATTTAAACCTTTATATATAAAGTAGCTATACCCGGTCCGTGCTGCTGGCCCAAAGTTCCTATAATATGAATACCTAATTTAAAATAATTTTTTAAGGACATAAATTTAATCTCATAAATTTTTTGTTATTTATTTTGTATATGTATATTATTTATTTATAATGTATATTGCTTAGTGTAGAGTAATCTTCCCCTTGCTTAATGTGAAATACTTTATTTGTCAAGTAATATTACCTCGACATAGGCTTTGGGTAGAATACGGTGCAGCTTGAAAATAAGTCCTTCATGCCATATTTTATCAAAGACTTGTGAAACATCAATGAATACTGAAGAGCAGATACATTTTTCTTTTAGTGTCTTTTCGATGACATCAGTTATTCGATGGACTTGTTTAACAGTGGAGTGTTTTTTTCTAAACCCAAATTGATGATTTGGTATGATGTTTTTACTTTCTATTATTGGTTGTAATCTGTTAAGCAGTAATTTCTCAAATAATTTGGAGATTACTGGAAACAATGAAATGAGTCTGTAAGACTTGGCCTCATTCAGGGATTTTCTTGGCTTATGAATCATTATAATCTCTGCCATTTTCCAAGCACTCGGAACATATTTTAGATTGAGAGCTGCACTCATTATTTTTGTTAGAACTGACAAAGCTTTTAGCTGTAGTTGTTTTAAGATATCAGCTGTAATTAAGTCAAATCCTGGAGCCTTGTTGTTTAGACATTTGATTTCCTTTATTAATTCACTTCGCCTGATAATCGTTATTCTGCTATCTGCTTGAATAACTTGTACTTGGTTTATGTCTATATCAGATTCTATGTTGTTTGGCATAGACGTTTCAAAGAGATGATAAGCGAAAGTTTTTGCTTTTTCTTTATCACTACGTGCCCATGATCCGTCACGTTTTCTAAGTGGAGCTGAATGCTCAATCGGTTTTTTTAGTTTTTTGGTTGCTTTCCAAAGTGAATATTTGGTTGCTTTAGTAGCAGAGAGGTTTTCTAAGTAGTTCTGCATTGATTCTTGTTTCAGCTTCTTTATTTTCCGTTGTAGCTCTATAGACTTGGAATTGAAATTTTTTGTATTATGATCTGCTGGATCACGTGTTTGTTGCCACTTTCTTTTAGCTTTTCGTTTGATTTTTATCCTTTCTATTATATGTCTAGGTAGGTTATGCCCAACTTTTCTGAATTTGCTGATTTTAGTGCTTTCTATGGTGCATTCTGGATAAATTTTTTTCTTCTCTTCATTACAATCGAAAAAGAGCATGAACAGTGGAAGTGGTACTATGATATTCTCTTCTTTTCCTTTGACTTTTTTTTAAATATTATTCGCTGTGATAATGTTAAAGCCCCTGTTTTTCAGTTCTTCAACTATATAGTCAGGTAAACACGATGGATGCAAACCTCTCGCTATTACTTTGATTGGCCTAGAATGTTTATTCTTATAAGAATGCAATTGAAACTTATCTACATTGATTGCCTTGATTAAGCTTCTGTAGTGTGCTTCATTAAATACATTTATTCTTAAAGGTTTGTTTGTTGTTCAACTTGTTGTTTGTTGTTGCACTTTAGCTTCGTATTTGATGTTTTTATCTATCAGTATATTTCTGACTGGGTTGTAATCACTAATACTACTTAAGACTACCGGTGGAGGTATACATTTTGTAATTCTCTAAGGTTCCGGGTATTTTGTAATATTTAATTGAATATTCAATTTTTTCGAATCGATGTCAGTGACAGAAAACACTTCCCTGTTTTCTATTTCCGGAAAGTTTTCGACTTTTTGTTTTTTACTGGGTTTCTTTTTTAAAATTCAGTCCGTTTCTCAAATTAATTCTTCTTCGTCTGTATAATACTCCTGTTTATCTGTTGTTTTACTTACAACTTCATATTGGAATTCAAATGTTTTTGAATAGATTTATCGTTTTTTATATTTTTTATTGATTTAACTGGTTGAGAATCTGGTTTTGTTGATTCATCTGCCGTTTGTACAATATCTTCTCCTTTATTTTTTAGTTCTTTCTTGAGATATTGATTCTCTGTTTTTAGTTCTCCTACTTGATTACTTAGCTGGTCTAGTAATTTCTCTATTTTGTCTATCTTAACTCTTAGTTCTTCGTTTTCTCTTTTTAAACTTGAGTTGTTGTCTCTTTTATTTTATTGGGTATTTACCTAAATTGTTGCTCTTGTTGTTGACGTTATTGTGTGTTGTTGTGTCCATAACTATTTCCCTCGTTGACGTTGTTAATGCTCTTACTTCCTGGTCCTGATGATGGTGACCTTTGTATTCTAGCACTTCTGCTAAAAGGGTTATTTAGAAGCAATAAATGGTAATACGTAATAATTCAAAGATTTTCCGCTTTTGGTTGATTTCGAAGCGTCAAAAACTACTCGAAGTTTTGTGGTAGTGCTAGTCTCCTTGATGACCCCATGGTGAGGGAGATAGCATGACTTATAATGTCTGCCAGATTGGATTTCATGACGATTGACCCTTTCCATATGACCTAATGACAGATATTCGTTTAGACATTTACAGTATTCTTCCTTTAATTTTGGATTACTTTTGAAACGATTTTCCAATTGAAGCAATCTATTCACAGCTATACTGCGTGATTCTCCTAAATAATTTTCCTTGTCGAGATTTGTGAATGGTAACTCTACTTCATATTGACCATTACGTAATCGCTTAGTGGTTTGTATGAAATTGTCTTCGCATTCCTTCTCTTCTTTTGTTAAGACATCGTTGTGTTTGAACTCTTCCACTTCCCAAAACAACCTCATTTGACTTTCTAAACTTGTCATTATATGAAAATTATTCACTTAACAATTTTCAGTTGTGTTGTGGTCGACTCTTCCAGACAGTATCCAGCCAAAGATAGTTTTTTGAGCCAGTGGAGTGCTACTTGGCCCTTTAATCAAACCTTGTAGCATGATTTAATTGAAGACATCCGCACCGAGCAATAAATCTATTTCACCAGGTTTGAAGAAACTTGGATCTGCTAATTTTAGTCCTTGTATGTGCTCCCAATTCGGGTTACAAAGAGTTGAAGCTGGCAAGATTTCTGTTAACTTGTTCATTACGAGCCCTTCTATATTTATTGTGGAATCTTGAACTTGTGACTTTATGGAAATTTTTGTGAGTTTGTTGATCCTGTGAACATTGTGACTACCTACGCCTTGTACTGTTGCACTGACCCTTTGTGCTTGCAAGCTTAAACGTTGTACTATTTTCTCAGTTAGGAACGACGCCTGTGATCCTTGATTGATTAGTGCCCGTATTATGGTTGTCTTACTCGTTGGGCCGATGACTTTGACTAACGCAGTGGCGAGCAATGTTTGAGTGTTTGAGATTTTATTTATTGGGAATGAATTCACATTGATGGACTCCATACTGTTGTTCGACGGGACATTCTGTGATGTGAAACTGGGAGTGGCTGCACTTAGTACATGATTACTTGACTGTGTAATTGGTTTGGAAGGTGCTTGATATTTTGTCGATTGCAAATGAAGTAGTGAATTGTGCGATTTTTGACATTCACGACATCTATGAATACTTGGACACTGTGGTATTCGATGACAAAACCTAAGCAATTCCAACATAAACGTTTGGTTTTTACAAAATCAACTCTCTTAGTTGGAGTCAATGACAGAAATTTCGAACATTGTCGCAGCACATGTTGTTGTTTACACATAGGACATAAAAATTCAGTTGATGTTGAGAGATGAAAATTTTTATTAGGCAGCTTTGTTTTGACATTATCAAATTGCTGGTGATGTTTTGAATTCGTCGAGTTGATGGACATAGCTTCTAGTGTCCTAAATCTGACTTCCAAAAATTCTTTTAAAAGTTCCCACGTTGGTAAATCCTTTGTTTTACTAGCTTCTTGTTCCCACAGTTGATGAGATTCTCGAGGTAGCCTATGGACAAGAAGACAGACTATGATTGGATCCCAATGATGAGTATTTACTTCCAAATTTCGTAGCGCCTGCAGACTTTCTGTGGTGGTATCCATCAAGTGGCTTATTGATTGTGCAAATTCATTGGTTACAATATTTTGATTCAATAAATTTTTTAATTGAGCATTAACTAGTGCTCGCTTATTATCATACCTGCTCTTTAATAATTCCCATGCCGACTCATAATTTTTATCAGTGATTTGATAATGTCAAAGTAGTTGTTCTGGTTCTCCATACAAATGTAATTTTAAGTATTGTAATTTCTGCCCTGGAGAGAGGCGATCATTTTGATGCACTAACGTTCCAAACAAGTCATGAAAAGTGGCCCATTAATTGTAGTCTCCGCTGAACTTTTCCAAAGTTATTTTTGGTAATTGAATGTTCGATTCACTACTGTGTCGTGTGCTGTTCTCCTCTCTTTGAGTTGTATTCACGCCCTGACTTTCGGCACTTGGAAAGTCTTGCTCCATTTTTTCTTTTATCTTGCAATAATATTCAATGAAATAATTTTCGGTTTCACTTTGAAAATCTTCTTTAAAGGATTTGTGATCGTCCAGTATTTTGTCTTGTTGGGCTGCTTTCAATTTGATCACTCGAGCGTGGCCCTTCTCAAAGATTTCCCAATGCTTTACAAAACTATCCAATCTTCTTTCATAATATAGTTTTGTCTTCCTGACCATCCCATCCTTTTTATAATTTTTGATGAAATTCACCAACTGTTGTTTGTTAAGCAATTGTTCATTGATAGCTTCTAATAGCGTTGCCATTTTAGTTGTATCGTTTTAGGTTCGTCTCTTTAGAGTTTAATAAGGTAAAAAAAAAAAAAATTCAAATAAAAAGGGAAAATTAAAATAAAAATAAAAATAACTTCAAAGATGTTTTCTTTACTCCCTTTCCTTTTATTATTATTTCAATAGCAATCTCCAGTGATAAAATTATTTTGTTCTGTTTAAGTTAAGTAATGCAAATTCAATACAAATATTAAAATAAAAAACAACTTTAAAGGATGTATTCTTTTGCTCTTTTTTTTTTTTTATTCTTTAAATAACAATCTCCAATAATAGAATTAGTTTGTTCTTATATTATGTGCATACATACCACTTAATATTGCTGCACGAGATGGACCTCTTACGCTTGTATTTAGTTTTAAACGGCTCTTCCGACTTGCTCTTAGACGGCTCTTAGACACTTGATTTCACCAATTTAATTTAAAATTAACCTTTTAATTTGAATGTTTTATAAAAATGAATAAATTTTGTTTAAATGTTTTAGAAAATGTTTAATTTTAGTTTAAATGTTTTATAAAAATATTTAATTTTAAACGGCTCTTCCGTCTAACACTTGATTTCACCAATTTAATTTAAAATTAACCTTTTAATTTTAATGTCTTATTTTTAATTTATATGTTATAGTTATAAATTAAGTTTGAAAATTTGTGGATCGTACATCCAGCTCCAAATTCTTACGGATCGTAAATCCGGCTCTTTACATTCAGTGGTGTTAAATTTTAGATAATTTTCTTTATCCGGCTCGAAGGACCAAAATGTTTCTACAAGGACAGTATTTGTTCAAACTATAAATGAAACACTCTTTAAATAGTAGTTTAATAATTCTTTTTTTTCTTAATATAGCTTATAATTCGTTTTCTTTAAATGTACACTATATTTCCTTTATTAAATCTAATAGTTTATATATATTAGTTTAAATATAATAATTTTATTATTATTTTGTAAATTAACACTATATATAAATATGATCTTTATTCAATTTATTTAATTACAACTTGTTTCTTTGAACTCTAAAATGGAAGAGGACATTTGAATTTTATTTTCCTAATAATTACAATTGTTTAACGTAACTTATTAATCTAAGTTCAATAACCTTAACTATAACGAATTCCATTTAATATATAATACAATAGTTATAATGTATACATGAATAAGTTACTGACCTTGAAAATAGAAATATAATTCAATGAAATACATAATGAACATATGTTATCTTTTGTATAACAGAATGCAATAGAAAACTTGACTCGATATAATTACTCAAATTAAATATCACTCAACACTGTGATATTCGAAAGTATAATAGTATAATATAATTATAGTGGAGACTTAAAATAAAACGTCAAAGTGACAAAATATTATCTCTAAGGTAAACAAGAAGAACAAGTAAGTACAATGAAAGATTATTTAAATATTTAATATTTAAATAATATCGGGGCTTATGATTGAAAACGAAAACGATCAATCGTTTTCCGAATATCACTGACGTTTGTCATTTGGTATGACAGAAAACGAAAACGGAAAAAGTTAATTATAATAATAATAATAATAATAATAATAATAATAATAATAATAATAATAATAATAATAATAATAATAATAATAATAATAATAATAATAATAATAATAATAATAATAATAATAATAATAATAATAATAATAATAATAATAATAATAATAATAATAATAATAATAATAATAATAATAATAATAATAATAATAATAATAAAAATAATAATAATAATAATAATAATAATAATAATAATAATAATAATAATAATAATAATAATAATAATAATAATAATAATAATAATAATAATAATAATAATAATAATAATAATAATAATAATAATAATAATAATAATAATAATAATAATAATAATAATAATAATAATAATAATAATAATAATAATAATAATAATAATAATAATAATTTTTTTTTTTTTTTGCTTTTTTACGGTTATAGATGGTGTCGCGGGGAAAATCTGCTTAACAGACTACCGAGTGCCGGGTTGGTCGGTTTCTTTTTGCATTACACTAAAAACCCCCACCATCTGTTCCCTTGACCCACGATGTATATCCCAGTTTGGAACCGCGTTAGCATTTCTTCAAACTGGCGAAAAAGTGCTGACTTCGGTGTTTCCGTGTGAATTATCCCGTTCGCTCTTCTCTGCATATATCTATCGACAGCGGCAGACAGAAAAATAAAATCTACTGTCCCTCTTCTAATATTATTACTAAGACAATATTAATTTTCTAAGCCTTTTCTATTATGGCTAGGTTATTTCCCATTTACAAAACAAAACTATTCTAAACAGAGCTATATAATCCCTAGAGGTGCTGTCTTGAAGTAGCTTCCAACATGTCAAGCTGCCTCAAAACGCTGGACTAGGTTCTTTCTGTTTACATCTATTCTACAAATAACTAGAAAACTAAAAACTATTCTATACAGAGCTACATAGTTCCTAGAAGTGCTGTCTTGAAGCAGCTTCCAGCATGTCAAGCTGCCTCAAGATGCTGGACTAGGTTATTTCTGTTCTACATCTATTCTACAAATAGCTACTTGGCTCCCAAAGTCGTTTTGCGTAGGCCCAACTATTTGGCGAGTTACTATCTACTTCCATATGTAACAAAAATAACAAAAAACAGTACTACTGTGCTACATAACAAAACAGCGACACGTTTTATCTAATTTCGCTCATAAGTCTACCGAGATCTACCACACGCCGACAGCATCAGCAGTAACTAGTGTCGCAGAGTTAAATTTGTTGTTAATTTAACACAAACAAAACTGCGGCACCAGTAAGCCTGTATGTCATTGGTGCCAAGCAGACCACGCCAGACTCAAAAGCAGAAACCTGACTACACTGAGGTCTATTTCCTAACTTAGAAGATCTATTCCGAGTCTTCTAAGTAGCCCAGTCTCTTCTTCTTTCGTAATACCGCCTCGACGTAGACTGACACGGCGTTCCAATTTTCTTCCGTGTCTATCATTATGGTGGTTATATTATCCGGCGTAACATCCCCTACGATTCGAGTTAGAACGCTTCTTTCCTCCGCTGCGACGTCGCACTCGAAAAAAGTATGCTCGACCGTATCTTCCGCTGTGTCGCAGTGGCGACTTCGCGGACTGTTTACTTTATTCATTCTGAATAAATAAGCTCGAAAGTATCCATGCCCCGAGAGCATTTGCGTGGTATAGAAGTTCACTTCGCCGTGCCTCCGGTTAACCCAAACCGCTAGTTGTGGTATCAATCTTGCGGTCCAGCGTCCTCTGTGTTCCCCATTCCATTGTTCTTGCCATTTTTCTAGGCTTTGTCTCCTCGCGTCTCCTGACACTTCTTTTCTGTCTCTTCCCGCAGCCCTATTATATATCTGCTTCCTCTCTCGGGCTAACAATGTTATCGGTATCACGCCTGCAATAACATTTACAGCTGGGTATGAGACCGTCCGGTAGGAGCACGCTACCCGCAGAGCCCCTCTTCGTTGTACCGCTTCCATGGGCTTCCGGCAATACTCTCTATTTAGGGCATCTGTCCAAATCTCCGCACCGTACAGGATCACTGAATGTGTCGTGGACATTAACAGCCTCCTTTTGCACGGTGAAGGTCCACCGATGTTCGCCATTAATCTGCTCAAATTCTTGGTTATCACGGCCGCCTTGTCTGTAGCTTTTTTGATATGTCTCCAAAAATTTAGTTTGGTATCCAACATGACACCAAGATACCTCGAAGCTTCCTTAGTTTGAATGACCACAGGCCCCACTTCCATTGGCACAATGGTTCTCATCCTCTTTTTTGTGAGTAGGACAATTTCGGTTTTTGCTTCCGCAAGCTCTAAGCCGTGTCTGTTCATCCAGCTACTCACTCTTCTCATGACTTGATTCAACCTGATTTGCGCATCTTCCATGGTCCGAGCTGATATTATTGCACCTAGGTCGTCTGCAAAGCCTACTAGAGTTATATCATCTGGCATTTCTGCCTCCAGCAAGCTATTGTATAATATATTCCACAGGTCCGGTCCTAGGATCGATCCTTGTGCTGCGCCGGATGTTACGCTTTTGATTACACTGCCGATCTTGGTTTCATACTGAAGGCTGCGTTCTCTCAGGTAGTCTTTTACCATCCTGAGCAGATATGCTGGAATGCTGAAATTTTTTTCCAGGGCATCAATCATGTCTTCCCATCTTGCCGAGTTGAAGGCGTTTTTCACGTCCAAGGTAACAAAGACAACTATTCTTCTTGAGAAATGGTTCCTTGCTTCCGCCGCTTCTACCTTTTCCATTACAACTCGTATTGCATCTATTGTTGATCTTCCTTGTCTGAATCCGAATTGCATATCTGACAGACCACCGGTCGTTCGTATCGCCTCTTCTATTCTGGGTTTCAATAGCCTTTCGAGGAGCTTTCCAGCCGTGTCCAGCATACACAGTGGTCTGAACGAGGACGGTGAGACTCTGCCGCCTTTCCCTTTGTCGATTAAGACAAGTCGAGCTACCTTCCATCTTTTGCTGAAAACGCCTTCTTTTAGACATGTGTTGTACATATTCAGCATCATTTGCGGGCAAATTTCCACCACGGCTTTGATGACTTCCGCTGGAATCCCGTCAGGGCCTGGAGCTTTCTTATTCTTCATAGTTTTTGTTGCTTCCACAAGTTCCTCCTGCGTGAAAGCTGGTACTTCCTCTGGTGAAACCATCACATCACTCCAGTTTCTTATCGGGTGCGCTGGGAATAAAATATCTACTATATTTTCCATCGAGCTCTCTTCGATTGAATTTGTTGCTGTAGCTATTTTCAACTTCTTCATGACTATCTTGTATCCTAGCCCCCAAGGGTCACTGTTTACATCTTCGCAAAGCTTTTTCCATTCAACCTTTTTGCTCAATTTTATGGTTTTCCTGAGTGTTTTGCGGCTTATTTTATATGCTGCCATTTTTTCCGTTGCATCCGCTCTGTTCCGTGATCGCTGTGCAATTCTTCGAAGATGCTGACACCTTCTTCGTAGCTCCGCTATTTCTTCATTCCACCAGTATACCGGTTTTCTTTTTGTAAATTTCTTCTTTCGCGGCATTGACTCCTCGCAGGCTAGTATGAGTGCACTCATTGTCTGCTCTACCACTGCCTCAGCTTTTATCCTACCTTCTAGCTCTACACCTGCCTGCATTGTGTCACCTAGGCTATATCTAAGTGATTCACTCAATCTTCTAGTATCGAGTTTATTCACGTTATATCTAGAACTTTCCGTTGTGCTCTCGGATATCATTTCTTCTCTAATATTTATATTGAACGTAATGTACTGATGATCGCTCCCTGTGTAGTCCTCCATAACTACCCAATCAGTAATAAATCCCGCTATATTCTGTGTAGCCAGGGAGATGTCCGGTATTGTTTCTGCGTACCCTGGTCGCCGAAACGTTGTTGTGCTTCCGGAGTTTATGATTATCAGCCCTTGTCTGGCTGCCATGTCTAAAATCTGCGATCCTCTGCTGTTCGTGGTGGGCATTCCCCACTCCACTGCTTTTGCATTAAAATCGCCACCAATAATTTTCTGCCCCTCTTGTTCCGATACTGCGTCCTCTAGATTCTCGATCATCTCCTGGTATTCCTGCGCCGTTTGGTTTGGTGTTAAATAGCAGCTTATGATGGTGAACTGGCTACTCTTAACCCAAACGAAGCCATTTCCGGCCCCATGTTCCAATGTGTGTATTTTTCCAGGGCTTGGGATCCAGATTGCCGCCGTGTCGGTGACATCTGAGAACCAGTTGTTTCTGCTCCGGTGGACGTACTGCTCGCTGATTATTAGAACATCAATTTCTTTTTCAAGCGTGATCTGTGTTAAGAGATCATCTGCTACTCGACTTCTATGCATATTTCCTTGAAGAACTTTTATCATCTTCTATTTTTTCTATTTTTCCTGACTTCCTCAAGAGCTCTCCGAAATGCACTGCAGTCTTTCGTACCTGACACATGGCTCGTTGCCTTTGCCTTAATTTCCGTACACAGGATGCATTTCGCAGCTTGCGTGCAGCTTTTAATCTTGTGACCTTTCTGTCCACATTTATAGCACGTATCCTCTCGGTTAGGCTCTTTGCAGTCTCTTCTGAAGTGTCCAAAGTTCATGCACCTATAACAGCGCACTACTGGTGTTCTTTCCCGTATTCTACATCTGATTAGCCCTATTCTGATCTTTGCTGTCTTCAGGAGTTCCCTGGCGTCTTTTTCCTCCATTTCTATAAAGGCCAGCATTTGCTCTCTCTTGTTCGGTTTAGTTAGGCTGAACCTACATTGGACCTCCTTTCCCAAGTCTCTATTAAGTGCTGCTTGCACCTCTTCGCTTGTAGTGAGACTATCCAAGTCCCGTATCTCCAATGTTGTTTTGGCCGTTAGGTCTTTAACGTCTGCCATTTTCCCTAGACTCTTTCGGAGTTCCTCCTTGATTTCCTCCTTTCCTTCTGCCTTATTGTTTAATTCCAGCAGAACCGCTCCGTTTTGTGTCTTCCGGATTCCCTTTATGTCGGCTTTGGAAGCGTCTGGGTTTACTCGCTCCCGTATTTCCCTCAGAATCTCAGCATATGTTTTGCCTTCGGCGGGCTTAATTATAATGGCCTCTGGTCGCGGCCTTTTAAACTGCCTACTCCTACTTCTTCTCCTTCTCCTTCTCTTTCCTTCGCCGTTTTCTTTTTTCCCAGCACTTTGGCTGTTCGTTGCCCCTTTTTCCCTAGGGAAGCGTCGCTGTCTAGAAGTATCTGCTTCACCTGGCGGTCGGTTAAAGGTTTTATTTTTGTTGTTTTGGACGACTATCCATTCGCCTTCGCCTCGGTTTTCAACATTTTTCCTTTTTCTGGGTGGTGGGGTTTCTGTACAGCTGATAGGAGACCCCTCTATCTCCCTTCCTCTCTTCTTGTCCGTTGGCGGTACTTGTCTGGGGCTTTGGGCCTGATTTCTAGCTTCAAGGGTGAGCTTTTTACTCTTTTCACTCTTGCAGTGAAATATCACTTCTACCGCCTCCTGGAGCTTTAGCAGTCCGTTCTTAACCTCCATGCTAACGTTCTTTTGTTTTGAAACTGCCGCCATCATCGTTTTTGTAAGCTCCTGAATCAGTAGGAGCTGTGTTTCTTCCTCTCTTTCAGGGTCGTTTTTGTGGCTGCATGCTTTTTCCTCCACTTGTTTATGCAAGCTGCTCATTGGCGTTTCCAGCATGAGATCGGTGGTTTGGATCTCCTCTGTATTCGCCGGTGTACCTAGTTTCTCCTGTGCCTGTTCAGGACCGTGCAACCCCACGGGTGCCGGGGGAGATCTAGGCGTCTTCCCGCTCCTCATGAATGGGGTCATGCCCATCCCTGCTCTTTCTTCCACTCTTCTATCTACTACTTTCTTCATGTTTTTGTTTTTATTTATCTCCATTTTGTTCCCACGAGTATCGCGGCAATGTAAGGTCCACCACAGCAGAGGCCCGTTACTGTGGTAAGGTCAATAATACTCCCTGAGGTGACCTGGTATCAGGGAGGCTCCGTTATCGGTAGCTAAGTGTTTTACCCCCTTGCTACCAACTAGTCCACTGGGCACGGGTCGCATGACACCACTGGATTAGGGGGTCGGTAGTAGTTTGTAAGCTGCTCATCATCAGCCAATCTGAATTGGGTGACCCTACCAGGAGAACATACTCCCTCCAGCACAGCCTGATGAATCACTGCAACCTAGGCCCCCACACCACGTCAAGGTCACTACCATGTGGGGGAATAATAATAATAATAATAATAATAATAATAATAATAATAATAATAATAATAATAATAATAATAATAATAATAATAATAATAATAATAATAATAATAATAATAATAATAATAATAATAATAATAATAATAATAATAATAATAATAATAATAATAATAATAATAATAATAATAATAATAATAATAATAATAATAATAATAATAATAATAATAATAATAATAATAATAATAATAATAATAATAATAATAATAATAATAATAATAATAATAATAATAATAATAATAATAATAATAATAATAATAATAATAATAATAATAATAATAATAATAATAATAATAATAATAATAATAATAATAATAATAATAATAATAATAATAATAATAATAATAATAATAATAATAATAATAATAATAATAATAATAATAATAATAATAATAATAATAATAATAATAATAATAATAATAATAATAATAATAATAATAATAATAATAATAATAATAATAATAATAATAATAATAATAATAATAATAATAATAATAATAATAATAATAATAATAATAATAATAATAATAATAATAATAATAATAATAATAATAATAATAATAATAATAATAATAATAATAATAATAATAATAATAATAATAATAATAATAATAATAATAATAATAATAATAATAATAATAATAATAATAATAATAATAATAATAATAATAATAATAATAATAATAATAATAATAATAATAATAATAATAATAATAATAATAATAATAATAATAATAATAATAATAATAATAATAATAATAATAATAATAATAATAATAATAATAATAATAATAATAATAATAATAATAATAATAATAATAATAATAATAATAATAATAATAATAATAATAATAATAATAATAATAATAATAATAATAATAATAATAATAATAATAATAATAATAATAATAATAATAATAATAATAATAATAATAATAATAATAATAATAATAATAATAATAATAATAATAATAATAATAATAATAATAATAATAATAATAATAATAATAATAATAATAATAATAATAATAATAATAATAATAATAATAATAATAATAATAATAATAATAATAATAATAATAATAATAATAATAATAATAATAATAATAATAATAATAATAATAATAATAATAATAATAATAATAATAATAATAATAATAATAATAATAATAATAATAATAATAATAATAATAATAATAATAATAATAATAATAATAATAATAATAATAATAATAATAATAATAATAATAATAATAATAATAATAATAATAATAATAATAATAATAATAATAATAATAATAATAATAATAATAATAATAATAATAATAATAATAATAATAATAATAATAATAATAATAATAATAATAATAATAATAATAATAATAATAATAATAATAATAATAATAATAATAATAATAATAATAATAATAATAATAATAATAATAATAATAATAATAATAATAATAATAATAATAATAATAATAATAATAATAATAATAATAATAATAATAATAATAATAATAATAATAATAATAATAATAATAATAATAATAATAATAATAATAATAATAATAATAATAATAATAATAATAATAATAATAATAATAATAATAATAATAATAATAATAATAATAATAATAATAATAATAATAATAATAATAATAATAATAATAATAATAATAATAATAATAATAATAATAATAATAATAATAATAATAATAATAATAATAATAATAATAATAATAATAATAATAATAATAATAATAATAATAATAATTTTTTTTGTTTTGCTTTTTTACGGTTATAGATGGTGTCGCGGGGAAAATCTGCTTAACAGACTACCGAGTGCCGGGTTGGTCGGTTTCTTTTTGCATTACACTAAGACGCACTGCAAAAAAGGAACCAACCGACCGGCTAAAAACCCCCACCATCTGTTCCCTTGACCCACGATGTTTATCCCAGTTTGGAACCGCGTTAGCATTTCTTCAAACTGACGAAAAAGTGCTGGCTTCGGTGTTTCTGTGTGAATTATCCCGTTCGCTCTTCTCTGCATATATCTATCGACAGCGGCAGACTGAAAAATAAATTCTTCTGTCCTTCTTCTAATATTATTACTAAAAACAATATTAATTTTCTAATCCTTTTCTATTATAGCTAGGTTATTTCCCATTTACAAACAAAAACTATTCTAACAGAGCTATACAATCCCTAGATGTGCTGTCTTGAAGTAGCTTCCAACATGTCAAGCTGCCTCAAGATGCTGGACTAGGTTATTTCTGTTCTACATCTATTCTACAAATAGCTACTTGACTCCCAAAATCGTTTTGCGTAGGCCCGACTATTTGGCGACTTATTAAAATCTACTTAGTTAAATCTACTTCCATATTTAACAAAAATAACAAAAAAAAACAGTACTACTGTGCTACATAACAAAACAGCGATACGTTTTATCCAATTTCGCTCATAAGTCTACCGAGATCTACCACACGCCGACAGCATCAGCAGTAACTAGTGTCGCCGAGTTAAATTTGTTGTTAATTTAACAAAAACAGAACTGCGGCACCAGTAAGCCTGTATGCCACCGGCCCCAAGCAGACCACGCCAGACTCAAAAGCAGAAACCCGACTACACTGAGGTCTATTCCGAATCTTCTAAGTACCCCAGTCTCTTCTTCTTTCGTAATACCGTCTCGACGTAGACTGACACGGCGTTCCAATTTTCTTCCGTGTCTATCATTATGGTGGTTATATTATCCGGCGTAACATCCCCTACCATTCGAGTTAGAGCGCTTCTTTCCTACGCTGCGACGTCGCACTCGAAAAAAGTGTGCTCGACCGTATCTTCCGCTGTGTCGCAGTGGCGACATCGCGGGCTGTTTACTTTATTCACTCTGAATAAATAAGCTCGAAAGTATCCGTGCCCCGAGAGCATTTGCGTGGTATAGAAGTTCACTTCGCCGTGCCTCCGGTTAACCCAAACCGCTAGTTGTGGTATCAATCTTGCGGTCCAGCGCCCTCTGTGTTCCCCATTCCATTGTTCTTGCCATTTTTCCAGGCTTTGTCTCCTCGCGTCTCCTGACTCTTCTTTTCTGTCTCTTCCCGCAGCCCTATTATATATCTGCTTCCTCTCTCGGGCTAACAATGTTATCGGTATCACGCCTGCAATAACATTTACCGCTGGGTATGAGACCGTCCGGTAGGAGCACGCTACCCGCAGAGCCCCTCTTCGTTGTACCGCTTCCATGGGCTTCCGGCAATACTCTCTATTTAGGGCATCTGCCCAAATCTCTGCACCGTACAGGAGCACTGAATGTGTCGTGAACATTAACAGCCTCCTTTTGCACGGTGAAGGTCCACCGATGTTCGCCATTAATCTGCTCAAATTCTTCGTTATCACGGCCGCGTTGTCTGTTGCTTTTTTGATATGCCTCCAAAATAATAATAATAATAATAATAATAATAATAATAATAATAATAATAATAATAATAATAATAATAATAATAATAATAATAATAATAATAATAATAATAATAATAATAATAATAATAATAATAATAATAATAATAATAATAATAATAATAATAATAATAATAATAATAATAATAATAATAATAATAATAATAATAATAATAATAATAATAATAATAATAATAATAATAATAATAATAATAATAATAATAATAATAATAATAATAATAATAATAATAATAATAATAATAATAATAATAATAATAATAATAATAATAATAATAATAATAATAATAATAATAATAATAATAATAATAATAATAATAATAATAATAATAATAATAATAATAATAATAATAATAATAATAATAATAATAATAATAATAATAATAATAATAATAATAATAATAATAATAATAATAATAATAATAATAATAATAATAATAATAATAATAATAATAATAATAATAATAATAATAATAATAATAATAATAATAATAATAATAATAATAATAATAATAATAATAATAATAATAATAATAATAATAATAATAATAATAATAATAATAATAATAATAATAATAATAATAATAATAATAATAATAATAATAATAATAATAATAATAATAATAATAATAATAATAATAATAATAATAATAATAATAATAATAATAATAATAA
Organism: Argyra leucocephala; assembly: GCA_963942445.1. Lineage (NCBI taxonomy): Eukaryota > Metazoa > Arthropoda > Insecta > Diptera > Dolichopodidae > Argyra > Argyra leucocephala. Next base: position 13,605,687 of record OZ012682.1, on the reverse strand, counting down.
TAATAATAATAATAATAATAATAATAATAATAATAATAATAATAATAATAATAATAATAATAATAATAATAATAATAATAATAATAATAATAATAATAATAATAATAATAATAATAATAATAATAATAATAATAATAATAATAATAATAATAATAATAATAATAATAATAATAATAATAATAATAATAATAATAATAATAATAATAATAATAATAATAATAATAATAATAATAATAATAATAATAATAATAATAATAATAATAATAATAATAATAATTTTTTTTTTTTTTTTTTTTTTTTCGTAGGTCGGTGGTGAAAACCTTTTATAGGTATCTTGAAGGGTCCGCACTTCAAGGGTATGTGAGACTCCCATGATCTTGTTCGGTCTACTCACCAAATACACCACCTCCTTTTCCCACGGTGAAACCAACCCGGAACCGCTTTCGCATTACTTCAAGTTGGGCCGTGCTTGTTCCTTTTTTTTAATTTTCTTTTATGATTCTTCTTCTAGGTCCTCTAAATATCTGAGCTCTTTCTTCCTGCGTAGTATTAATTCTATGTATTTAGCTATTGCATTCCATTTTTCTTGGTTTTCAAGCATTACAGAAATTATATTTTCTGATGTTAATTCTCCTACTGCTACTATTAAAGATTCTCTTTCTGTTTCTGCTAAATCACATTCGAAAAAAGTGTGATGCGCTGTGTCATGTGTTGCGCTGCAGTGACTGCATCCTGGATTGTTTACTTTGCCCATCTTGTAGAGGTAGGATCGAAAATATCCGTGGCCTGATAGGAACTGAGTGATGTAAAAATTTACTTCTCCATGGTGTCGGTTAAACCAGACTTCTACTTGTGGGATTAATCTAGCCGTCCATCGCCCGTGCTGATCATTACTCCAGTGTTCTTGCCATCTTGTCATCGTGTACCTTCTTTCCTCTGCTACAATGACATCTCGGCTTGTTGCTTGATCCCTTATATATATATTTCTTCGTTCTTGCGCTAGCAAATCAATCGGAATCACGCCCGCGATTACCATGACCGCCGAATGTGAAACTGTTCGATAGGAGCACGCGACTCGGAGAGCCCCTCTTCGTTGCACCGCTGCTATGCGTTTTTTACAATACCTCTTGTCCATCGCATGTGCCCAGATTTCAGCTCCGTATAGAAGGATTGATTCTGCGGTTTTCATAATGATTCGTCTTTTTTCTGGTTTGGGTCCTCCAGTGTTTGCCATAAGTTTGCTTAGCTTGATTGTAGCTTCTGCTGCTTTATCTGCTACTTTTTGGATTTGTTGCCAAAATGTTAGCCTTGTATCAATAGTAACTCCTAAGTAATTTGCTGATTCTTTGAATAATAATAATAATAATAATAATAATAATAATAATAATAATAATAATAATAATAATAATAATAATAATAATAATAATTTTTTTTTTTTTTTTTTTTTTTTTTTTAGAAGGGAAAATCCTTTATGGATGAAGGGCGCACGTGCGTCCAACAAATGTCGGAGTCTCCCATATTGGGCATACCGACTAAAAAACCTCCCGCTCTCCACGGACACTAGCCTGGAACCGTTTGTCACATTACTTCGGGCTAGGTCCAATGCCATCGCCTTGAAGGCTGCTGCCTAGCCAAAGTCTGTAGGTTGGACCTCTGTGGTGTCTAGGTCCACCTTCTTTTTCCGCAGTATTTTCTGCGCAAAGAGTGACAAACTGTCCCACGCTCCCCTACTCTGTAAAATGTGGCCCACCACTGTGTCCGGAGAGAACCGCGGTACAACTTCCCTTAGCTGCACACGCTCTCGAGCCCACCTTTCACAGATGAAAAAAGTGTGCTCAGCATCATCGTGCATGTGGGAATATATGCACTCCGCTGAACGTGCCTTCCCCATCTTGTGCAGATAGGCCCGAAAGTATCCATGTCCACTCAGCAGCTGAGTGAAGTAGTAATCTACCTCTCCATGTCGTCTTTCTACCCATGGGGTAACCTCCCCGATGAGCCGCCTCGTCCATATCCCTCGTTCCTCCAGTTCCCAGTTCTCCTGCCATTGCCGAAGCGTGCGATTCCGCTCTTCCTTCTGCACTGACTCTATATTTCCTTCGGCCTTTCTCCGGTATATCGCCTGACGCTCCCTTGCGAGTAGGGCAATAGGAATGACGTCAGCGATAACCAGGACAGCTGGCTCCGAGACAGTTCTGTAAGCAGACGCCACTCGCAACGCCGCCAGCCTTTGGACCCGACCCAGCCTTATCCGATAGCACTCCTTTGCGATAGCATGACCCCATATCTCGGCACCATACAGCAAGACTGATTGGACCGCGGACATCAGTAGCCGCCTCCGACTCGATCTTGGTCCACCTATGTTGGCCATCAATCGAGCCAGCGCCATGACACCATTTGCGGCCCTGTCAGCAGTCTTCTTGATCTGCTCAAAGTAATTTAGCCTGCTGTCAATCATGATGCCGAGATATTTTACCGCCCGTCTTGTCTGCACCTCTTCTTCGCCGATGCGCATCTGGAGCTCAAGGTTCATCCTCCTTTTTGTCAGCACTACGACCTCCGTCTTGCTCAATGCCAACGACAGTCCGCGGCTGTCCATCCAAGAAAGGATGGACCGCATGGTCTGATTGAGCTTCAATTGGGCGAGCTCCACGTTTCGCGCTGCTATCAGCACGGCAACGTCGTCCGCATATCCGACCAGCATTGACTCATCCGGCATGTTTAATCGCAACAGACTGTCGTATGCGGCATTCCAAAGGTCGGGACCGAGGATTGAACCTTGTGCTGCACCTCCAGAGACAGTGATACTCCCTTGTCCTTCAGTCGTATCGAAGAGTACTGTACGGTCGTCAAGGTAGTCGCTGATCATTCCTAGCAGATATTCCGGAACACGAAATTCCTGCTCTAGAGCTTGGAGCATGTCGCTCCATCTGGCCGAATTAAACGCATTTTTCACGTCTAAAGTCACAAGGAGGACTATACGACGTGAGAAATGGTTGTGGTCCTCGGCCCTGCTCATCGCAGATGTGACTTCCACAATGGCATCTGCTGTGGAACGACCAGCCCTGAAACCGTACTGACGCGGAGACAAACCTCCAGCTGCCTCGATGGCAGACAACAGCCTTGGCTTGAGTAACTTCTCAAGAACCTTTCCCGCAGTGTCCAGCATGCAGAGCGGACGGTATGAGGAAGGCAGCTCCGGGTCTCCTTTCTCCTTGCTGATTAGTACCAGCCTAGCTGTCTTCCAACACTTGGGGAAAATTCCCGCTGAGAGACAGGCATTGTACATACTCAACAGAATATTCGGATTATACCGAAAAACCAGCTTTAATATCTCTCCTTGGATACCGTCTGGACCTGGGGCCTTCTTGACCTTGAGAGATTGGATGGCCACTTCCAGCTCCTCCATTGTAAACGGGGAAGCGCCATCCCGGTTGTATACTCTAGCAGCTCGCTGGAGATGCACTGGAAAGAGGGCTTTAACTAGGCGCGTTGTGGTCCGCATGTCCATGGGCGGAGGGGTTTCCAGTGCCCCAATTTTCTGGGTTACAATTTTGTAACCTAAGCCCCATGGATCTGAGTTTATATCCTCTCTCAGTGCTTCCCAGCATCTCGCCTTGCTGTGATTGATTGCACGTCGCAACTGGCGCTTTTTCTCCTTGTGGTCCGAGGACCTGATCCTAACCTCCTCCTCCGTTCTAGCTCTCTGAGCCTTTCTCCGCAGTCGGAGACAATCTCTCCGGAGGTCAGCTATCTCGGCTGTCCACCAGTACATTGGCTGTTTTCCATGAGGAATTCGCCTCCGAGGCATTGAGCGGTCGCAGGCTAGGGTGATTTGACGTAGAGTGGCATCCACCAACGGCCCTGCCTGGTGAGGGGTTGCAGGCTGCCCCTCGACCTGCATTTGGACACCTCCCCGGATGATCGCTGCAAATACCGCTTCGTCAATTCTCCCCATGTTCCAGCGCTGTGGTCTGCTATTTATTGTTCTTTGGAGTTGCCGCCTCTCACGGACCACGAATACAATGTACTGATGGTCACTGCCCGTGTAGTCCTCGATCACATGCCAGCCTTCGACCAAAGCGGCCAAGCGCTCACAGGCAAAGGATACGTCGGGAATGGTTTCTGAATACCCCGGTCGACGAAAAACAAGTAAACCGGTTCTGGATGCCAACCCTAACACCTCGCTTCCCCTTGAGTCAGGGTAGGGCATTCCCCACTCGGTTGCCTTAGCGTTGAAATCGCCACCAATCACTACGCGACCCGTCGTGTTCAAAACCGTATCCTCAAGGTTCGCCAATTTCGCTCGGAAATCCGCTATGACTTCGTTGGGTGTCAGATAGACGCTTATAAATGTGATATCCGCGTATTTAACCCAGACGAACCCACGCCCGCGCCCATGCTCTCGTACCGGGATTTTCGCTGCATCAGGTATCCAAATGGCCGCCGTACCAAGCTCGTCCGAGAACCAAGAAGTGGTTCTGTCCATATACTGCTCACTAATGAGCAGTATGTCGGAACTCTTCTCCCGAGCAAGCTGATGCAGGAGGTCATCTGCCACTCGGCTACGATTTAAGTTTGCCTGGAGGACGCTGATCATTTTCCAGTCTCTTTGGCCTTTCTCAGAGCGTCTCTGAACACCTTGCATAACCCTGTGCCTAGAGTGTGGCCTAGACTTTCCTGTTGCACACCCGCTTCGGCACAGAGTATGCAGTGTGCCTTTTCTTTACAGGCCTTAGCAACATGACCCTCCTTTCCGCAGCGGTAGCAGGCTTTGCTTCGGTCAGGTCCCCTGCAAGAACCAGCCACGTGACCGTAATTTAGACACCTGTAGCAGCGTTTGACATCGGTCCGTGACGTAACCCTGCAAGAAACCCATCCTACTTTGAGCCTTCCCTGCTTCAGCAGCTTTTCGGCAGCTTGCTCAGGAAGTTCAACGATGGCTGTCAGTTGTGACCTCGAATTTGGCGCTGTAAGACCAACCCTCATTACTGCGACATCTCCGAGATACCTCCTCAGTGCCTGCTCCACTTCAGTCCGCTCAGTAAGGCAGTCCAAATCGTTCACTGCTACGGACCTCATCTGTACGATGCTCTTCACGCTACCTAGAGTGCCCACTGCATCTTCTAGGGCCTTTGTGAAACTTCCCAAGCTTTTCTGGCCGGTGATTTCCAGAAGAACCTTGCCATCCCGTGTTTGCCGGATTGCCTTTATTTCCGCACCTGTTTCCTCCGGTTTAACTTTCGCCTTGATGCTTCTTAGGACATCCGCATATGATTTACCCTCCGCTGGCTTGATGGTAACGGCGGGCCGACGTCCTTTGGTTCTTAATTTTTTGGCATTTACCGCTACTTTATCTTGGGAAGCTTCAGGTACTTTTGTCTTAGGCTCTTCGGCTGTAAGATTTTTTGTTCTTCGCCTGGCCCTCCTCTTTTTCCTCTTTACTTCTGTCCACTGCTGTACGTTGGCGGAAAGTGGAGAAGTCATTTCCTTCTCTTTCTTCTTTTTAGGTATGGCCGCTTTTTCCGCCGGGCTAGTAGCTCCTCTTTTCAGCATTCCACTTGTGACTATTTCTGGCAGCATCACAGTCATCGTTTTTTGGGCTTTCGTGGTATCAAATGCCCTCTTTTCGCCTGTCTGGACAGCACAGTCTCTCATTTTTCTTGGGATCTCCGTTTGAGTTCCGCTGTCCATTCTTTTTGTGCATGTTTTCCGGCTCCACAAGCTTTTTAACGTGTCCAGGGCATCCTGGAGCACCGCCATGCCATCTTTTATTTCCG